>JAPDOI010000108.1:835000-1222500 GCA_029168955.1 Aplectana chamaeleonis
TTGATTTTGGCAAACAGATACTCAGAAAAGCACTGAATATAGGAAATTTGGCCGGTTTTCTCTAAACAAGAAGGTACTGTCGTTCCCTGGACCGGATTCCGATCCGCATTCGCGGACTACGGCTGCTGCATCATGCGATACGTGATAATCGTGCTTGGACGATTCACCTTTCTCCCAACACGATTATCACGTGTCGCATGATGCAACAGCCGTAGTTCGTATTTGCGGACCGGACATTGGCTCAGAGAACGATAGTATGTAGTGTAATTTGAAACTGCAGAGTAGTTCCATGAGGAAAAAAACATTAGAAATTTTAATGAAAACACAAAATAGAACAAAATCGTTAACTCCCGCAAACGAGCATTATTGATCTTCCGAATATCGGTTAGAGTAATTCGCGCGTGTATTGTGCGGCGCTTGAAGCAAATACACTCGCGCACTGAAATGCATGCCTGAATTTCTACTAGAGAACGAGGAAGAGAAAAGGAATGAAACTGGGGAAGATGGTACACGGCATTGATAGGATACCTCCAGTGTGAACAGTATTTAGCCGTGACAAGGTTCATTCAAACGAACCTAGTTGATCAAGAACAACATTAAAGGCAGTGTTCACAATGATTTTCGCCCTCGAGTTTTTCACATAAAACAGTGTGTTGGTCTCCAATTGTTACTAAAATTACGAATAAACGGCGAGAAACGCATTAAAACGTCGTATTTCAGTGACATTATTCTATAACATGGACTGGTTGTCCGGTGGGATGAACATGTTCGTGGTGGTTGTCACCGGTGGAAAATTAGGTCAATCGAAATTAGAAGAATATTTTATGCAAAGCAGGATTATTTAGGGTCCTAAGCAAAGAACGGTGCAATAGAGAGTATAGAATTGCAAAGAAAGGGTCCACAAAAGATCTCATTGCCACAACGAACAGTTCCTGTGAGAGTAAAGAGGCGGGGTGAGAGTAAAGGATTTCGTGCCCTTCTGATGCGTTTTTCTCGATTTCTTCCTCATTTCAGTTCTACCCACGGGCCAAACTGTTGAATCAGCAATTAATCTCAAAATCGAAGATTCCAATGATGTCTCTGTAATCGTACAGGACCTTCTGGAAATGGATGCCTTCAAAGGCAATGTTCACGATGGAAATCGTTTTTTCTGTTTTTCCGTCTATCTTGAAAACGGCTCTATCCGATTCCAATGATGTCTCTGTAATCGTACAGGACCTTCTGGAAATGGAGTTATGGTCCGTCAAAAATTGAGCTAAGGGAACATGGTGGACGAGTTGTCCGAGGCTTGTAACTTCCGTCTTTTGCAGCCGATGTATGAGCTGACCTGAGTGAAGAGAGAAGTTGAGAATGAAGGGAAGAACGGGGCTATTGATCGGGAATCATCGCTCATCTCACAATCTCGACCATTCATTTACTCACGTTGGTGGGCGTGGAAAGTGCATCTGGGTGTGACGAGCTGACGGGTGTCCAACTTTGGGGCCGTAGGGGACCGTTCCAAGCTCATTTTTCGTAGTTTTTTCGACGTTAGGGTTGCGCTAGGCCCCGCAGCTGCCGATCTCCACTAAAAAATCAGACATGGTTTTTATCGTGGACACTACCTTCAAACTGAAGAATCAAGGATATTGGGGGAAAGCTGAAACACTGTGGAGCATTTCAGTATTAATAGATTCGATATTTAATGTGAATTAAGGGCTTTAAATCTCGTCCCGGTTTCACCCCGAAAACCGGGACGAGATTCAACGTCTTTAAATCTTATTAAATACCACACCCATTGATACTTTGGTATTTCCCAGATTCTCCTCTTTCTTCAAATGCTCATACTTCTCATGTTGAATGCTGTTGTACTCAACTAGGTTTATTTCAATGAGCCTTATCAGTCCGAAAAATTCACCCCGCTCCAACTTAGTTTATTTACCTTGAATTTCTATAATGGATGCATTGAAAGTATCCTACCTCTGCCGTCTTCCATTCACTCCAGTTTTAATCCTTTTCTCCCTCCGATTCTGAAATACATTACATTACATTTTTAATCAATATAGTGTGCGCGTCCACCCCAGTGTGCTCGTGTAGCTGCGGACAAGTACCAATTTGCACGGCAAGCTGAGGTTTAAGGAAATGCGGCATCCCAGATGGCTAAACTCCGGCTTTAACGGACAGGGTAATTCTTCAAGAGGAAGACACCATCATTCGGCTCATTCTAAGGAGCATTCTATGTCTTCAATTTTTACAGTCGGCTCTCTTCACAAGTCTTATTCTCGAACGAAAATCTGCTGGCTAGTCCAGATGCTGGGTGTGATATCTCTACATTCAATACAGTTCGCCAATCCTTTTTTGAACGATAGCGCTTCTGAGCGCTGTCTGTACCTTTCCCTTAAATCGGCAACCACCCGCGTAATCATTTAACGTTGCACCAAAGGAACATGACATTGCCAAACGAGTTTAGCACATTTTATTCGGCTAAGGCTTCAGCGTTAATGCCTTCTTCGGAGCCTGGAAATCAAAAAGCATTTAGGAAACTACTCGACCAATCGCTCTTTCATTCTACAGATCTCATTCAATAGGTAACCAAACCATTGTTACCTGAATAGCAATTTAGTTCAAGCAACTGTGCAAACAATAAACATTTGATGAAATATCTTAGACATCTTATTTTCCCTCTCCTTCTGGCGAAAACTGGCAGAATCGCTCAGAGAAGAGAAAATTATACGCACACCTGCCCCTGACTCCACTTGTTCAGCTGCTGCATGTTCGTTTCGAACCACTGTACTCTTTGTTTTACTTGAATCCAATGCCACGACGAGTTCACCGAAGCATCGGCTTCCCTTCATTCTATGTCCGCATTGACTGCACTGTCGTCTTCAATCACATCAGCTCTGCATTCTGAACACTAGCTTTCTGTTTGATTTCTGGGAATCTTTTTCTGAAAAATTGTCTTCTGAGAACGAACCACACATAAATATAACATATACAATACCGCCGTTTTCCAAGGTTAAAAAGTGCGCGAAATGGGCGAAGTCGGCAACTAAAGCGTCTTTCGAACACAACTCGCCACAAAGTGCTCCGTTTTCAATTTCGAAAAGGCCGAAATGTACAGCATGTTGTGATCAAGTCAATCGTGCGAAAATAATTAGGGAAATTCGGGAAGAATATAAATTTCCAAGGCAAAGTATATTCTCATTTTGACCATGCTAGAGATCGCGTTTGGTTGCTCTTGATGGAATGAGCTCGATATCTTGTGATAACATTATCAAATTCATGACAAACTTCATCTTGAAGGCACAGGACACCCGAAAAATTTATTTTGAGATTTCATGTTCATCTTGGAGAGAGGCACACGCTGATCACAGTGGTATCTCTAGAATCGTCCAAGACCCCCTTTGAACAGAGTTATGGCTCTTCAAAGGTGCCTAGATTCTGAGGGTGAAAAATTGGTGGACGAGTTGCCTCAGGCCTGTATTTCTCTTCATTCGCAATCGTTGCGTTAGAGAAAGCTAGGATGAGGATACAGTCCGGTAATGGACTGAAGAACGACGATTTGTTGGAATTCATCCATCCATCGAGACAAGACGTTGAATCCAGGGGAAAAATTTTCGTCCCCGTGAGTACCGTAGCTAGCAGGAGAACAAATCCCGGCAGGACCTGCCTCCAACCGCGCCGCACATCCCGGCTCGACAGCGCTGGCTTGCGCTTTGCCAACTTTTTCCGGCCAGCGTATGACTCATCGCCTGGCGGATAATCATTAGCCGGCTCTCGTATTGATTAAGCGATGTTCATTCATGTAATGTAAAGGAATTCAGAAAAAACTTCAAAAACTGTGAGTAAAAGAAACAAACTTCGAACGGAAGGACGATAAATATGGCCGGAAAATGAGAAAGTTAGAGAATTTAAACTTTAGATCAAAATTAGAGAAAATTAGGTGATTAGAGCAATTCTTCCGAGAAAACTTTGTTTATACCAACCACGTTCTACCCAGAAAACCAGTGTGCCATGACGAAAACCGATCCTTACCCCTTCCGTCGACTCCGTTACCCCTTCGATGCTTGCCGGCCTAACATCGATGATTGCCGGAAGGGCTGGCAAAGGGCCAGTCAGCGCCGTCGAACCGCATGTGCGTCGCGGTTGGTGGCGGGTCCTGCCGGGATTTGTTCTCCTGCTAGCTACGGTACTCGCGGGGACGAAAATTTTTCCCCTGGATTCAACGCGTTGTTCCATCGAGTAGCTATCGGGTTCAAAAATCTGTTAGGGGGTCGGGCCTGTGGTGGTGAGCGAAGGGGGTCGGGCCTGTGGTGGTCGCTTACATCTCGCTTATTTGGAGGAAATGAGATCTGCCATTTGGCACGTGTTATACAGGAGGGGTCTTCTACACAATTACATGAAAATCTCAAAATTCATATGTGAGGGTGTACTGTGCCTTTAAAGGCAGGGTTCGTGATAAAAATTACTTTTGAGCTCTCTTAATGAGATTGTAGATTTGGTCATCACAAAAGTAAAAATAAGTGAAAAAACCTGGAAATTTGCGGGAAACACGCTCAAAAACAAAGTATAACGGCTAATTACCGAAGTCGGCCGGCCCCCTAATTACGAGCTCTTCAATAATGCTTGCTTATCCGCCCATTATTTTGCTGTCAAAGTAGTCAGTAGTGTCCAGAAATGCTCAGAAATCACTTTAGAAACAAAAGAAAAGTTGACAAAACAGGCTTTTACACAAATCTCGATAATTGGGGGCTGGAGGACACCAAGCCATAACTTATTCCTGAGCGTTTTTTCTCCAATTTTTTACTTATTTTCATTTTTGTGATGGTCAGATCTACCATTCCATGGGGATAGCACAACAACCGATTTTATCGAGAACCCTGCCTTTAAAAAAGCGTTTTCATAAGTAAATTCAATTTCTTTCTATACAGTTACATAGATTGTGTCGCGGATAACATTTTGGTCCTTTCGAAATTGAAAACGGAGCATTTTGAGGCGAGTTGTGGTCGAAAGACGCTTTAGTTGCCGACTTCGCCCATTTCGCCCACTTTTTACCCTTGCATAGCAGGGTATTGTACATATTTCCACAGAAAAAGCCTTTCGCGTTCGATTCCACCTTCTGATGGGGGGGGGTAGCGATTCCGTCTTCGTTGACAAAGGCGCTACAGATAGTTAAAAACTTTGACGACCCAAGTGCACAGAGCGGTTTCAATTGAGGGTGGAGAATTTCATTCGTGCGACGATCGCACGCAGTACAGCCCGATAAAAAGCACGCAACAACAAAATTTTACTAAACCAAGTGTCTAAAAACAATAGTCCGATCCTTCGAGTTACCCAAAAAGACGCACTGCGTCGTTGACAATCATGAGGCGGCATAGAGAAGAGAGAGAGAGATGTGTGGAACGGATGCTCCTTTGGTAGGCATGGAATCGAAACTGAACCTTCGTTTTTAAGTCACGTTGACTTTGACATTAGGCTCCCGCACACCCAGTGAAGCTACCGTACTCCAAAAATGTCGATATCAACGCGAATTTGCGTCCTATACTCATCGCACGCGTGATCGGTCGTCTCCTTTTTGGTTAATGATTTTGGCGGGATGACTTACAAGGGAGGGTTGTACACGTAAGATGGAGGAGTTTCGAGGTGCCACTTTAATATGTTCTAGGGGAGGGCAGTGCTCCAATATTCCATGCGCAGGATCGGCTAAACGCCTCAGATATTCACAGGAGATTTTCAAAAGTGGGCGTTTTCATTGCTCTGTCAATAGAAAAAGGGTACACGAATGACAATTTTTAGGGCGTTCAAAAAATTGCCTCGGATTGAGCTTGAAACTCGTTTCTAGGGGTTGTTTTGGGTGCTGATTACGAACCTGAGGCCCATTTGTCAATATTTGAAAAATCCATCTGATTTGGTCCGGAGCTTCTAAATGGGGAACATTTTCTGCCCAAACGCGACTATTGACGATTTCGAGAATACTGCGATCAAATCGGCTCAAAACTTGTGCATGTGGGCTATTCGGGCTGCATATAACGAATCTTCTGGCCGTTTATAGAATTTCTATAAATTGCGGTAGGTTCCGGTGGTTTACGGTAGCTCGGTAAAAGTCTCAGATTTGACTCAAAATTTCACTGAGGGTTTTATTTGGAACGCTGAACACGAATTTGAGGTCTATTTTTGGATTTTCGAAATTTTTAGGTAGGTATCGCAAAAGGCATTTTGCTTACCGTAACCTACAATGCCCATAGTCCGACGAGAAATAGACCCCAGATTCGGGTTCAGCGCTCTGAATAACAACCAGTTGAAGTTTTGAGCCGAATCCGAAAATTTTATTTTGAACTGTCTGAAAATTAACCCATGGGGGGAAATTGAACAGAAAGTGCACTGTCTACGACGTCACCGCCACGGCAATCCCTGCAGATTACGAAAATAGGCCTATTGTGCAGTTTTTAACAGGTCGCTGACCAACCACTACCCTGATCAAGAATATGCGAAGTTCTGTTTTTGATGTCAGCAATCACTGTACCAGAATCGACAGGGAGCAGAAAACAAAAAACACCATCAAAAGGTTTATTTTTATTTATATTTATATGAAATACATCCGCGGATGCGGATGTGACCCTCTTATTAAGAGGTTAACACATTGAAAAAAGAAAAATGAGAGAACTGAAGTGCATCAGGGTGTAAACCCACGAAGCAACAGTATGAAACTTGCGCTAAAATTCATTGGTGAACATAGAGTTTTGATTATATGCTGTCGTTAATCTCGTCAATACTGAACTTCGTCAGAAACAATATCTGTCATGCGCAATGAACTGATTCTCTGCATCGTACTTCTATCTGGAACGCTATGCATGCTGTATTCGTACTTCGAGCAGATGAGGGTCAGTTACCTTATAGTGAAAAATATCGAAGAATCGTGTCTGCTACTTCGTATTATACGACGATAGTTGTACTTCAGGTGCTATTCGACTTGACAACATCTCTAGCTCGAATCTCTATGGTTAGTCTAGTATTCATCCTTTTTCGTAAAATAATTATTTACATATATCTAAATCAGGCTTTTCCTAAACCTGATATCGCCATTGTAACAGTATTGTTGCCGGGAACACCAAGAGCAAAATACCAAACAGCAATGGACTCGATGGAATGTTATGCTCACCGGCAAAACTACACCAACATAGTGGCCGATGCAGCTGATTACAGTGAACAGTGCCCACATGAAGATGTGAGTCGTAGATGTTGCTATCTCGAATTAGATCATCTGAGCAAGCGTCAGTGATTGCATCGTTACGTTGACCCCCTTAGGCTCCGTCCATAGCAGACGTCCTAGCGTCAATAGACCGTCAAAGACGCTGGGGTTTGCATTTTCAGCATTTGTTATTGATCCGACTCCCCAGCGACCACTGCAATCGGCCAGTTGACGCTTTGCCGCTGGTCGTCTGCTATGGACGGAGCCTTACTGCTTCATTTTTTAAAGGTCACATTCCAACGACACTGCATTGTTGCAAAACTGCTTGAGTCATATGAGTGGATTCTATTCGTGGATGCCGATATTGGAGTGGTCAATGAGAATAAGTAGGTTGATGAGCTTTGATCATTTTACCCGTTCTTCAAAGTCAGTGTATCAACGGTAGGCTTCTAGGGCACTGAAGCCTATTTCAATCTTGTCAGAATCCGGAAACGACCAACGCCGATTTCGCAGGGATCACTCGAAACGGCCCATTGCTAAGCTTCCGAATTTTGGACAATGACCCCTTCTGGTACACTCTGCTGTGCTAAATAAAATCCAAGCAAATCACACAGTTGTGTTCAGCGCCTTGATAAAAGGCATTATAGGCGCACCAAACCACTCAACTTTTTTGCCTTCATTCCTTTAAAGGCACTGCTAACTATAAACTTCGTTCCTGAGATTTCAATGAAAAACAACTAAGGTAACCCTCAGAAGCAGAACAGTGTTGAAAAAAAAAACGGGTCTAAACTCATTTTCAGAGGCAAAAAACGGCTTTGAAAAATATTCCATTGAGCAGGTTCGGCCTCCTAGGGTTCAGCTGTTGTCATCAACACCGACACACCCTCATCACGGGTATGCCTTGACCTGCGATTATCAGCAATAGTTTTTATTGAATTAAGCAACGCATTAAACAGACGAAGACTCCAGAGGTGTTTCCGACAACTAAGAAAGTATATTCTAGTCAAATCAATTGTTTGATGGATCTCCCATTCAATGGAGGAGCAGCTCGATCAAAAAAAAAACATCCGAACCAACTTGTAGAGAGAATATATCCTTTTCAAACATAACTGTGTTGTGAGCAACTCTGCCATTTCGTGTCATATAGGCAATAAGTAAGAATTCTGACCACTATCAATGTACTTTGGACAATCGATCTGCCTCTCGGAGTAGAGAATCTAAATAGGCAAGTGTGCTTACAGTTGAAATCTGGGGCACTTCGAATGAGCTCTCGATTTGAATTGTCACCGGTAGCGAGCAGGATAAGGCGTGGCGTCGTGGTGGGTCAGTAGGAAACGTGACCACTCCAGATTGACAACAATAATAGTCAATATTCATAGTCTTTATCATACCCCTCTTCAAAGAACAACTTGACTTTGCTATTGTTATAATTGCAACTCTCTGTGTAGTTCAAAAATAGCTTGTGGATAGCGGGACGATTCGACTTGGTGTCCACGACTGCGACGACCATGGCAGCGAGCGGAAGTTTTTTTTATCGAAATTTCCTCACCGCCACTTCCATTTCACCGAGGACCATCGCCTGCTGTAGGCGATTATTGAGAACTGGAGCTATTAAAAAATGCCCCAGAGATTTGAAATAAAAACTGTTTGTCATTTCAAGACCATCACGTTTGTTGAATAGGCTTCGGCAGATAGTTTCATGGTTCTTATATATTGGTCGTTCTTGATCGTTACTTGCATGAAGTGGGCCCGCACCTGGAGAATGAATCGGCTAGACCCCGGTCGGTAAGGGACGGGTTCACCCGCTCACCCTACTCTGTTACTGCTGTAATATGAACGTATTACCCATTCTTACCCTGGGGACTTATCACCTAACCCTCCCATTTTCTAAGTCCGGGGTCCACTTAGGAATAACACCAACACAAAAATGCAAAACATGAAATACGATCGGATGCGATCCGATAATCACAGGCAACGACACCAGAACGATTACTGTTTATTAGGCAGAAGTTAATATGAGAGATATGATTAGGGGGTTAGTATAAATACAGACAGAATCATGTCTCTATTATTTTATGTATAAAATAATAACCTACGGGGCCTACGGGTGCAAGAAGGGCCGGACCAACGTCCGACTGAAGGAGAGCTGTAGTACAAGAGTAATGTAGAGTTCTAAGGGCTGAATAGCTCCTCGAACAGAGACAAATAAATAGAGTATGGCAGCAAAAGAAAAAGGTAGCCGGCTTCCGACGGCGGTGGGAGAAGGGACGAGAATGACCGTCCCTCCTCGCCCGACAGCATCGACCCGGCTGGTTGATCGCCGCTGATCGAAGAAGTGGTCACGCTACAGACCCACCTTGGGAGCGGAAGCTCGCCTTCGCGACAATAATGTTCCGTGAAAAGTTGCCGATGATTGAGCAAAAGTGTCGTTCAGGCATAGTTGTTAGGAAAGGTGAGCCTGGAAGTAGCAAAAGATTCTCTCTTCACCCTCTATTGATCGCGCTGACTTTCCGCGTGAAGCTTCGCGGAGTGACAGACTTCGTAACCTTTGACCAGGGGTCGTGGTCATCTGTATTCACAGATGACTCGGCCGTATTTAGACAATCCATTGCACTGCCCTGACGTGAACGGCTCATTTCTGCAGGAGGATTGAGAATTTCATTGAAACTGGCAAGGACATAGTGTTCTACGATAGATTCTTCAATCACGAAATCGCGACAGGTTCGATTCTGACGCTCAGAAAATCTAATTTTTCTGAGCGAATGACGCCTTGCAGGGTCCTACCTGGTCAAGAAAAGCGAGTTCTCTCAACGTTTTCTCCGAGGGTGGGCAGATTATGGATACTCGCTGCCAGAAAATGCGTTCGATGGAAGGGATCAGGGCGCTTTTCACGTGAGTCTTCTAAACATTTGCCATCAATAAAACGTTTCGCCATTTTCATTCAGATGTGGATGGTCAAGCAATTTTCAGCAAATCAAAATGCAACAGCAAGGTGTGAAGAACTTTGGAATGCGTCAAGGAACTTCACCTCACTCAATCTATTCACAGTATGTTGTAGGGAGATTCTGAAGGTTTTGAACATACTCCCAATTCATGTATGCCAGAAGGTATGTTTTCCGATTTCGAGTAGTTGTTTGGATCGAATCTATTGGTATTCATATTAAGGGCACAGGATGGGTTAGAGATGCCTGGCTAACAAACAGTCACTGGAATCCTGAAACTGATTTCATGTTCCACGCATGGAAAGAGGCTGACAAGATACCTTACCGTCATAAGGACATTAGGTCAGCGATCTGGCAAAAGTTCGGTGAACCACCACGACAGTTCATATAAGGCCGACCTATTTTCGACCTACATGTTTGATGAGGGCTGTGTTTTCTTGGGTTGGTTTCCGGAGTTTTTAGGATAGTATCGAAACCTAACATAAAAAAGAATTCACAACTGATAGAGAAAAAACAACTAAGGAACAACAACTGTTACAGCAGTGCACGAGGGCTATGAAAAGTTAAGAAAAAAGAAATCCGTACTCACAACGAGGGAACCTAGTGGCTAACTCTCATCGGATGTCTTCTTGAGTGAAGACGAAGTCTGGCGGTTGACCTTGGTTGCGAAGGGGGCGTAGTACGTGCAGAGGAGTGTCATCAGTTTAGCAGGCTGATAGTCCAGATGACCTGGGGGCCCCGTCATAGTCGTCATAACTACTAAATGCGAATCGGGTGTAAAAATACATTGCTCACTCAGGTAAAAAAATCCCCCTCCCCCCTCCCCCCTCTTCCCCTGATGTGACCGGACGGAGGCTGCCTGGTTCGTTTTGATTCAGTTGTGGCCGTCATATTCGATACGTATGCAATGCATTGCTTACTGAGTTGAGAAATTTCCCCTTTGTGGCCGGAGTGAGCCGGCCGCTGTGCTCTTGACTACGCCTTCAGACACCGACACACTAGGGACGGTTTAAGACGGCTCAGTTCTGCCTTCCGGATGACTATGACGGGGGTGTAAAGGTGTGGGGTGGGGTACAGAATGCGCTAAAGATCGTTCGCGCCTCATTGCGGCTCCTTATTGAATTTGAAACATTAGTGACTGGATGTGTCCTTAAATGCACCACTCCGGTCTCATTTCTCTCTTCTATTTGTATCTTTCCTTTTTTATGGCGACTATAGCTGACGAGGGCCGGAACGGTGGTTCGGAAGTTAAAGTATGTTACAGGGTCGTCACAGTACTGCCCACCGCGAGCAGCTCCTTGACCTCTCTCCTCAAAAAACTCCCCTTTTTCGCTAGTTCATCGTCTATCTAGCATCTATAAGTCTTTCAGAAATCTGTCTGGACCAGAATTCTATCCATGGTACGACACACTGAGATTGCCTTTAGCCAAAGAGCAATGCGAGAATGGTAAGTTCCATGCTATTTGTACCTCTCAGTGATTCCTTTTCTACTAATTTTTTCCAGCATCTGTGGATTGGGATCATGACACAAATCTTATCGCGCCACGATCCGCTATTCTAGCGCATTTGCAACACAGGAGGAGGATTGTTGATCAACAATACCAGATGACGGCAGAAGAATTACGGAGGAGATTCGGACTCTAGGACTGAACGACCGCTATATTTTTTCTTCTTTTGTTTCTTTTTCTCTATATGCTTAATTTGATTTGCTTAAACAAGTCACCCCATAGGCTGCTTGTGTTCTTAGCCAATTTCTAGTCACTTTTTGCCAAAATCGTTTACTAAGTGTTTTTTATAACACTTGCCATAGAAACCCATCAAGACGTCTTAGGAATTGGAACGGTCGGCATATTGTTGGAAGATTACGTTGTCCAGTGTATCATCGGCGACACATACAGTCGGCATGGATCCTAGTGATGCTTTGCGTTCGCTATTGAAGGTTGGCGCAAACTTGATGCCATGTGCTTTAACATAGGTGCACCGATTTTGCGCCAACATTCAATGGGGAACGCAAAGTATCACTAGGATTTCTGCCGACGTTATGCACTGTTCACGTTACTTGACGTCTTTTTAGGTTTCCTGAACCATTTTCATGGAAATGTGACATTCGACTTAATTGTTCCCTGACCGAAACAGTGTAAAATCTGCGCGGACTGATTCTTGGTTCTTTAGCCTAAGGTCCTAGTTATATTTCGACGCTCGCTTGCGCGGGCTACAGCGGCAGGTCTGCCCCCAGTAGCAGACGCGCTGCGAAAGCCAGCGACAGCGAAACACCGAAGTGTAACTAGGGCCCTGGCAACGTTTTGCTGTAGTAAACCTTCACAACCAGCCAAACCAAGATAGTGTGGTTTTTACAACGTGTAGTGGGGGAGGAATTGGTCCGTGTCCACGATTGTAGAGTTCGCGTAATAATTTTAGTCTGATGAATGGACAGGGCTGCGACGGTAGATTCACAACGAGCGAATCGAAACCCCATTCTCCAATAAAGTCGCCAACCCCGCACGTCCAGCCGCTCGGTCCATGCGTCAGACTAAATCAAAAACGGAAACCATACTTTCTGACCAATTTTAAAATCAAAACGATTCTTGGTTCCACACATTTTCATGGGTTGGTAAGCACGGGTCTACTATTAACCATTTTACTTGACGCTGTTAATCTGCCTATCTTTTCGTTTCATGTTGTTTTGAATTTCCATTCTGATCGAAAGCAATGATTGCCAGTATACTCCATTGAAACTTTAAACACATGGTCTGTGTACTGTCGTTCTCTGAGCCAAATTCGGGTCCGCAAGTGCGGACTACGGCTATTGCATCCTGCAACGATGGTACTCGCGCTGGGAGAAAAGCTAATCGTGCCAGGACCAAGTGGTTCCAGCACGATTATCATCCTGTTGCGTGGTGCAACAGCCGTATCCCCCAATAGCGGACCTGAATTTGGCTCTGAGAACGACATTAACTGAAAATGGAAGCCGCGACGTTGTTTGGCGGGAAAACGATTAGAAACTGGCTATCGATCAGACGATTCCGCTCCGATTATCTTAGTGCTGCTTATTAAAGGCAGTGGCCGCGATAAAATATGCCTGCGTTCTTTTTCTCTTTAAACTCTTTTCTGGATTCAGAGTAGTAGGACCTATAAGAAGAAGTTTGCGAAAAAATTCCCTGCTTTGGAATAAATTTTGAGCCTGAACTTTCCTGCCTTTCGATGTTGGACAAGTACCATCGGCATCAGTGATCTCTAACATCAAGAACATCAGCTGGCTTGAACTTGGAATCGAATAAATGAACAATAGCCTTCGAACTGACCAACTCGAAGATTTCTGTTCTCAACTAGTCAAAACAATGAATGAAGTGCTTGCTTTCATTGATCAGCTGTATTATTAGTTGACTTTACATTTTTTTTTCTGGCTGTAAACGTAAATGATTTTTGACTGCTCAACATGAGACTGCGATCTTTCTGGGCGGAGCTGTCACGTGTGCACAAACTGGCAACTTAAGTTCCTGAAAACTCTATTTTTTGCTCATTTCTTGACGCGTAACGTTCGTGGCCAATAAGCCGAATGCAGGACAAGCCGGTTTTTATGGTTTATTCCACAGCTTTCCTCATCGCGACCATGCCTTTAATCGAATGCCGCTGATGATATATGTAGTAGAGTTACAACACTTTAACGACACGACTTTCAGCACGTTCTAAGTAGACTCAACGTCTTGACATGTGTACACCACGGTTCCATTTTAATTATGGATAGTCGAAACCTGTCAAAGATTGCTTACGAAGCCGTATTAGGGTTTGTTGAAGCGCTACAACATGTCAAAACGTGCAGGGTAAGGCCGGGATCATACAGTTAGGTCAGTGGCTTGTTTCCTCAGGAAAAAAAACATTTAAATTCAAACCGCGGCTACTTTCAACGACGGGCAACGCGACGCAATGTTAACCATTCGTATTGACGGGAAATCGATATGACTGCTGTGCACTGTTGTTGAAATATGGTTCCGGCCTAAGTACTGAACTTGTCAACATTCGTGCTCATAACACGTCATCCTTCCATATAATAAAAGAATCGGAGCACAAAGTACGACCACCTGGGCATGTGCATTTCAGTTCACCAAAACCTTCAAAGTTTAGTTAGGCTCATACGATTGTGCACTCATTTAAGGAAAGGTTGGGGGTTTACGTTTTTCGGTTCTCAACATTCTGCAATCGGAATAGCCAAGAAATCAGCGAGCAGTTCGAGTTCTTTTCCTTTCTCCAGCAAAACGACTTCACCCTCATTACGTGGAGGAGATTCAATTCTCGGCGTCACCTAGGGTCACGACCTTCGCGCGTTAATGACACGACAACATCATTGACGTGACTTACAACCACCTCCCGGACTTTATTCCTCACCCCAAACCCCGATGAACCGTTGTCAAAATCTTTTCAAGCAGCTTTAAGATCCATTCCAGGGTTTCTGTGTAGCCTGAAAACCTTCTTCAACGACGACAACTTCACGGATTGATTCTGCAAAAGTAATCAAGAACAGTTTTTCAACTATCGATCGGATAACGCTTCAAATTCTGATACTACACAACCTCCCCAACCCGAACTGACTCCATAACTCATTAACGAGACTTTTAAATGAAAAATTGATAACAAATTCGTGATCAGCGCGTCAAATACCCAGAAGACACCAATTTCGCGTCGTTTACTGCATCAGGAAAGAAGAAAGAAATTTTTTGGCGTGGAAAATCATCAGGCTTAGCCTTCCATATAATAAAAGAATCGGAGGAAATGAAATACTCCATGCGTATACTTTGGCATGGGGACAAACTCGGAAGCACCAAAAACTCAGTGAGCAGATGGACTACTGTTTTGGCTGAGCACTTGTTCAATAAACAGCAAAGACTGAGTGCAGCATTAAAAAAACAAATCACGCCCGTCTCACTGAGCACCCGTGTGACTGCAATTATTTTAGACTACGGCATTTGTATAAACACACGGTGTGATGTTATTTTCACAATAAATAAATAATGTTTCTCATACAAATGCGATTCATTACTCATCCGCTAGCGAACATATAGACATGAAGAATTCGGTAATGTTCAAGAATATGTGTTCTCGAGTATTTGGGTGTAAGCCAAAACTTCATTCTTAGCTTTGCAAACTTGAGCTGTAAATATCAGCCTGATTGTAGAAAATGCGGGTGTGGTTTGAGTTTTCAATGCTACACTTAAATTTTGCTGTTTCTTAAAAAGTTCACACCCAAGTCAGTGGTCCATCGTTTGACTGAGTTTTTGGTGATTCTTGCGAGTTTATTCCCATGCTAAATCATACGCGTGAAGTATTTCACTTCTTCTAACGAAATTCTCACAATTTCTTTAAAGGCAGCATACACGCTCGTAAACGTGGTTGGGATAACAATGTGAATCGAACCGTATTGAATACAACATAATGCCTAAGCATTTGGAAGTATCAAAAACGACCCACAATGCCGCTACATGAGTTAGAAGTTGGCCCCGCCCTGTATTTCCACACCCCCTGTATTTGCCATTTTTCTCTAACGCAGGGTTTTTGGGCCATTTTCGCCGTCAATGAAGTGTGTGGTTCACTTGTTAGGCATGAATATGACCCAGCAACCTTGAGTTGCAGGAAAAGGGAAAATACAAGGGGCGTGAAAATACAGGCGGGGCTAACTTCTAACTCATGTGGCGGCATTGTGAGTCGTTTTTGACACTTCAAAATGCGTAGGCGTTGTAATCTGGGCCATACCATTCTATTTCCGTAGTTATTTCAATCACGTTTGCGAGCGTGTATACTGCCTTTAATGCCAAAAAATGAATCTTTTGTAGCGAAGGATCAGCGACCGTTCGCAAGTGGATGGCTCTACCCACCTGTCTTACAAAAGCTAGCAGTAGTCGCTTCAATGATGCACCTGTGACGCAAACGTGTCAATTCCAGAATACCACCG
Source organism: Aplectana chamaeleonis (assembly GCA_029168955.1). Classification (NCBI taxonomy): domain Eukaryota; kingdom Metazoa; phylum Nematoda; class Chromadorea; order Rhabditida; family Cosmocercidae; genus Aplectana; species Aplectana chamaeleonis. The sequence continues at coordinate 851,052 of JAPDOI010000108.1, forward strand.
CCACGCTTCTTCTCTCTTTGATAAACTTCCTTCTTCGTGGCCGGTTGTTTTTTTTTGCTTGGTTTCTATCCTTCCACGTCTCTTTACGCTGCCGAGTGTGGAGAAATGGAGAATGAAGCCAACGTCCGACTCTAATTTCATGTCACCGTAAATTTTGGTCCGCATGCGCACATAGCGTCCGCGAGAGGAATGTTGCACCGCCCTACTGCTATAAGGTATCGCAGCTGATGAATATCAAAGAAAAGTATGTCTGTTTTCAGGTCTCGATACCACCCTTTAAAGGAGTGTTAAACCCCTCTGGACGGGTATGTGTAGATGTAGAAATTCATGGGCATTCATTTTAGAATCGATGAACATGGTTGCTCACGTTAGCATAGATGTGCTCATTTCTGTTGGCATCGATGAACGTTAGGCGCCTTTCACAGTCTGCCGGACGACGCCGTCCGGTACGTTATAAGATAGGGCTGCGGCGTCGGTGCCACCCGCACTGCGATGTCGGCCGACCGACGTCGCACTCATTGACACGACGTCGGAGCAAGTTATGACGAGTCAAATCGTGTTGGTTTCGCCTCATATTTTGTACTGGAGAGTTAGAACTGACGGTTGTTCACCGCAGCTTCCCTCGCGCTGCGGCACTCTTATAACGTGTCGGACGGCAACGTCCGGCAGACTTTGAAAGGCGCTTTAGCGGTCACGTTAGCGCGATGGATATGGATAGTCATACTGATATCACTCTCCATTAGTATAAGTGACAAACACTAGAGGGTACATAAGCCAGTGAGAGTTCATGGTGTGTTTCACTTTTCCGCTTGTGTGCAGGAGAAGAAATTAAACGATTCGACGTCTACTCGCCCACTGCACAAGGACTAGAAGACTCACACGGTTCGTATGACATAGAATACGCTCCAGTCTGGCTTTTTCGAGCCAAATCGACACTAAACAAAGATAGCCGTCCGCTCACAAGCTAGCAAGAAGACGCGGTGGATAAGGCATGTACTGCGACCGCTTCATCTACTGTGTCCCACCTGTACCACCCATAACTCTGGGTCAAGCCGGGCCGATACGGAACAAACGGATCGGTTACCGGAACACTAGTTACCTCTAATGTGTACATTAGGGCATGTTCTCCAGTGTGGTGTCCGAGTCAACAGAGTACAATGGAGAGGAACAGCTTCTTCCACCCCAGGTTTGCTCCTGACTTAAATGGAGTCATGCGACTGGCAAAGAGCACTTCGTTCTTGTCTAAACCGAATGTCGTTAGCATGATTTCGATCATAGAATCTGCAACAGAACCAGCTCACGGTTCAAAAGCTCACTCACCCAACACACCACAGTGCAGCAAGTGGTTGTGGTTGGGATACATGAAAGCAGTCCGTGCCTACGTCGGAGCTGAAATCACCCTCCCTGAAATACGGAAAACGCAAAACAAAGGTGCGAGAACAAAATATTATTTCAAGGACAGAATTAAACGTCCGAACTCAGCCGGACGACAAGTGCCACACCACGGCGACGACTATCCAATCAAGGTCGAGATTATAGGGCGAGAAACTGACACACCCGCGAGAAGGACCCTGGAGGCATTTCGGAGTCAAGCGAATGTCAAGCCCTACCTCAGACTCGCATTCTAACGTTGAGAGGTGGCGGCATCATCACCGCTCCACTTCAACGATTCGTTCTATGGTGTGATTCTCCTAGCGTGTTTCCCGACAAGGTACGGTTATCTCCTGGTTTCTTCACTTTTGACGACGTTTCGGAAATAGAGTTCTTGGAATTAGGTAGAGCTTAATCGACATTTGACCGGTTAAGCGCATTTCTGATTTGCTTATTTCAGGCTCTGAAGACGGCGCTTTCGTCGAAACGTACGTAAGCCAGTAAATCCATCTGCCAACCTCGTGTCCGAGTTCAAGCAGAGAAATCACAACTGTTTCATCATGCCGAGGTTAATCGAGAGTCGAGCATGGAGGCTTAGGTAGTAATCCAGAATTTGTGAGAGCAAACTTATGTTGGGTTTGGAATAGGTGTATTACCAAGCGTTTCTTTTGCCTGTTTTTTTTGAATATTTCAAGATATTTGTGTACTTTTTCTTTTAAAAATTGGTGATTTGTCTAGTGTGTGTTTCTCTATAATCGCAGTTAAATGTTGTCAAAAAATTCAAAAGAATTTCGGTGGCGTTTTTAAGGATAATTTTGGAGGTGTTTTTCATTTTTCCCATGAAGATTGTAGTCACATTATAGTTGGTTTTTTTCTATTGTAATGATCCATGTTTTCCTGTAGCTGCATCTGGTGCGTCAAAGGTAGCATACACGCTCAAAAATGATATCAATTTTATGGAATGAATCGAAGGTCTGAAGCTGTTAATATTCAGAGATAACGAAAAACCGGAAAAAATCGACTGAAATGAAGATATAACGGTTCGTTCTATATTGGCCCAGATGTGGACGAGTTGTACCGCATTGGCTGAAATAGCGGAGCTAGCAACAAATTCGTTGGGATAACGACGATAATGTACTCGTACGACCCTTTCTGGAACGCTAACGACGTTAGAAGCATGAAAAATGAGCCAAAATCACCGTAATCGTGCATTAAAAATTTGTATTGAGGGGCGGAGCTCGTATCAAAGGCTCTTCTAGGGACGTAAGACCCCACTAATGTAGTTATCTCAACAACATTTGCGAGCGTGTATGCTGCCTCTAAGGGTGAAATTTGCGTATATTGAGCTGTATTCACATCCGCATTTACGGTTAAGGGAAAGAAAAGGCATAGGTACGCTCAATTATGGAACTTGTTAGCGTTTCAAAATTATGTGATACACATACATAGGTACGAAACGCAGTGAATTTGAATCATCAAAGCGTTATGTCTGGTCTACTCTACAGTCAGATTGTTTTAGATTGCTGAGAATTTTTTTATTCGTTACAGAGCATTAGAACTGGTCAAGGCTCCTCAGGTACACACGACTTTGCGGAAATGAGCTGCCGTGTTCTATGAATAAACCTTTTGAGAAAAAAGTACATGTGATCTTGTCTACGCAACAGGAACAAGGGAACTATGTGATCGCGATCCATGGGTGACTCGCTGATGATAGAAATCGTGTCCATTGCGCGTTGATGAGAATTCGTACGAGCGATCACTAAAAGCCTCACTTAATTGCAATTTTCTTTTCTTTTCAATATCACTGCCTACCGTCTCGTGAGCAGCTTCTCAGCAGGACAGATGTCTACTTTCTTCGCGGTGAAATCCGACTTCTGTGTAGTATCGCCGACGAAGGCAACCCCGGAGAGGTGGCTCCGCTCTGTTGGACGAACCGATTTCTGGCGCTGAGCTGAAATCCTGGTCGTTATCGATGTGAGCATAGGAGAAAGGTGCGGAGCGACTTGTCTCACCCTCCTTGGGGATGTAACCATCCTGATAGGTGGAATGACCATCGAAGGGCAGGCCTCTTTCGATAGGGTTGCTTTTTGGCCGAATAGCCATAACCCTGAAGAAAAAAACGTGGAAATATGAAGTTCAAGCTCAGAAGTCAGAAAATCTCACTTTTCTGTTCTTTGGCCACGGTAGTCGGCTTGATTGACTGTGAGTCCGTCCATGGTGCCGCTCATAAGAAGATTTGACGCAGCTGGTCGGATGGGAGAGCTGCGTGATACCTAAATACGTAGATACATTGTAGGGTGTGCCAGTCTTACTGATGGGAAGCACCTTTTTCTGATCGAAATCCGCCCGATTTGTGGTGATCCCTGAGAACTCGCCGCTTGTGATCGTTGTCTCGGCCGGACGATACGCTCGATTTTTCTCTGCCTGAGGATATAAACAGTACTAGGTAATCCCACATTCCCTCTATCACCTGAGTGCTTCAAAAGTTGCTTGGGAGTAACAGAGGTCACAAATGGTTTCTTTCACGCAGTGGAACTTATTAATATTATTCACAAGTAAACTTTCGTAGGGAAAAAAGACAAACAGCCGCTTCATAAGGCGTCGTTTATACTCCCGCCGTCGAGCATTATTGTAAGATTGATCACGCGGCGCGGCACGATCGATACTATCGGCGGCGGAAGTATAAACGACACTTGATGCGCCTCCTGGTCCTCTCTTAAAATCTGGCAGTGGCGATTCCTCACATAAAACTTCAGAAACAAATCAAATCTTTGACAACCGAAGCTTGTCAGGGAGCGGCGACTTGATAGACCTCAGATAGTAGGTGCGGACCGACCGCTGGTATTAAAGGCCTCTGCGGACAATACGCCAGTAAGTCGCGGGCGGATCGCTGCGTTTTTGGCGGATAGCGGCACCGGGAAAGTTGATCACGCTAGCGGGTGGGTCGCCGGCAAGCTCTAAACAGGCGATCCGCCCGCAAACTGCCAGCGATCCGCCCGTGAGGGCTTTCATAGCCAGCGATCCGCATGCGACCTGCCAGCGATCCGCCCGTGAGATCTTTCATAGCCAGCGATACGCCCGCTCAAATTTTACACGGTGAAACTTGTCAAATATTGACGAGTTTTTTTTTCTGGCATCAGCATATTGCTCAGAGTAAGCAAACCGAAGGGTATAAAAGGCGCTCCATCTCGCTGAATGCTCACTTGGCGTTTAGAGGCCGATCCTGGGAGGTGACTTCAAGTCACCTTTGAAGGATAACTCAGAAGCCGGATAATAATTTTTGGCAGCTGAGGGGATGGTCCCCCCGGCTAGGGGGGGAGGGGTGGTCCCCTCACGGAGACCGTGGTGGGAACCATCGGAATAACCCACATGCGGCATCGAGGGAGGAGCGGGTGGTAGTAAATCTGTTCGAGAACGCGAGCAGGGTTCGGCGCTGGGTGTGGAGCTCCGCAGAGGAGGGTCTGAGCTGCCGAGGGTTGTAGGGGAGGGGGGTCTCCGAAAATCGCCAAAAATTTGACCAAATTACGTCAAGAGTTGACAAAATTGCCAGAACTTCAAATAAATCACGCTACTGGGGGGGGTCTGAATTGAATTGGCCTCCACCACAACTCGTGCAGTAATCTTAACGCGAGTTCACTCGCGGTAAGTTCGCGGTAAGTTCGTGGTAAATTGCAGCTGAGCGCGAGCTTTTTATTCGAAGATTTCTAGGAAAGGCACCGGACATTGCTGGAACTGCGCACTCGCATGCCACGTTATGAGACACTAAATAAGCATAGTGTAAAAAAATTACCCAAAAAAGTGGTTCATTCCGTCTTATCTCGAATGAATATTGAATTAGAAAAGTAGTTTTTGATGATTTTTTCAACTGCTTAAAGCTCGCAGAACTTCAACTTAACGCGAGCTGACAGAGAGATTGGAATTAGTGTGTGAATGCGGAGAAAGATGGATATTCTCGAAAAAGTCTTCCGGAGAACTTTTTCTAAAGCTATCCATCTCTTTCTCCATTCACAATCTGGTTCCACTTTCTCTGTCAGCTCGCGTTATGTTGCAGTTTTGAGCAAACTTCACGCGAGATCACCACCCATTTGTACTATGACACGTTTCGTATGAGTTCCTCGCAGCCGGTTCTAGCTTTGTCAGAGCGCGGCTACCGATCGCGGAGCCGCAGCGGCACCACCGCGGAGACGTAGCGGCACAACCGCGGAGCCGCAGAGGTCCTACCGCTAAGCCGCTGCGGCACTATCGCGGGGCCGCCACGGCATTACCGCTGTGACTCCGCGATAGTGCCGCTTCGGTGCCTGTAGGAGCCGAAGCCGCAGCGTCTTTTTCTTTGATTTCCATGGGGTTCCTATATGTCCTGTTTTTGTTTATCTGGTGTCTCGTAATGAACTACTCCCTTGAATTAGAACTATTAGACTGTGTACATGAGTATAAAAAAAGGAAAAAAAGTAGAGCGGCACATGTGAATAACTTTTGGACCAATCAAAGGGATGCGTTTTTTTGACGTTTGCCGGCCGTTTTTGGGATTTTCTTGCCGATTGCCGTTTGCCAAAATCTCAAAATTGTTTGCCGCACATCCCTGATCCCGAGCAGGGCTGGGCACGCGTCCCGGTTAACCTTAGGGGGGGGTGCATACTGGACGTTGCCTAGAGGGCAAAGGGGTGGGGGGTGCCTAAACCGGACACAAAAAAACGAAGTGCATGTTCTGTCGAATTTCAGGAGCAAAATAATATACGAATCTCTTCTGGTTTGTCATGTTTTGTTCTCCGCTTTTTAAGACAAACACTTACAGAACTGAAAATATTTATAGATATGCAGTTTGTGTTCGCAGTATTTCATAATTGCTGTCGAAGCTCTCATCAACAGCTCTATGAATTAAAGATCATATATAATGTATTTGATTGTTTTGATGAAGGAATAAACACTACTCTGTTATCTAGTAGCAAGTAAGGATTGATGTGGTGTAGTGTTTCTTTGGTGAAACGTTCAGTGATTACGCTTGTGGTTACCGATTAGAAGCGAAGATATAAAGACAGCGCTCAGACGCGCTATCGTTCACGTTCAGAAAAGAATTAGCGAACTGCTGTATTACGACAGCCTGGAAATACAGATATCACGGTCAGTATAAAAACTAGCCAACGGATTTTCGTCTTTGAGAATGACTCATGAAGAGAGCCGACTGTAAAAATTGAAGACTGCAAGTTCCAGTGAAAGAAGCAAATAAACGTATCTTCCTACTTGAGAAGTACCCTGTACATAAAAACCCGAATTTTATCCAGCTTGAGTGCCGCAATCCCTTAGACACTGGGCTCACCGTGCGATATGGTGTTTGTCCGCAGCTACACAGCGCACACTGGAGTGGACGCGCGCACGACATTAATTAAAAATGTGTTTTATTACAGAACGGGAAGGAGAAAAGAATCGAAAGTAGAGTATATAGAAGAAGGCAGAAATAGAATGCTTTCAATGTAACCATTTCAGAAATTTAATGTAAATAAACTAAATTGGAGCAGGGTGAATTTTTCGGACTTGACACTTTGTTGATTAAAAACAGCATTAATCATGAGAACTAAGAGCATTTGGAGAAAAAGGAGAATCTGGAGAATATTTAGGTAACAAAAGCTTTGATATTCAATGTTATTTAAGGACCTTGAAACTCGTCCCAGTTTTCTCCCGGTTTTCGGGGTTGAACCGGGACGAGGTTTAAAGTCCTTAAATCACATTGAAAAACGATCTTGTTGAAGCTAAACTGTTTGCCAGATTCTCCTATTTCCCACATTATCCTTTGCTCGCATCTTTAATGCTAGTTTTGATCAACTAGGTTCGTTTGAATCAAACTTGTCACGGCTAAATACTTACCCCTGCTCCAACTTTGTTTGTTTACATTACATTTCTAAAATGGGTACATCCAGAATTAAATGGGTACATCCAGAAGATGATGAAAATTTTCATTATCTTCCATTTCCTTCGGTTTCAGTCGTTTTCTCTTCCCCGTTCTGAAACAAAATACATTTTTTATCAATATTGTGTGCGCGTCCACTCCCGTGTGCGCTGTGTAGCTGCGTACACACACCATATCGCACGGCTAGCGGAGTCTCTAAGGGATTGCGGCATTCTACGTGGGTAAAAATCGGGTTTTTCACTCCCTACGCATCTCATCAATCCCTAACTGGTTCCACAACACAAAATAATTCTGAAAATTTCTTCATCAGAACGATCAAACACGGATTAATCCTTCATACAAAGGTTCAAGAAAACATTCGATAGAAAACATTATTTGCTGCAATAAGAGTAGCTCTGTTGTTGTTTGTAATTGCTGAATTGTAATGAATAAAAAATTGTTTTATCTTTTGTCACAACCTACCCTATTATTAAAAGTTTTCTTCATAAGATCGTTTAGAAGTTTAGAAATTACACTACCTTTTCTGTTGACATTTTCGGAATTTTCTTTATTCAGTGCATTTTTTCTACTCTGGTTTATCAAAATAGGGAAGTCAAGATCATGGCTGTTGTGCTCGACTTCTCGGAAAACAGCCGATTTCGATTTCCCATAGGGGGTGCCTGAAAATTACCGAGCTAAGGGGGGTGCATAATCAAAACCGCCATGCCGGGACGTGTGCCCAGCCCTGATCCCGAGTCGTGGAGTGCAGAAATATTTATATTTATTGGGTAATCCAGGATCAAACCAGAGACAGACAACGTTTCCTGTTAAATAACCACTGTGAAACCGTAAGAAATTCCAAAAAATTGTTGGTCCCTACAAATATGCGAAAGAGGGACAGGGGCTCTATACACACCAAGGCAGGAGTTCTCCCGCCGTTTGCGGCTCTAATTCCACTCGGGACCACTTCGCTCGCGTTGAGTGGCGTGGCGTTTCAAACTGCGAAAACGGGACAACTCTTCCCTCGGTGTGTAGACAGCCCCTGTCCCTGCGAAAAACTGTATATTTAACGAGCTGCATGTTTATTTTGGAGGTTTATCTTTTCGCTCAACCATCAATTAGTCTGAAATCATCAGAAATTCGAAAGAAGCATGCTCAAGTATTGTGAAATTCAAAGCAAAGAACTGACTACCTGTTTGCGATCAAAGTCGGCCTTGTTGGTGGTGATACCCGCAAACTCTCCTGATGGAACCGTGTTGATTTCGGGCCGAAATGCCTTCTGACGACCTCCCTAAACCTATGATCTATGTCTTTGTAGATGTCGTCTTTCGAGTACCACACACAGTGTTTTTTTCAAAAAATGTATACTGTCCTTAGAGAGCAACCCACCTGTTTCCTATCAAAATCAGTCCGATTGGTGGTTGCTCCGGTGAATTCGCCACCACCAACGACTGTTTCAGGTGGACGGAAAGCGGCCATCTTCTCAGCCTGTAAATTTACATTCCATTCCAGCTTTATAAATTCCGCTAGAAGAGATGTTAAAAATATCCAATTCCTGCTCCTGGAGCGAAAGAGAAAAGTTTCTTTCTGCCAAGACCAAAGTCATAGAGGAGGGTCCTATCGCAAGCGGAATATTTCCGCTTCCAAACTAGACCGCGTCCCTGATCGACGTTTCGTGCCTTGTCATCTCCCCGGCTTCAAAAGCTTCGTATGGTCTCTGATTTTTCCAAGTAGGAAGCCGCGACGCGACTTGACGGGAGAATTCGCACATGGGAAAACAAAGATAAATTGGCTATCGATTAAATTCAAATCAAAAAAATTGCGCCGACTCGAGCGGTTTATCACCCGATCAAACGTTTTCAATCGAATCAACACGAGGTAGGGGGTGTTTGCCTGTGTTCATTCGCGTGCACGGGCTGCTCCAGCGTTGAGGAGCGTCGAGAGGCGAACAACAGCGGTAACGCCCGCTCTCGCCACGTATGGACGCTGCCTGAGACCGAGTCTCCTCATGTTTGTGGTTTGATCGTCCACCGAAGACGTCACCCGGGGTGTTAGCGGCGTCACCGGCCACGGGGTTTCGATCGCGCGTGGCGATCTACCGTCGCAACCAGGCATGTGCGAAAAACTTTGAAACCGAAAAAACCGAAAAAAGAAAAATTTTCGGTTATGAAAACGAAAAATTCCGAAAAAACCGAAAAAAAATCTCTTTCAAAACGTCTTTTTTTTCGCAAGTACATATTTTCGACTGGAAAAACTAGGCAACGTAACCGAAGTGCATCAGATAATGACAGAATTATGCTCTCTTAGAGAAACAAACGTTTCCGCAACCATCATATTAATGGAAGGGATTTTAGCCTTGCTGCAGAGGCGAATCCTGACAAAATCGTAGCACTGATCACGATCCGAAATTCTTAACGTGAACTCGTTTTTCAAAACTGCACTAGTCCTCTGAGCACTCATGTCCACGTTTTTTCGCGTTTTTGACCAATACTGTGGGCTCGAAGGTCGTGAAACTGAATTCGTAGAAGTTGAAGTGCAAGTCATAGATCTAAACGGGACCAAAGTTGTACAAAGACGAACATCATCAATTCCTAATGCATAGCACACATTTGCGTGAATTCCTTGCACTGCCATGTTTGACTTCAGTGTGAGCGGTCACGTAGTGGTCAGCACTGACCCGTAGCTCAGTATACCGGCGTTATTGGACGGTAATGGCCGCTACGCAACCACACGCTTTGAGTTGTGGTGTCTACACAGGGGCTCATTTCAACCATTTTCGCTGGATGGAACTACCGTATTTTCTCTATGAAAAGTACACCTCTATATGAAGTACACCTCTAATAGTAGTACATTTCAAAATAAGATAAGAGAAAAGTCTAGATTCTAAAACAGGTTTACGGCTCACAAAATGACGATGGTACTAACGAGTGTGCAAGCATTGGCTCAATCGGACTTGAATAGCTGACTTTTTAAGGTTCTTGCTCACGAAAACCTGAGTTTTGTTATTAAAATTTTCATTATGAGAATTTCAGCAAACGAGGCTGAAAAATAGAAGTTACCTTTTATTTGAAGTACACTTCTATTAGAAGTACACCAAAAAAAGAGGCCTGAAAAATAGAGGAACATGTATGAAGCTTCCAAAAGAGAAAACAATTTATACATGCGGCTGTTTCCTCCTTATAATTTTCATTCGCGGTTTTTTGCTATGGTTTGATAGAGGGTGCAATAAAATTTAGGCTGTTGCTACCAGATTTTTTGGAAACGCTCCTGTTCGAAATTTACGAGCTTCCGAAGAGCAATGTTCGACTACTTTTTCAAGTATATCTTGAGCGGAAACAAATTTTCCTGACCTTTGAAGGCAGCATTCACGATAATCATTTTCGGTGATTTTCTGCAGTGAAGTGATAGGCGAGGTTCCCAGGCTCCCAGTGTCGAAGGAACGGTAGAAAACGAGCCAGGAGTGGCAAAATAGCGGCCGCAAACGAGCGTTTTGGAGTCCCAGAACAGCCCCGTGCCCCATTTCCGCCACCTCGATGTGAACAACTGAACACACGAGATCATGGGATGAACGATGGTTTCCGATCAAAAGCCCCGTTTCTAACTTCTCAACTTCTCCCTTTACTCAGGTCAGCTCGCATACACCGGCCGCAGAAGATGGAAGTTTCAAGCCTCGGACAACTCGTCCATCATGCTTCCCTAGCTCGATTTTGAGGGACCATAACTCCGTTCCCAGGAAGTCTTGTACGATTCCAGAGACACACATAATTAGAATCAGCATGGGGCCGTTTCCAATATGGGCGTGAAAACAGAAAAATCGATTCTTATCGTGAACACAGCCTTTAAGAGAACGCAAAAACCGTGTTTTTGTGCTAAAAGAGGGCCTTTTTGCGATGGATGACAACTACATATAAATGCAATCAAGCGATTTAGCTCGCTTACCAGTACTTTCTTGACTTGATTACTTCATGTTATCGCAATTTCGAATGTTCCATTGTTCATATAGAGGGGCGAGGGGGCATTAAGCGTTTTGGTGACCTCAAAACGCTTGTTTGCGTTCGTTATTTTGCCATTCCTAATTCGTTTCTTCTTGCTGCAAACTTCTGTGGGCAATGAAGGATCAACTGCAAGTCGCATCAGCACTGGAAAATTTAGACCAAAAAAAAAAACCGAAAAAAATTTAATCTTTTTCGTTTTTTTTTTCGATATTGACTTTTTTCGCCAAAAAGACCGAAAAACGAAAAAATCGAAAAATCGAAAAACGAAAAACGAACACCCCTGGTCGCAACCCCGTCCATTTACCTCACTTGAGTGATTACGTGGACTCTATGATTAGGGAACTGTTTCGTACAGCTGTTATTTAGGTTTGGGCCGCTCTCGTCAAAACACTATGTATCCTTCCATTTGGCAGAAATGACCACTTTCACTTCTACAAATCCCAACGAGCATCAGCTGAGGCTCCTTTATTGAAGCTAAGGGTGACGAATTTTTACAAGCTCTGCATTTTTTCTAATTTCCAGCATTAGGCCGCGGATCACCTAACCTTAGCTAATAATTGTAATGTCTACCTGTTTGCGGTCAAAATCAGCCATGTTAGTAGTCATACCGGCAAACTCTCCCGAAGAAACTGTGGTGAACTCGGGTCGAAACGCCTTCTGACGGCTTCCCTGAATTTCATCCAATACTACAATCCCCGCGCTAAGTTTTGTAAAAACGGGGAGCATTTGCCAAACTTGGCGAAAAAGCGTCCGATGCATTCAACTTTTTTGAACGAAGACGTTTTTAGATTCTGAAAAAAGCTATCATATTCACAGGTCGCATGACTAAATAATAACGTGCATAGTGGACCGAAGCTCCCTAAAATCGCTTCATTTTCGAGTAAAATTGTTTTTGCGGTCGTTTCACAAAAACGTCGCGCGCGGCTAAGTGCGGCGAAACTTCGACAGGTAGCAATCGCTATGTTTTCTTCGTGAATTAGATGAAGGTGGGGCTATCTCGAGACCTGTGTAGATTGCATTTTTCTTCCATTCATCGGTCTGGGGCTTTCGCATCAAAAGTCCACTTTTCAGGAAGCTCCCGGGCGTATTAATTAAGGACTTCGAAAATTCAATCTGCACAGATCTCAAGATAGCCCCACTTTTTTGCTCTTCTATTGATTTTACAATCACTACTCAAAATTTCGCCGCATTTTGCCGCGCGCGACGTTTTTGTGAAACGACCGCAAAAACCATTTTTTTCTCGAAAACAAAGCGATTTTAGGGAACTTTGGCCCACAATTCACGTTATTTTATTTAGTTATTCATATATTTATCTATATACGATGTTTAAGACAATCGTAGAACAAAATAACATATACTACCAGGTTGTTCAATAAGTTTTGTCGTTCGATAAGAAAAACACAATTTTATTTTTCAAAATACACTTTATTTTCCAGTATAATCTCCCTGAACATTAACACACTTGCTCCAACGATCCTCCAATCTGTGGATCCCATCCCTGAAGTGAGAATCCGGAAGGTCTGCAAAATACGCTTCAACAGCCGTTATGACCTCTTCATTTGATGAAAATTGCTTGCCACGCATAAATTTTTTGAGTTCTGGAAACAAATGGAAGTCTCTGGGGGACAAATCTGGTGAATGCGGTGGATGCTCCAACAATTCAAACTTTAATTCATGGATTTTAGCCATTGTCAAAATGCTCTTGTGACACGATGTCCTGATGAAAACAAGTTTTTTTTCTTCGCAAACTGATCTTTTTTCACTATTTTTTTCCTTCATCTGGTCGAAAAGTTTGCATTAATATTCAGAACTAATTGTTTTACCAGTTTGCAAGTAATCCACAAACGAAATTCCTTTCGCCTCCCAAAAAACTGATGTCATAACCTTCTTGGCCGCTTTCCGGACACGAACTCGTTTCGAAGTCGAACAACCAGGTTCACACCACTCTTTAGCCTCTTGTTTTGATTCAGGTTCATGGCGGTAGACCCAAGTCTCATCCATAGTGATGAATCCACGCACAAAACCCACTTTATCCTTTTCAAAACGCTCCAAATGTTGCCGAGAAAGTCGCATTCGAATGTGTTTTTGTTCCATTGTTAGCGAATGCGGCACTCATTTGGCACACAGCTTTCTAAAACCCAAAATTTCACTTAAAATATGGCTCACACTGCCTAATGAGATGTGTAGAGCCTCTACTAAATCTCTCTGTCAATCGACGATCTTCCAAAACCATATCCTGTATTTTGGCTATGATTTCTGGTGTTGATGCGCTTTTTGGACGTCCTTCACGTGGATCGTCTTCAAGGCTTGTACGCCACGTTTAAAGGCACAGTACACCCTTAGATATGAATTTTGAGATTTTCGTGTAATTGTGTAGAAGACCCCTCCTGTATAACAGGTGCCAACTGCGAGATCTCAATTCCTTCAAATGAGCGAGAAATAGGCGACCACCACAGGCCCGACCTCCTTCACTCACCACCATAGGCCCGGCCCCCTACCAGATTAACGAACTCAATGGCAGCTAAATGGATGGATGAATTCTCAACTGGTCGTTGTTCTTCGGTCCATTGCCGGTCTATCTCCTCATCTTGTGAAGCTCTCGTGCAGCGATTGCAAATGAAGAGAAACACAGGCCTGAGACAACTCGTCCAAGAAATTTTTGCCCTCAAAATGCAAGCATTTTCAAGGAGCCATATCTCTGTTCGTAAGGGGTCTCGGACGATTTCAAAGACACCATTGTGATCAGAGAGTGGCTTCCTCCAAGATAAGCATGAAATCTGAAAAATAATTTTTTGGGTGTCTTGTGCCTTTAAATTCAGCAACCCATCTTTCTACTGTTCTAATTGTAGGTGAACAATCATTATACACTTTTACGATCATTCGTGAATTTCTTTTGGTGCTACACTTTCCAAAAAAAAAGAATTTTAGCACTGCACGATATTCAATTTTTTACATTGCTGTGACACGGCCACCCTAAATGGCTTGTAAACAAAGAATGAATTGACAGATTGAAATGAAAGTTTACATACGTTCATATGAAGAGTGCACCAACAAAACAAAACAAAAATTGGGCTAGTAGCAACTCCCTCTCTTATCGAACGACAAAACGTATTGAACAACCTGGTATTCAAGTACAGACCATTGATTGTAAATTCGAAAAAATAGAATAAAGGGAAATTTGGAAGAAAAGTAGCACCGAGACTGGCTGGGGCGACTAAGCGATGAGCTTTTTATGGTTTCAGAAGCTTCTTGGCGATCTCACGTTTAAAGGTCTTAGCTGTGCAAGACGTATCGACGGCTTCGCTCAGAGTTTGAAATGTAGGAATTCGAGCTGTGAAAATGATAACGTTTTCAGATTCCAAAAACGTCTTCATTCAAAAAAGGTTACATGCATTGGACGCTTTTTTGCAAAGATTGGCAAATGCTCCTCGTTTTTACAAAACTTAGCGTGGGTATTGTATGTGCTGAGAATGACAAACGACTCTGATACGGCATGCCCACCTGTTTTCGATCGAAATCGGTCCGATTTGTGGTTGCTCCGGTGAAATCGCCACCACCAACAACTGTCTCAGCCGGACGAAAAGCAGCCATCCTCTCAGCCTGTAAATGAGCATGTCCTTGGGAGAGCGCGATACCAGTGCAGGAGCCGTGGCGAGTCTTTGCTCACGGCGTAGCCTAATCATGTGCGGCGGATATGATTCTTATACATAGAAGACGATATCAACATTATCGATGACTAAATCGTATCTGGAGCACTTCATTTACCAGCACTACCGTTCTACAGTTCTTCAATGTTACTTTTCCATGTAATTTTACACTCCTCCAGCTCACCTCGTAGTGATACGCATACCTGTTTGCGATCGAAGTCGGCCTTGTTGGTTGTGATGCCAGCGAATTCCCCTGAAGAAACGGTGGTCTGCTCAGGCCGGAACGCTCTCTGACGTTCTCCCTAAATATTTGAAGCTAAGAAAACGTCACACTTCGAATAGTTCAGCTTCTCCATCTGGACTATTCAATCAGCCACGTTTTTCTCTTCTATTTGCAACAGTATTTGGTCTTTCTTTGCAACAGTATATGACTTTGGTCTCCGGCCTGGATGTATTGTCGAGGTGAGAACATCAAGTACCAGGGGAGGAGCTTCAAAAATTGTGCGCAAAAATTCAAACCTAAACTGCAGGCGCTAGGGCGACCCCGGCATTCGAACGGCTTCGGAGGCTAAAATCCATCCCTGTGAGCCATAGGGCATTCAGAAAACTTGTAACTGAACACTTCGAGAACGAGCGTGGCGAGCGCTAATCCGTCGCGAAGCAATTTCCATGTCTCTACATCATTATGGGCTATACGTGTATCTGCTTTGAACTCATTACACTACCTGATCGAAAACTGGTAGTTTTTCCTTGTTCCTTATGTATGCTTTTTTGCTGATTTCGTTTATGTTGTTCGTTGCACATAGGTCTGGTATACAGGCTTATGTAAATAAATAAATAAATAAATAGTATTTCGGCGCACCACCACTTTCTGCAATCCATGCAATAATGTATGGAAAAAAGGTTACAAGCTCTTCAAGGGCATGACCCACTAGGGAGAACACTTTTATGTCAATCGCTTGACCCAAATGACGCGGAGGGCAGGGAGCCTCTCCGCGTCCTTTGTGCTTAGGCGCTATTCATACTCCTCAACGCCAGCGCGGCACGCACTTGACGCGCGGGCGTGGCGTTAGAGTATGAATATTCTCTACGCGCGCCACGTGCATCACGCGCTTGCGGAGACTATGAATATCCTAGCGTCGACGCTATGGTGGAGCGAAAAAAGGGGCCGTACATCCGCTCACCATCACGATAGCAGAGAATGGTAATGGAATTAATTATTGTGTAACGGAAAGAAATTGAAGATGGATTCATAATGAAGTTGATTAAAAAGTTGTTGGCGGATCGGAAGTCACGCGCGTGCCGCGCTGGCGTTGAGTAGTATGAATAGCGCCTCATTCATACTTCAATGCCACGCCCGCGCGTCACGTGCGCGCCGCGCTATCGATGAGGAGTATGATTAGCGCATAAGCTTTGGGCTGGAGGGGAGCGCATAAGCTGGAGGGGAGCGCATAAGTTTTGGACCTACCATACCTTAAAAAAACTTCGAAATTTCGACAAACTGACTTCAGATTCTTGTTCAGCACCCTAGACTATCCCTGCAAAGTAGTTCTGAGCCGAATCCGAATCTTTTTTTTCAAAATACCCAAAAAATTCCATGGGGGTACCTTGCCGCGAAGCTTTCAAAACGCTCATAACTTCTTTCAGTGGGTCTAGGCGGATGTAAAGGGCATAGTTAGACTCTGCGTTCAAAACTGGTTCTAGAAAAGTACATTTCATGTGGAATGGTTAGTATACTTGTCATCCGATGATGATTTTTTGGATAATGGATCGATTCGGATAATGCCGATTTTAAATTTTCCGAATATTGGTTCGATTCAGATAATGGCATTTTTCCAATGCTTTGTATACGGATATCCGGCCGGATAATTTCGGATAACTTCGGATATTTTCGGAACAAAGTTGAGGCAAAATGGTGAAAAATAAAGCAGGCACTCAAGGCAAGCCTTTGGAAACATCCATAATTAAACAAACAGTAGTACTGCATTGCATTCGCAGCATGTTCACATACAAACTTCAATCTTCATACATACATATTAATAAAATACGAAAACAAATCTTCAATCACTGTATCTTCGTTGGGAGGCACAGTATTATCCATACACAGGTTTTTTAGAACAACTAGCAAGTAAAAAGTATGCAAAGCAACTATACAAAGAACTTCTACATTGAATAACTAGCCACTTGGTAATCTCACTTGACCACGCCCATTTTTCCGCGCCGCAACGACTCTCGATTTCGGCAGGAGGAAGAAAATCTTGACTTGATGTACTAAATAGAAGGCGGTACGGAAAATGGTCGTGGCCTGGTGCGATTTTATCCGATTTTATCCAAAAATTATCCGATTTTATCCAAAATTTTACCCGATCTTAATCCGATTTTATCCGAAATTTATCCGAATTTTATCCGATTTTATCCGGATTTTCGACCCTTCGGATAATGGTTCGATTCAGATAATGCCCATTTTAAATTTCCCGGATATTGGTTCGATTCAGATAATGCGTTTTTTCCGGATATAGGATTATCCGAAAAGGAGTGATTCGAGCACTAAGTATAATGGTTAGGGTGACTTTTAGTAGTTCCCTTTTAAGCAACCGACAATTCAGTGGAAAGCTCCGACAGGCTGTTTTGACTTCAAACCGGTGTAATAATGAGCTGTTCCGGACAAAAATCCGGCAGTTCGGTGCGCCCCCCGCTTTGGAAAATTTTTGATTTCGCTCCAGGCGCTGTTTTCACTTTCGCCGCAGAGCGGCGCTGCGATGCGCAATCCAATCGCGAGCCTACCGCACCACGTGATCAATATTACAGAAATGCACTGTGTCGTGCCGCTCGACAGCCGGAGTAGAGACGATCATAGCTTCCTTGGGTGGAGCCGTGTACTCCAATAACCTTCACCCTTGGACAGGTGATGTGGGGAACCTTCACCATTGGGAAAACCGGTGACAACCGGTTAAACGCCCCGAAAAAGAATGAAAGTGACCCAACACTCATTTTTGCAAGTCATTTTCAAGATTGGGTGGGTGTCACTGCCGGTTTTTCGGCCATAATTTTTTACCCTAAAAGAAATCCCTTTGGTGAAGTTTGTTTTTGGAATCCCCATGAAATTCTGCATCGACTGGCGTTTTCAGTTTCAAAAAATACGTTCCCCTTTTACCAGCCGATTTCAGTTTATAAAGTGCATTTTTTTCGCCTGAAGTTATCGGTTTTTCGTCCATAACATTTTGTGCTTGGAGATAGACCTTTGGTGAAGGCTGTTTTCGAAATCTAGACGGAATTCTGCGTCGACTGGTGTTTCCAGTTTAGAAAAATATTCTCTCGATCCTTCAGCCTAATTCATTTTACGAAACACCGGTTTTTTGCCTATAACTCTTCAAGCTTCGGAGATAGGGTTCTGGTGGAGGCTGTTTTTGAAATCTACGTGAAATTCTGCGTCGAATGATATATCGGGTTCCTAACTTTGCTTGCTCCATAAGCCAGCCAGGTCGGTGGAGCCGAGCTCCATAGTTATCTCCATAGGGTGCTCTCGCCTATATGGTGTAAGTAGGAGACGCAGAGTTCTCCTGGAGCCTACATCGGGGCTCGGCTCCACCGACGTGGCTGACTTAGGGAGCAAGCAATGTTAGGAATCCGATATATCATTCGACGCAGAATTTCATTGCAGATTTCAAAAACAACCTCCCCAGAACCATATCTTCAACGGTTAAAGAGTTATAGGCGAAAAACCGGTGTTTCGTTAGATGAATTAGGCTGAAGGATCGAGAAAATATATTTCCAAACTTGAAACACCAGTCGACGCAGAATTTTATCGAGATTTTGAAAGCAATCTTCAACAGAGGTCTATCTTCAAGCACAAAAAAGTTATGGACGAAAAACGATAACTTCACTCTCTCAGCGTCCCGCGTCGCACAGCAGCAACACAGAGGCCTCTGAGCCATCTTATCAAATATGGAAACCAGTAGAGGTTTTGACCTTCACGCCGGGAGGAACATAGCAGCCACAGTCACTGTGAAGGACCCAAATTGTTTCTCGAAGCTTGCGGATCAGATTAAAAAAAGTCCACAATCGAGAAATTCGACGTGAACCAATGCCGAAACTGCATATTCCATAGCTGCTGGCTTGGCACTCGTGTATTGCCGGCGGCTCGACACTACACCACAAGTCTAAGGAGCTACTGAGTTACTCATTTATCACGACTGAGAAATGGACTGCCATTTGAAAATTCCAATTTCTCATGATGTGTTGATACTTCCAGCGTTATTCTCACGCGAATGCCATAAACTTCAGGCGAAGAAAATGCACTTATAAACTGAAATCAGCTGGTAGAATGGAAACGTAGTTTTAAAAATTAAAAACGCTATTCGATGCTTGATTTTATGGGGATTCCGAAAACAACCTTCACAAAGGGCTATCTTCCAGGATAAAAAACTTATGGACGGAAAATTGATTGCTTTTGGTAAAAGAAACGTTACTTCATAAATTGAAATCGGTTGAGAGACTGGAAACGTATTTTTTCTCAAATTGAAAACATTATTCGACGCAAAATTCCATGGAGACTTATGAAACAGCGTCCTTCAGATATTCGTCTTAAAGGGCAAAAATTTTTTGAGCGAAGAACGGGTAGTTTTTCAAAAATCGCTCGGAAAAATTTTCCGAAAAAATTTTGGCTCCAAGACAGCTCAAAGGAAATTTTTCATGATCTAAGCAGATCACTTCATTGAGAATAGTGAATTTCAAAAGGGGGTCATCTAACGAAAAAAATGTTTCAAAATTAATGTTTAAAAAATATACTGAATGCAAAAAAAAGAGGATTGAGAAAACGTCAAATTTTGATGTTGCAAGTCTACAGGGAACCTTCACCATTCCTCTGCTCAGGTATCCTAAACAACCTTCACCTCTAGGACCGCTGTCTCCACCCCAACGAACCGACCCTTCACTTCAATTGAGAAATTTGAAACTTTACGAAGACGTCTTCTTCAAACAGTATGATTTCTGGGAGCACGGAAATTTCCTGTTTCAAATCTTCTTTATGTAGGGTAGCTGTTCCCCAAATTGTTGCTTCATAGGTGCCACAGAATCATACTTCACGAGATGGGCGGCCGCCAGTAGATATCAGGCATATCGATTTTTAATCATCATGGATAATAAGTATTGCGTCACGCTGTTTCTCACTCAAAGTATGAACCTAGCCTGATACACTTGCATACACAAATTGTATATGACTCAACTACTGGGCATGATCTCTCGACACTAGCTTTCAAACTGATACTAGAAGGATTGGATGCTATGAATAACTAGAATGAATGGATAAAATGAAGAGCCCCTTCAGAAAAATTTTGAATAAATGAGTATTTCACATACAACCTCTTCAATTTTGCAGAATGAACGGATTAATTCGAATAAAGCGTTTCTAAAAATTGAATCAGTGAATAAATTCAAATTTGGCCTCTAAGTTTGATTCAATGATTGAATCCATCCATCGAGCCGCTATCGAGTTCGAAATTCCGTTAGGGGGTATGGGCCTGTGGTGGTCGCTTATATTTCGCTTATTTGGAGGAATTGATATTTCGCATTTGGTACGTGTTATACATTGGATCCGACTCACTCATTTCCGGAAATCCATTCGTATGAACCGAAATTTTCGAGACTCAAAATCCGATTCACCGAAAAAACGTCAAAATCCGAATGATCCAATGCCCGATTCACCGAAAAAAAACTTCAAAATCCGAGTGATTCAAAATCCGATTCATCGAAAAAATGTCAAAATCCGAGTGATCCAAAATCTGATTCCACAAAATTATATGAAAATCTCAAAATTTATATCTGAATGTGTACTGTGCCTTTAAAGGCACAGCACACCCTCAGATGTGAATTTTGAGATTTTCTCATGTAATTGTGTAGAAGACCCCTCCTGTATAACACTTGCCGAATGCCAGATCTTTATTCCTTCCAATAAGCGAGATATAGGCGAGCACCGCAGGCCCGACCCGGTTCGCTCACCACCACAGGCCCGACCCCTAACAGATTTTTGAACTCGGTAGCGGTTCGTTAGATGGATGAATTTCAACAAGTCGTCGTTCTTCAGTCCATTACCGGACTGTCTCCTTATCCTGGCTTTCTCTCGCGCAGCGATTGCGCATGAAAAGAAATACAGGCCTGAGACAACTCGTCCACCAATTTTTCACCCTCAAAATCTAAGCATTTTTGAAGAACCATAACTCTGTTTGAAGGGGGTCTCAGACGATTTCCAAGATACCACTGTGATCAGCGTGTGACTCTCTCCAAGATCAACATGAAATCTGAAATTTATTTTTTTGGGTGTCCTGTGCCTTTAAGGGCAGTGTTCACGATAAAAATCGTTTTTCTGTTTTTTCCCCTATCTTGAAAACGGCCTCATGCTGACTCCAATGATGTCTCTGAAATCGTACAAGACCTTCTGGGAACGGAGTTATGGTGCCTCAAAAATTGAGCTAAGGAAACATGGTGGACGAATTGTCCGAGGCTTGTAACTTCCGTCTTTTGCAGCCGATGTACGCGAGCTGACATGAGTAAAGAGAGAAGTTGAGAGTGAAGGGAAGAACGGGGCTAATGATTGGAAATCATCGCTCATCTCACGATCTCGAGCAGTCATTCGTTTACGTCGGTAGGCGTGTGTTGCGCTTTTGGGTTTGCCTTGCGCTCGAAATGGCAACTTCGGGCTCTATTGGAGCTTTTCCTGGCTCGTTTTCATGCGTTCTTTCAGCTTCAGCGTTACAGTGTGCCCCTCCACTACCCATTCGTAGTGGAAAATGGAACACATTTTTTTATCGTGAACACTGCCTTTAAGTATCACAGGAAGTGTTTGTTGTGACAATGAACTCTTTTGTGGACCCGTCCTTTGCGATGCTCTACATTCTATTGCTCCGTTCTTTCCTTAGCGCCCTAAATAATCCTGCTCTTCATAAAATATTCTTCTATTTTCGATTGAACCAATTTTCCACGGGTGAAAACCACCATGAACATGTCCATCCAACCGGACAACTAGTCCATGTTATTATTTTTCATTATTTATTATATAGGCAAGCCTATGTAGTCAAAATGACCACGAATATATAGGCAAGCCTATGTAGTCAAAATGACCACGAAATACGAATAAACCATATGAAGTTGAACCATGGAAACAAGAAAAACAACATGCTAATTAACCTAACGGAAAGAATCAAAACTTGTCCAGCCAGGCAGGAAGCGCTACTCAGACAGTAGGTGCGGGCGGATCGCTGGCTTTTGGCGGGCGGATCGACATCCCCCCCGCCATCCGCCCGCCAGTAGCCAGCGATCCGCCCTCCAGTAGCCAGCGATCCGCCCGCCGGTAGCCAGCCATCCGCCCGCCAGTAGCCAGCCGTCCGCCCGCCGGTAGCCAGCGATCTGCCCGGCAGTAGCCAGCGATCCACCCGCCAGTGGCCAGCGATCCGCCCGTCAGTAGCCAGCGATCCGCCCGCCAGTAACCAGCGATCCGCCCGCCAGTAGCCAGCGATCTGCCCGCCAGTAACCAGCGATCCGCCCGCCAGTTATCATCGATCCACCCGCCAGTTATCAGCGATCTACCCGCCGGTTATCAGCGATGTACCCGTAATTTGAACCCTTCTCCTTTGATCCTCGGGTCGGGGACCACTTAAAGGCACAGTCCAACCCTCAAAATCGATTTTCTGTTTCCTTCTTATCTTGAAAATGGTCTCACGTTGATTCCAATGATGTCTCTCTAGTCGTACAAGGCCCCTGGGAGCGGAGTTGTGGCCCCTCAAAAATTGAGCTGCGGAAGCATGGGCGTGGACGAGTTGTCCGGAGGCTTGTAACTTCCGTCATTTGCAACCTATGGATGCGAGCCGAGTTGAATAAAGAGGGAGGCTGAGAATGTAGGGAAGAACGGTGCTATTGATCGGAAATCGTCACTCATCTCGCCACTGCTCAGCTCGAAAGATCGTAAAGGGGCGTGCCAAAGTGGCTTCCTATGGTGTGGGCGCCCTAGATTGGCTTCCTCCTATATCTCGCTTATTCTGTGGAATCGAGAGCTCTCACTTGGCAGGTGTTATACGGGGTGGGTCTACTTCATAATTATGTGGAAATCTTAGATTTGGCCCCTGAGCTTGGACTGTGACTTTAAGCGCCTATGACGCAGTGTTAATCAACCCAAAGAGTTGACTACCTAAACCTGTTGAGGAAAAACCTCGGCCAAAAATCCGGTCAAAAATTTTACTGCCCAAGAAACTGAAGCCCTGATATTTGTGCTGCACCCTAGACCCCAACCGGCGTATAGTGGACAAATATATAGCTTTGATATTTTGCTTTCCTTATTGTTTCTTGGAGCAAAGCCGATGTGCCTATGTTATACATAACTTGCGTGCACCGAGTTTGCGCCAAGTCACAATGGCCGCCGCGGAGGGTTCTCATCGCGATCAGTCGATCGCGGTGAGACACTATTAGTTGGACTCAACATTTTAGAGAGTTACAGAACAGTTCCGGAAAATGTTGCGAACACATTAGGGCATGAGGCTGCGCAACTTACGATCACGATTTCAACAGCTTAGGGCAGGCTTCGGTAAGTTGTTGAAATTAGTGTTCGCATCATTTCTGAAGTCTTTAGAGCGTTCGTCCCCTCATGCGATCCGATGATCACCCTCTGCCCGTCCCTTTCGTAATTGGAATACTTTACGACCACCACCCTAGTTGCCCAATAAATACTGACAACACAAGTCGTTTTCGCTGATGCGACCTGAGCTTTCTCTTGTAAAACGTGGATGAGTACATAGTATACTTATGTCGAGTCGAGTCATCAAGTCTTGGTATCGACTAAAACAGTCGACATAGAGTCATTCGACTACTCGATTATTCGAAAGTTTGAAAAACCGAATTAGTCGAAAACTCGATTATTCGAAATTCCTGAAAATCGAGTTAGTCGAAAACTCGATTATTCGAAATTTTCAAAAATCGACTTAGTCGACAACTCGATTATTCGAAATTTTCAAAAATCGACTTAGTCGAAAACTCGATTACTCGAAATTTTTAAAAATCGACTTAGTCGAAAACTCGATTATTCGAAAAAATTTTCGAGTCGCCGAAGTATAGTACATAGCACCATCTGTGCCAAGAATTTAACGATATTGTATGGTTTCTATCATATCTCTAAATAGCCGCGGCGTAGATGTTATTCCGCCATCTTTTGAGCGAAGCGTTTTTCTCTCCATTTCTAGCATACACCATATGTTTTTTTTTTCAAAGACAACCGCTTCCCCGAATTAGGATACTAGCGATAAACTGGGAGAATTAAAGAACACGTACTCTAATGAGCTAAATACAAGGTAAGCATTATAAGATCTTTCAACAATTAAGCAACATCAAGAAAAAAGCGACATATAGAAGTGAAACAACTATGACACTGAAGTAGAGATGGCGGATGGGGATTTATGGCGTGGCAGTGGATCAATAAATGAACTCCAATCCACTCATCATTGATTGACCAGTTTCACCGTGTACAATTTGAGCGGGCGGATCGCTGGCTATCGAAGCCCTGGCGGGCGGATCGCCGGCATGTTGCGGGCGGATCGCTGCATCTCATAGCTCAGCGGGCGGATCGCTGGCTATCAAAGCCCTTGTGGGCGGATCGCTGGCAGGTTGCGGGCGGATCGCCGCTTTAGAGCTTGCCGGCGATCCGCCCGCTAGGGTGTTCAAGTTTCCCAGGCACCGCTATCCGCCCGCCAAAACGCAGCGATCCGCCCGCAAAGGCTTTGATGGCCAGCGATCCGCCCGCCGAGGCCACGATGAGCAGCGATCCGCCCGCGACTTGCCGGCGTACCGCCCGGAGGGGCCTTGATTGCCAGCGGTCGGTCCGCACCTGTTGTCTGAGTACTTGTACGATCACCCAGCTCAATTTTTACTCCAATAAAATTTTTTGAATGATGTGTAATTGGAAGGAATGGACTGGTTTCTACCACGGTTCTCAAAAATGGGTATAGTTCTGTTAACGAAAAAGTTTCGCCTGCAGTTGAGATTTGATATGTAACGGACGAGCTTGATGGGGCCTCCCCTGGTGGTTGACTCTCTCGTTGTCACAAGCTCCTCAGGTATTAGACCGAAGTCCACGCCAAACAGGATCTTGTGGAGAAAAAGAAAGTCATTCTCTACTCTTCTGAGAGATAACAGTTTCAAATGAAATAGCTCATTTCTCTGCACGGAATCGGGTATGCGACCATAAACAAAACCATGCATCCTTATAAACAATTTCTTTGTGAAGTTGCTTTGGACTTTCTCCAAACAGTTGATGTCCTTCACTTTATAGAGATTAAACACCGGCGTGCCATATTCAAGAATTGGCCTCACGTACTCTGCCAACGCGTACTGTGCTTATCTGGGCCGGTCCGCAATTGCGTCTCGACACGCTTTGCGGCCGCGCGCGCTCGAGTCAGTCGGGTCTCCAGTGCCAAAGCCGACTCGATGTGGCTTTTTTATACAGTTTTCTCCAATTTTCCTTAGTTTCTAGTTTCCAAAACACACCTAGAGTCAGCAGATCGGCCGCTGCGGCGCTGGAAGTTCTTCTGACTTGGGAGCGTGCGGCCGCAAAGCTTGTCGAGATGCAATTGCGGACCGGAATTTGGCCCAGATAAGCACAGTAGCTAGATGCCTCCGAGGGCGCGGCCTGTAACGCCGCCCCATTCCATGTAGTGAGAATTTACGGGTTTTGGCTACGATAGCTAAAACCCGCATATTCTTGTGTCGACGGTACAAGGGTGCAAATTCTACGCGTAGTCTACGTAAAAACAAAGACTAAATCCGATACATTGAGCTCTCTGACGCTAAATCCGTATATTCTCGCTATAATTTTGTAGCGAGAATGTACGGATTTCGCCACAGCCTGTGTTAAGATGCAATCTTAAACCCGCGTTGGCTACGCGGAACGCAGGGATGCCGATCAAACTAAGTTGGCCCAGTCATACCACGGAGTGATTACTCGACACTCTATGGCTGGCCGTGGAGGGTGACCCGGTGTCGCTCTCTGAGATACCATGGCGAGGATAATTTTGACCATTGGGAAGCTGCAGGCCGTGGGCAAGAAACGGCGATGCTGTCGATCGCAGCTGGGACCGCCTTTCTAGTACGAATCAAGACTGGGTGGGTCGATCGACCGAGTGCTGTAACGAGAATTTGCGTAGAATGTAGAGTCCGCGCAATCATTTTAGTCTGATGAATGGACGGTGCTGCGACGGTAGATCAACCCGCGCGAATCGAAACCCCATCCTCCAGTGAGGTCGCCAACCTCGCACGGCCAGCCGCTTGGTCTATGCGTCAGACTAAACTAAAAACGGAGACCATACGGGTGCCGTAGCGAGAATTCACGTAGAATATGCGGGCGTTGTATCTAAAATTTCACCAACTGAGGCTAAACTTTCCGCAATTTATGTAAAATCTCGGGTCAAAATTAGACTAGATGCCTCCGAAACCCTGGGCATCTCCGCTTTCCGTGTGAGGCGTCCAGCTACGCGCTGGCAGGGTAGGTGGTGTAGGCTTTTATAATCACAGATGGATTACGTGTTGCCAAAGCTCTCAATATCTTGTTCACTGCACAAGTAGCTTTCTTCGATGTAGCCTGACAATGCACATCGAAGCTAAGACTCCTGGTGATGACGAACCCAAGATCAGTTATCTGATCGGTAGCCTCAATGGGAGTCCCTTCGATGTAATAATTGAAGTTATGGTTGCTCGGACCGAGGTGGAGAATTTTGGTTTTTTCCTTAGACAAGGGCAGATACCAGTCATGAGACTACATGTTGATAGCATTAACTGATTTTTGTAAGGGGCTGAGCAGAGTGCCATCAGGGCGCGGCGCGATCAAATGGTGGACCGCCGTATTGATAGATCGCGGCGATACGGCGGTCCACCATCTCAGAGAAGTCCAAGGACGATCCGCGGCGCTTTCGCAGGATCGGCCGCGGCCGACGACCGGACGATCCTTCACCGAGGCCGGGGAAGCGCCTGTAATGCGCCGCGGACCATTTTGCTAGCGCCGCGGATCGTCCTGCAGGCGCCGCGGATCATCCTCAGAGCCGCCGTGGACCGTCCTGACAGCCGCCGCGGACTGTCCTTTTGATTATTGTTATCCAGCCCACCCCGATCGACTTATTGGCCGTGGGACAGATTTTGGCATTTGAGTACGCTTTTTGCGCTAGCATTCCATACTCCTCAGAAAGCCTTATTATTGCAATTTCGAAGGACTTCTCCATCGTACGAGTTACTTTCAAGAGTAGAAACAACTCGATTAACATGCATAACTAGTTTCGATATAGTTTAGCTGTACAACTGTGAAATGTATCGCTGAAGAAGTTTGGTGAAAACACTATATGTCATTGCAATGTTTTAGACATCGGTGATGTATAATTATGATTATGTAACAAATGATTAATGTATGATCATGAGCTGCAAATTATCGAAATCGAGAGCTCATATTTTATGACTTTTAAGCAACAACTTTGTAATATTAGTTGAGACTGAAGACCTGTAACACTTAGTTATTGCACAATCAGTTATTTATGTTACCATGGGCATACATTGTAATATGCTGTAAACTGAACAAGTCTCCGAATGCACACCGAAACCAGTTCTACATGTCAATTGAGCTGTTCTACCCCTGAAAGTAAGTCGTACGGTAGAGCAATCCTGCGAAATTGTGATACTGATGCTTTCTGAGGAGATTAGAAGGCTAACACGAAAAGCGTGCTCTAATGCCGAAATCTGTCTTACGGCCAATGAGTCGATTGGGGTGGGCGAACTGACTCTGTTTCCATCTAATGGGCCATTCTAGAGGTCAGAGAACCCATACACCAGTCAGCGGCAAAAGCGGCAGTTGCGGCCGCGACAGATTTGATTTTCCAGTTACTGTAAGCGGCACTGCGTGCATTTTAATTGCGTAAGCAAAATACACTGAGCGAGAATATAAGGACTGCGCTCTACTAGAATATCCCACTCGATGGAAACAGAGTTCATGTACTGTGCTTCTAGTTGCCGGAGAACTGGTCGGCACCTGATTTTTCACCCACGTGAAACTTCGCGTTAACCCGGGCTTTCCTTCTCCTTACGAAATCAGGAGAGTGTAAAAGCCTAAGAAAAGAAGTTTCCACACAAAATCAGATTTTCGGTTTAACTGTACTCTAAAGTTTCAGAGCTTACAAATCGCGGCGCGGGCCAGTTCTCACGTAATCCTGTGCTTCTCTGCGTCAAATTCCACTCCTCTGCGTCAAGTTCCCCTCCGCAATTGCGTATTGATACGTCTCGCGGCCGCACGCGCTCGAGGCGGACGATATCCCTGCGCCGTAGCCGATCAGCTGATTGTAGGTGTTTTTATCTCCAATTTTCTTGACATCTAAGACTAAACCCGTCCTTCTGTGTTTCTTCATATATTAAAGTGTTATATCTAGTTACATGCACACCAATTTTTTCCTTCCAGATGGCTCCGCAACAACTTCTGGGGGAGAAAAAATTCACGGTGGTATTCAATTTTTTATTTCACGTTTATTTTTGTGATTCTCTCTTTTTGTTTTTCTTCCTTACATTCCAGTGATTTATATGATTGTTTGGTTTCCTAGGGTAAATGGTTTCATGCCGATATCGATCGAACTCGTGATCAAACCGGAAATATTCTTGAAAAAAAACACATGAGGGGAATTACGAAACCAATCAATCATAAAAATTATTTGAATGAAAAAAAAACAAAATCAGAGGCGAATCCCAAAAATGAACGAGAATATGAAAATTTACTTACCACCGGGAATTTTTCTGCCCTAGAACTGGTTGCGACGGCATCTGGAAAGAAAAATTAGCGTGTATGTGGATATAACGGCTTGAAGAAGTTGCAAATACGAGAAAGTCGAAGTCAGTGGCTGGGAAATTGTCTTAAGACTGCGGGGAATGAGGTGGTGGAGTCGTGCAATCCAAAAACAATTCAAAAATATATGTGGCTGCTTTTGGGCGATCGGTATCGAGATGGTGGACTGCCGGTTCGCCCCGAAACCACCCTATCTAGAACACACAGCGCCGCGGATCGGCCGTTTGACCATCCCACTATCAACTGTGCCGCGGATCAGCCGTCAAGCGCCGCGGACCGTCCGGAAAGCTCATCTGCCGCCGCGGACGGGCCGTGAGTTTCTCTGAGATTTGGCCGCGCCGCGCCCTGATGGCACTCTGCTCAGCCCCTAAAGATTCACAGCTCCAAGGGAGGCAACATCATGATAAATCTCGATGTCATCAGCAAAAGCACTGAACCCAGTGCCGAAGTGAGTGATCGAATTCGCGATTTCATACGTGTAGAATGTTGAAAAGGATGGGAGAAAGTACTCCTCCTTGTGGGACTCCGCTGTGAACGGGTCGCGGACTCTAAAAGAAGAACAGAACCCGCGGACAGAAAACGTCCTATCAGTCAAAAATGACGAAATCCATGAGGCAATCAGCGGATGAATACACACAATTGAAAGCTTTCGCAACAATTTATCATGGGGAACCTTATCAAAAGCCTTGGTGAAGTCAAAATAAACAACGTCCACATTTTTTCCTTGATCGGTAAAATGTTGTAGAATAATGTCACTGAAATACGACGTTTAATGCGTTTCTCGCCATTTCTTCGTAATTCTGGTAACACTTGGAGATCAACGCTTTGTTTTATGTGAGAAACACGGGAACGAAAACCGTCGTGAACACCGCCTTTGAAGGCAAGTCAAAAGTACACTCCTCGAGGCTAATCGGTCAGACAGGAAATGCAGTAACGATTTTTCAAGAAATCAGATTAAAATTTCTTTTTTTTTGAAACTCTTTGACCACAAAAACTGCTAAAATTTTTCTAGGACCTGAAGGGGACGTAAAAGTTTTGAGCATTTTCCAAA
The DNA here is from genome assembly GCA_029168955.1 of Aplectana chamaeleonis. Lineage (NCBI taxonomy): Eukaryota > Metazoa > Nematoda > Chromadorea > Rhabditida > Cosmocercidae > Aplectana > Aplectana chamaeleonis. Next base: position 880,843 of record JAPDOI010000108.1, read on the forward strand.
CATTTCGATCTCCAAAGAAGGGACGTAGCTTCGTTGAGGTCCTGGACAACGGTCTACCTGACCCTGATTTACGGTTTCGGGACGCTAATATATGAAATGAAGATTTTCCACGGCATTAAAAATGGTGTAGATGTTTAGGATTTCCAAGAAATGAAATACTGAAGTTTTTATTCTACATGTACTGAATAAATGAGTTTTGATGTTTTTCCAATTTTGAGGCATTTTCATGAAACGGTATATGATCACAAAATATCACAAGGTAGCTGAGTTGAACACTAAACTTATGGGTCAGTCAGGAATCGAACTTGCATCGCATCCAATCGGCTTCCCAGTGAAAATAAATAAAAAAACAAGATATTTGAAATCCGAGTGGTCTTGAGAATGTTGAACAAGTCCAACATCATGAGATACTGCCATTGCAACAATCGCGTTATCGGTTAGGACCAGGTATGAGCGGGATAAATGTAGAATTTCGGAAATACATTTGAAAATGAGGAAATCGGAACACCAGTAATTTTTTGGAGATCGAAACTATCAGAATTCCAGCATTCCAGCAGAAAAAGATTCAAGATTTTTGCCTAACAAGGGAACCACAATAAGTCATAGCGATCATTCCAAATGAAATGTGCTTTTCTAGAACCATTTTCGGACAATCAGTCCGAATATGCTCATCGCAGCTGCCTAGACCCACTCTAAAAAAAGTTATGAGCGTTTTTTAAAGCTTCGCGGCAAGGTAAGGGTACCCTCATGGTATTTTTAGGGTGTTTATAAAATTTGCTCCTGATTTTGCTAAAAACATGTATGTAGGGGTAATCTGAGGTGCTGAACACGAATCTGGGGTTTGCTTGCCCAAATTTTAAGGTTTACTGTAGGTTACAGTAGGTAACATGTCATGCAGGAGGCAAAACGTACCTCAATATTCCGATAATCGACAAATGGACATTAAATTCGTGTTCAGCACCCCAAATAACCATCACATGGAAACTTTGAGACAAATCTGAGACTTTGACCAAACTACCGTATACCCACCGTAATCTACCGTGAGCTGCCAGAAATCGATAAACCGACATCAGATTCGGGTTCAGCACTCCAAATAACCCCCAGAGAAATAACTTGAGCGTATTCTATAGAATCACTCCGGAAATCGTCAAAAGTTGCGATTTGCCATCAAATTCTCCCCCGGGGCGGGATTCATGAGCGCAGCGAACGGTGTCAGGAGCCGCTCCGCGTGCTATGCGCGCAGCGTCGATCAACAGGCGGCCCCGAATTTCGTGGCGTGTATTGATGTGCCTGATTTTCGGGGCCGCCCCGTTGCTCGACGCTGCGCGCATGGCACGCTTAGCGGCTCCCTGACACCGTTCGCTGCGTTCATGCATGCCGCCCCCGATGGGAATCTGTGAACGAATACAGTCCAACACTTCAGAAATTAGATAAATGAACCTCAGCCTCGTGATCAGCACCCCAAAAAAAACCCCAGAGCGAATTTTTAGTTAATTCTGGAATACTTTTCTAAAACGCTTCGAGAGCCCTCTAATTGGTATAAATGAAAGTCCAAAACGCTCGCTATCAGTCTGCGCAAAGTTTGGAAAATGTTCCTTTAACCTAACTTTGCTTAGTGGGGTAGTTTAGGGCGCTGAACACGTTTATGAGGTTCGTTTCCGGATTTTCGTAAAAATAATGCGCTTGTTGGAGGGTACACTAAGTACGAAAATCAGAGATAAAATGCCTATAACTTTTTTTCAGAGTGGGTCTAGGCAGCTGCGATGAGTATATTCGGACTTTTCGTCCGAAAATGGTTCTAGAAAAGTACATTTCATTTGGAATGGTCTTTATGACTTATTCAGGTTCCCTTGTAAGACCTGCGGAAATTGGAATTGAAAGACGGAATTCCGCTTATCCTTGTTCAGAACGTATTTCAATTCTTCTCGGAATTATTCTATGAGCCACTGATTAATAATATACATATGTATCTCATTGAGTGTGGTGTTATTGGAAAAAAAGGTTTGGAAACAAAACAACGGGCTGTAGTCTCACAAGGGAAGTGTTTAGAGTGGTAAGCGCATCTGCGAAAACGACCAGTATCGTTAGTATCTCTTCTTGCTCAATAGTAAAAATGCGCAGTATCTCGCCCCGAGCTGCAGGTTTGAACAGGTTATGAGCATTTTTTGAGCTTCGCGAAAAGGCAACAGTACCCATCAGGCATTTTTTTGCGAGTTTCAAGAAATTTTCTCGGATTCAGCCAAAACTTGTATGGAAGGACAATCTAGGGTGGTGAACGCGAATCTGGAGCCCAAATGTCGAAGTTTCGAGGTTTACTGTAGGTTACGGTAGGTAACATGTCATTTAGGGGGCAAAAGCCACCTTAGTATTTTGGAAATCGACAAACAGACGTTAAATTCGTATTCTCCACCCCGAATAACCGGCGTATACAAATTTTGAGTAAAATCTGGGATTTTGACGAAACTACCGTGTACACACCGTAATCTACCGTAATTTGCAGGAAATCGGTAAACGGACTCCAGATTCGTGTTCAGCACTCCAATTAAGTTCCAGAGAAACAATTTGAGCAATATCTACCGGAGCACTCCGAAAATCTTGAAAGTTGCGTTTTTCCCTCGAAATTTTCCCCGGTTGGGAAGCTTAGAACGAAATTAGCCAAAAACTTTGGAAAATCGACTAATAAACCGCAGATTCGTGATCAGCGCCACGGAAAACCCCCTTAGGCTAATTTCAAATCAAATCTGGAACATTTTTCTAAAACTCTTCCAGAGCCCTCTAATCGGTGTAAATATTCGCCCAACCGAAAATCCGTGCAAGTCCAAAACGCTATCTGCCTGGACAAGGTATGAAAAATGCACCTTCACCCAAATTTTGCTCAGGGTGGTAGTTTTGAGCGCTGAACACAGTCATGAGGTCCATTTCCGCATTTTCCGAAGACTAATGCGATTTTTGGCGGCTACAAAAATCACGAAAAACTACCTTTTTAGGCTTGTAACTTCTTGGAACCTGCAGCTCGAGGCGGGATACTGCGCAATTTTACTATTGAGACACAATAGATACTAATGACGCTAGTCGTTTTGGCTGATCCGACCTACGCTTTGTATACTTCCCTTGTCAGTACACAACAAGGGGAGGAGTTGCCTCGTCTTCTTCAGTTTGAAACATCAGACTATTTCATTCGGGAGAAGTGACCCGAGTGGAACTCGAATAGCAAATGGCTGGTGCACGTATGTTACAAAATGTGTGCACCGAGTCTGCGCCAACACAAAGGAATGCGAAATATCAGTGCGATATGTGACGACTGTACGGAAACAACAACCTAGAAAACCACTCGAAAAAATGCGACGAATTTCCCGTTTCAGATCACTTACATAAAGAGTCAAGATTTTCCCATCCGTTTATTCGATTACACTCTTGAGGCTCATTCATAGCTGGTCGCTGCGACTTGAAGTCGAAGCGAACAAGAACACTGTCGCGATCTGAAATCGCTCCGTGCCGCGACTTGAAATCGTTTCGTCCAGCGATTTCAAAACGCTCGGGCGGCCGTAATTTCGCGTGAAATAGACGGACAATTGCGGACCAAGCCCCGGGTATGAAAAAAAACTGTTTTTCTCGGCATTCCTACTTATTTTTTGACATTGTTACCTTTACCTGCTAGATAAAAGAGTTTTGCACAGTTTTCAATTTAAAAAAATGATTCCAAAAGAGGAATTGGTGGAGCTTGCTTGAACAGCAACATAAAACTAAAACTAAAGTTACTTGTTGCTCGAAGCCGGCAGGAAATGTAATTTTTCAGTAACCTCATTACATTTTCTCATCTCTCTCGTCGTAAGTGTGTGACAAATACTCGTTTTTCCCTTTCACATGCCGTCTTTTATGTGGGTGAGCTGTGACGTCCGCAATTTGGCGCCGAATACACCACGCCTTAACGAAAGATTGCGGACTAGTCGCTTCGACTAGACGAACCGCTTCCATCATGGAAGCGACGCGATTAGTCGAAGCGACCTAACAAAATCAAGCAGGTCGCTTCGACCAGCTATGAAATACCCCAGTCGCTCGACGATCGCGACTGAAACCGCAAACTGTTCCAAACCGTCGCGATTCAGTGCAAGATCTGTTGGCGCGATGGGTTTTGTAACTGTTGGCAGTGCCGCGACTAGTCGAAGCGGCCTGCTATGAATGAGCCTTCATGCTGGAAATTGGTTCTTAACACGAAACACGGGGAACAAAAAAATCTGATTTTTTTATTGACATTGAAAAAAAAATAGGTTGGTCTCCCCACTTTCCAAAAATATGGAAAAATCCAAACTGAAAGGAATGTCTAGATATTAGATTAGACTACGGTTCTTTCGACAGTGCTGTAGTGTAGAACCATTTCAAAAACGAATTATTTTGGAGATGAACGCTTCCAGAATCCGGACCATGGATGTGCGTATGTCGTTTGCCGGTCATTTTTAGGACTTTTTTGCCGTTTGCCGTTTGCCGAAATTTTTGTAATTTTTTCCCGCAAAACACTGGAAGCAAACGCAGCCTATTCTCGCGGCTATGTGGGCACTAGGGGAAAATTCTTATCAGCTCAAGCTTGCCTACTGCGTCATTTTTGAATCATTCCTGACTTTTTATTAGCTTACTGCACGACCAAGACTAGGACGAAACGTAATGCAAGCTTGGAACAAGTATCAAGCCTTTTTGATTCTGCTTTAATTTGCCCACATTTTTTTCATCGTTAAGCTATCATGATACTGTGAGGCGATCTGCTCATACACTGGAGGGGGCTAGCGCAGCTCCTCAGGGGGCAACCCTCCGGGCACCGGCGCTTGCCCCCCCCCTCAATCAGGGAGGGGGGGGGCCACCGCCGGAGTGACAATTTGGCTTGATCGGAGCCCCCCCCGTCACTGCCCTGAAGCCCCCCAGTCACTGCCTTGAAGCCCCCCTGTCAATGCCTTGAAGCCCCCCTGTCACTGCCTTGAAGCCCCCTATCACTGCCTTGAAGCACCCCTGTCACTGCTCCGGAGCCATGACGTCACCCTTCCCCCCCCCCCCGGAAAGCATCTCCGCTTTCCTCCAAAAATATCCCTTTCTGACAGTGACTCGAAGGCGCCGTCCAGGGCCGGCCCTGTTGTGCCGAATGCGGCTCTCCATGAGGTGAGGCGCCTTTTATACCGGTCGAGCACGTGATAGATCACAGGGGAAATCACGTCAAATCGGGACAAAACTCGACGTGAATGACGATGCGTGCGTTTGGCCTACTGTGCCTTCTCTGGCCTCTATTGTCGTAAACTACCTTCTACGACTTCTTCCCATCTTTTCCCTCTCTTCCTCTCGAAGGGGGCAAGCGCCGGAGGAGAGCAGGGGCCTCCCCTGAAGCCCCCTTCGGGGGAGGCCTGCGCTGTCGCTCCCCCAAATCGAAAACGGGCTCTATTGTCGGGCGCTTGCCCCCCCCCCCCCCCGCAGAGTCTGAGTGTGCTCATACACTGGAGGGGGCTAGCGCAGCTCTTCAGGGGGGCAACCCTCCGGGCACCGGCGCTTGCCCTCAAAATCGGGGGGGCTACCGCCGGAGTGACAATTTGGCTTGATCGGAGCCCCCCGTCACTGCCCTGAAGCCCCCCTGTGACTGCCCTGAAGCCCCCCTGTGACTGCCCTGAAGCCCCCCTGTGACTGCCCTGAAGCCCCCTGTGACTGCACTGAAGCCCCCTGTGACTGCCCTGAAGCCCCCTGTGACTGCCCTGAAGCCCCCTGTGACTGCCCTGAAGCCCCCTGTGACTGCACTGAAGCCCCCTGTGACTGCCCTGAAGCCCCCTGTGACTGCCCTGAAGCCCCCTGTCACTGCCTTGAAGCCCCCCCCCCATCACTGCCCCGGAGCCATGACGTCACGGCTCCAGAGCAGTGACGTCACGACACCGGAGCAGTGACGTCACCCTCCCCCCGGGAAGCGGCTCCGCTTTCCTCCCAAAATATCCCTTTCTGACAGTGACTCGAAGTCGCCGTCCAGGGCCGGCCCTGTTGGGCCGAATGCGGCTCTCCATGAGGTGAGGCGCCTTTTATAGCGGTCAAGCACGGGATAGATGCCTTCTCTGGCCTCTATTGTCGTAAACTACCTTCTACGACTTCTTCCCATCTTTTCCCTCTCTTCCTCTCGGGGGGGCAAGCGCCGGAGGAGAGCAGGGGCCTCCCCTGAAGCCCCCCTCGGGGGAGGCCTGCGCTGTCGCTCCCCCAAGTCGAAAACGGGCTCTATTGTCCGGCGCTTGCCCCCCCGCAGAGTCTGAGTGTCTCAATTTTAATTACTTCTTTCGCAATACCAATGCTGCTGCTTAATGGCAGTGTTCACAATAATGTTCAATTTCGGGATTATTTGCTATATTGATCAGATGGCCCTCGGGTAGAACTAAAATGACGTAGAAATTGAGAGAAACGCACCAGATGTATACGAAATCCCACACGTAAAGTAAAATGGGTACCCTAGCCTTGTCGCGAGGCTTGGAAAAAACACCTGTAACTTTTTTCAGAGTGGTTTTTTTTCAGAGAAGCTGCGAAGAGCATACCCGGATTCTACGTCCGAAATGGCTCCAGAAAACTACATTTAATCCAGAATGGCCAGGCTGAATAAAAGTGGTTCTCTTGTAAGATGCGTTTTCGAAAGAGTGATTATGTTCTACTCCAAATTTTTGAATTGATAACGAAACACTTTTCTTGAGTCTTCGAGCCATGCGCTAAAGTATTAGGTTGCTTCAATGGATTTTGTAGTTTAGGTAAACCCACTTCTGTTTACAGTAATTATTTCTGTTGGAAAAAAGATTGGTCATTAAACAAGGAACAAGTCCACGGAGTTTTATTTTGTCCGAACTTTTTTCCAGCGTCATATATCAAAATAAGTCCCCTTAAGTGTTTCTCCGAATTAAGGACGGTTTTTCTGTAACATATGTGCGGGAGAAGGGTAAGGGTATTCTTGATATTCTAGCAATTGTCGAAACCTCGGAATTTCTATAGTTTCTAACATTGACGTGAACCGTTCTCCGTTTATATCACGTTACCTCTGCGATATGAGAAAAGAGGTGTAAAAAACAAGAGACACTGTTAAAACTCAAAACAAGTAAGGTGAGCACATAGAAATGTCATTACTACCAGTCATAATGCAGTGATGATCCCACAGTATTCGAACCATCTTTCAACTGCTTCGTAATCCAACGCCTAACCGACTGAGCCACGGTGTGCTTCTAGCTCACCCAGACTATCACATTGCAGTGATCGGTAGTTTGAATGCAACGAGCATTGTTCAGGGGATTAATGAACAAGTCATAACTCGAGAACCTAGCTAGATATCATCTTCAAACTTTTAGGAGAACCTTTTCAGATGATTTCAAGGCCACTGTATAGCTCACATTTGTGCTACGTAATCCCAATCCAACGTTCTGGTTTCTTTCCTTTTTTGATCGTTTTTGATCTACCCGTGAGGACTGAGTGAAATTTTAAAATCTCAAATTGTTTCTTTTCAACTCCTCTACAACCCTCAAAAGACCGTTTTTCAAAATTCCATTTTTCATTCAAAGTGGTCCCTTGTGAGTGTAAGGCTTTGAAAGTTCAACGGAAGAGGACTAGATCACTTAAAAATTAACAAAAAAAGTTCAAAGTTGTGAAAATTTTCGTGTAGTGCACGCGGAACACACTTTATTGATTTTCGGAAGATTTCTGTTTTCTGTCCACGTATAAAGATTTCTTCTGTTTTCCGTCAAACTATGTAGATTTTCTGTTTTCGGTTTGCAAAAATATTTTTCCGCACATCCCTGGTCTGTACAGGCCATAAAACGGCCAAAGTCTCACCGTCGACTGCGTACCGCGCGCTGCGCGACCGCACGCGCGTAGGAAGCAGACGAGTTTTGGCCGCCGCGCGACGAGTTCCGGCCGCCGCGCGTCGTTTCGGCCTCCGCGCGGCGGCCGAAACTCGTGGCGCGGCGGCCAAAACTCGTCTGCTTCCGACGCGCGTGCGGTCGCGCAGCGCGGGGCACGCAGTCGACGGTGAGACTTTGGCCGTTTTATGGCCTGCATGTGACACCTTATCGACCTTCTGTCGACAAGTGAGAATGCTTGAGATTTTAAGAGTCTGTTCGAATCAGTAACTTTTTCATATGAATCTTGATAAGTAAAGTTTGAATAATTCTCTATTAATTCTGATTTCAATAGACTAAAAAAGTGGCGGTCTTTGATTTCATATTATTATCGCATTATGTACATAATTTCTAAGAGTGTTACAATGTTTCTAAAAGCTTAAAATTTCATTATAATATTATTTTGTTGATTTTCAAATATAATTTTTGCTCCACCTAGTTGCAATCTTCGTTGAAAGAAAGTCGTCTGAAGACAAGGGCCAAACAATTAATACCAGGGAATAAAATAAAACAAATTCTGTTCTGGAGGCTTGAGCTACGGAAGACAAGAAATCCAATTTTAAATGAATGAACCGATAAATATTCTGAGAAAAAATCTAAAAAATGGATAAAATAACATAATCAAAGTAAAATGAAATAAGTCAAAACGAAAAAAAATTAAAAATAAGGTAATAAATAAAAATAAAAGTAAATAAATAAAAGTTCTATTCTTCTGATTCAAGAAGCATTGAAATACTTCTCCAGTCAAACTACGTGATATCAGAAGAAAATTTCAGAAAGCTTACCTGTTTGCCACTAAAATCGGCCTTATTCGTTGTTTCTCCGTTGAACTCGCCAGAGTTCAGGATGGTTTCCGCCGGTCGAATGGCTTTTGGTCTGAAATCGAAGCGAAAGGCAATTGTCTTGTCCACCACGAATTAAAAAATAAATTGATATTCAGAGACAAAAACAATCCTAAATAACCTGAAGCCTCCCTTCCCAGGGTACTGAGCTGCATATTCGGTTTTTCCGTCGCCAAAGGGACCTTTTGCTACCCAATTGTCATCCATATGGGAGCACTTGTGGTTCCTACAATGAGATTTCATATTATTTATGAAGTTGACATGTACGTCGAATATGCAATATACATATAAATTTACCATAAACTACCCATAGAGCTCAACACTGCAAGCCATATCTATACATAAAGTCTCTCAGAATATACCAGGTTGTCCAATAATTCTTGTCCGAAAATTTTCAAAATTCTATAATTTTCCTAAGAAGTGTTATTATATCAGGCAAGTGTAAGAACACTCTAGAACATTCTCCAAAGTTCTACGCTAGGGGTATTTAAGGCGCAGTCGCCGCGTCTAGCTACCAGTACAAGCTAAAATGGACCAAGGTCGAATTCGTACGTTCGTGTACTACGAGTGGCTGCTGGGCAACGACACGGGCACCGCGGTCGCCAACATCTGCAGAGCGTGCAAGGAGGATGCAGTGTCCCAACGCACAGTCAGCCGCTGGTTCAATCGTTTCGAGAGCGGCGACACGAGCCTCGAGGACAGGGAGCACAGCGGGAGGCCTTCTACGGTGGATGATGACGAAGTCCGTCGCTGTATCAAGGAGAAGCCCGAAGCCACCACCCGTGAACTGGTGACGACGCTCGGCTGCAGCAAGTCCACCATCCACAATCGACTCAACTTACTCGGCTACCACAAAGTTCTGGCCCGTTGGATCCCCCACCGTATGACGGACGCCAACAAGCAGAGCCGCGTGGCCGTCTGCCAGTCCCTTCTCCTTCGTCCGCATCGCAAGGAGTTTCTCGGGGACCTGGTCACTGGGGATGGGAGCTGGGTCCTCTACGACAACGTCGCCCGCCGTGCCGTCTGGATCCCGCGCGGAGAAGAGCCGCCGACGACGCCGAAAGCCAACCTGCACCCGCTAAAGATCATGCTCTGCTGCTGGTGGGACACCAAGGGCATGCTATACTTCGAGCTGCTCCCGCAAGGCAGGACGGTCACCGCCTCCATCTACACCTATCAGCTCGATAAACTAGCCGCCGCCATCCGAGAAAAGCGTCCCTGAAGGGCCTCGGTCCACCTGCTGCACGATAACGCGCGCCCCCACGTGGAGAAGGAGACCCAGCAGAAGTTGGCGACGCTCGGCTGGGAGACGGTTGCCCATCCGCCGTATTTCCCGGACCTCGCCCCCTCCGACTACCACTTGATCCGCCGGCTGAAGCACCATTCGGCCGGAAGAAAATTCACCAACTACGACAACCTCAAATCCGACATCGCGGACTTCTACGAGTCGCAGCCCCCGGAGTTCTGGGCGAAGGGCATCGGCGACCTGCCCAATCGATGGGCCGCTGTTGTGGATAACTGTGGTGATTATATTGTTGATTAGACTTGTTTTTCAATAAAGTTGAAAAAAATTAAAAATGGGTAAATTTTCGGACAAGATTTGTTGGACAACCTGGTAAAAGCCCGCCCATGCGGTCGGCGTGCGTCTGGAGCAGGGATGAGCGGATTCAAAATATGAAATTTCGGAAATCGGTTTTCCGGTTTCGGAACAAAATTTTTTTCTCGGGTTTCGAAAATCGGGCTAGAAACGCCTGAAAATGCGCGGAAATGCGGTTTTCGGAACGCGAAACGCGGAAAAATTCAGAAATCATCTAGTGTTTTCTTACGTCCCAGACGAACCGATATTTTCGAATTCCGCGGCGCTTTCTGCGGTTTTCAGAATGCGGAACGCGAACTGCCAGAAATGCCCAAAACTGCGGGTTTCAGAACGCGAAACGCGAAACTCCGCTCATCCCTGGTCTGGAGTCTTCATTGCGGAGGCATTTTTTGGACAGTTCTTTCCACAGCTGCAAACAGCTGACTGGGACAATATTACTTTCCATTCGTCTGATATTCTTGCTAATTGATTCACAAGTCTGAGAAGTGCTTGACACGTACGCCGACCGCGTGGACGGGCAGTTTTATTAGGACGAACTTTACCTTTTCACGAAGCGATAAAAGCGCCTTTTTGGAAATCCTCTGGAGTCTATAGAAAACATAGATCATTTATATGCTGTCACAAATATAGAAGAACGAAAACACGGTTTTTCAAATCACCGGCACATGGTTGGAGCAGCCCCTACTAAGGGTTTTAGATGATAGGTAACAAAAACTTACCCGCACTGACAAATCTGACAGATGCAGCGCTCCTCTTCTTCAGTCTTCATGTCGAAACCTTCTGGAAGCGTATATAAAAGCTTCAACCTCAGGTTTCAAACAATCACCAAAAATTTCCAGATCAGAAACATCACTCTCAATGACCTTCCAGAAGAAAGGGTGGTGAACTCTCGGGAGAAGCACAATCGAAGTTCGCCCGGTGAGGGAACAATTAGGTGTGTTCCATGTGTAGGACCAGACAAAGCAGAAAGAATTGAAGACGTGGCGCTGGCTGTCAACGGCAACCGCCATGGACTGACCTCCCATAGAAACAACACCAACACTAGCAGCGAAAGGCTGGTTGGGAAGAGAAGAAGAATGAAGAATATAGTATACTTAGGTTTATCAAGAAAATTTTCGCATGATCGACTATTTCGAATAATTCGATAATAACACCTTTTCGAATGATCAACTTTGGGCGTTTGACAGGCAAACAATCGCTGTGCGTCTCCTCACATCTGCAGCTACTGCTACTCGTTTTCAATCAAGATCCGTTAGATTTAGATGGCAGATTTAAATTTTATGAACAGAATTTGTAGAACTGCTTGCTGCATAAAGTTATCAGCGACTTCCTGGAATATGGAAAACAGATAGATATGGAATTGCTAAAAAAAACATTTTGAAAATAGAACGACTTTAGGTTTTTTTGAGACTTCTCTGAACTGGGACCGAGAAGTTTCAGTTCTTTTTTCCGTTCCCAAATTGCTTCGCACACCAGTGCTAATACTAGATTTTTATGGCGTGAAAGCAATAAGTAGCCCTGATCGCTAATGTCTAAAGGCAGTGTTCACAATGATTTTCGCCCCCGAGTTTTTCACATAAAACAATGCGCTGGCCTCCAAGTGTTACCGAAACTACGAAGAAACGGCGAGAAACTGGTTAAAACGTCGTATTTCAGTGAAATTATCCTATGAGATGGACTAGTTGTCCGGTTGGATGGACATGTTCATGGTGGTTTTCACCCGTGGAAAATTGGTTCAATCGAAAATAGAAGAATATTTTATGAAGAGCAGGATTATTTAGGGCGCTAAGGAAAGAACGGAGCAATAGAGTGTAGAGCATCGCAAATGACGGGTCCACAAAAGAGTTCCTTGTCACAATAAATACTTCCTGTGATACTTAAAAGGTGGGGTGATACTTAGGGATTTCGGTCACTTCTGGTGCGTTTTTCTCAATTTCAGCGTCATTTTAGTTCTACCCAGGGGCCACTTAATCAATATAGAGAATAATCTCAAAATTGAAGATTATCGTGAACACTGCCTTTAAAGGCATCGTAGCGCAGTTAATCGTATCGTGTTTTTTTTGTGAATCTTGGCCTCTGTTGTGAACGAAAATGTCGGAAGGGCCCACAAAAACCTTTATTTGTTAAAGGCAGTGATGGCGCTCAAATATGCTCGTCTTCTTTTCCTTTCTAAACCCTTCTTTGGGTCTCGAGTAGTAGGACCTATGAGAAAAAATCGCGAAAAAAACGCTGTTCTAGGCCAAATTCGAATCCTGAAGTTTCTTGCCTATTGATGGCGGACGAGTCCACCCCACATCATCGGCATCGATGATCTCTAATATCAAGAACATCACCTGGCTTGAAATTGAGTTTCACTCAATGAACCTCCGGATTTATGTACATATCTAGTCAAAAACAATGACTTAAGTGCTTTCTTTCATTGTTCAACTGTTTTATTAGGTAAATTTGCATTTATTTGTTCCTCTGAGTGTCGATGATTTTTGATTGCTTGGCATGAGAATGTGATTTTTCTGTGCACGTGTGCACGAACTGGAAATTTAGGGTCTTAATAACTCTAATTCTAGCCCGTTTTTCACCGCGCTACCTTCATAGTTTTTGAGCTGTTTTATGTCTAAGCTGATTTTTGTAGTTTTTTCGATAACGTTTTTCATCGTGACCAATGCCTTTAAGGAAATTCAGTCTGAACACACTGTAAGTTTGAATTTGAATTTCGCGCCAAAATCGTTTTTGAAGTCTTCCTGCATTTTGATGCCTCGTCACTGTCATTTTCGAAGTTTTTCTACATATGGAGTTTGTGCCGTAACTGTTCTTACTATTGTAGTATGAAGGTCGCATCAACAGTCTATGAAAAAGTGCTAGATTACTGGTGAGAACTGGTGGCAGATCCTCATCTTTAACCCCTTCCAACCTCATAATAACCCTACATTTGACGCTCCGAAGCTTACCGGTGCGGTCTACCGAGCTCAATCATGAATTTGAGCCTGAAAATGAGAAGTGGTCTACAGCCTTTAAAGGCACGGTACACCCTCAGATATGAATTTTGAGATTTTCGTGTAATTGTGTAGAAGATCCCTCCTGCATAACACGTGTCAAATGAGAGATCTCAATTCCTCCAAATAAGCGAGATATAAGCAACCACCACGGGCCCGACCCCCTCCAGCCACCACCACAGACCCGGCCCCATTCCTGATTTTCGATCTCAAAAGCGGCTGGATGGATGGATGTTTTTCGACCGAGCCGTCGTTCTTCATTCCCTTTCCGATCTATCTCTTCATCCTGTTTTGCCCTCGTGCCGGGACTGTGAATCAAGAGAAATACAGGTCTGATACAACTCGTCCACCAAATTTTTGCCCTCAAATTGCAGGCATTTTCATAGAGCCATGAATCCGTTCATAGGGGGTCTTGGACGATTTCAGAGATATCACTGTGATCAGCACGTGACCCTCTCCAAGGTAAGGATAGAATCTAAGAAATAATTCTTTGGGTGTCCTGTGCCTTTAAAGGCATAGTTCGCTATAAACTTCATTCTGGAAATTTTCATGACAAATGCTTCTCGTGGCTCTCAGAAGCAGAACAGCGTCGAAAAAACGGTACGAAAAGCTACTCAGGAGCCGCAAAACGGCTTAAAAAAGTGGCAAACCCCACCGCTGTGGGCAAGTCCCGCCTCTTTACGCCCCTCGACGTGAACAAAGGAACACTCGGAATCGTGGGTTGAGGTTTTGGTTTCCGATCAAGAGCCCCGTTCTTCCCTTCATTTTCAACTTCTCTCTTTACTCAGGTCAGCTTGCATACATTGGCTGCAAAAAACGGAAGTTACAAGCCTCGGTCAACTCGTCAACCATTTTCCCTAGCTCAATTTTTGAGGGACCATAACTCCATTCCCAAAAGGTCTTGGACGATTCCAGAAGCATCATTGGAATCAGAATGGGACCGGTTTCAAGAGGCAAAAAAACAGAAAAGCGATTTTTATCGCGAACAGTGCCTTTAAAGGTAGCGTTCACGACGATCATCCTCGCTGACTTTCCGTAGTGAAATGGTAGGCGAGAAGGATCCTAGGCTCCCAGTGTCGAAAAAATGGTAGAAAACGAGCCAGGAGCTGCAAAATGACGGCTGCAAACAAGCGTTTTGGTGCCCCAGACACACCTGGTGCCCCAGATCCGCCCCCTCGGAATGAATAAATGAAGACTCAGATTACAGGAATGATCAAGTCAAAAGGAAGTGCTTATAAGTGAGCTGTTTGCTCGCACTGATAGGTATCATCCTTCTAGCGGTCAATTGCTCCACGCTCAAAAATCAAAGTAAATAAGAGAGGGCCTATTTTTGCTCAAAAACGCGTCTTTCGTGTTCTTTTTAAGCATGCCTCGCTATATAGGGCACCAGACCTTCCGTATGCCGTGGGGATATCGGAAGTGAAATTTATCGTGAACACTGCCTTTAATGTAATCCTCGTATCACCTCTGATAGAAGCCGGTCAGTGTCGCGACTATACTTGTTATCCGAAGATAATCTTTCAGATAATGGATCGTATCGGATGATGCCGATTTCAATTTTCCGGATATCGGTTCGATTCAGATAATGCGCTTTTTCAAACTTTCGGATAATGGATCGATTCAGATAATGCCATTTTTCCAGTGATTCGGATGCGGATATCCGGTCAGATAAGTTCGGATAACTTCGGATATTCTCGGAACAAACTTGAGGCAAAACGGTGAATAATAAGCCAGGTACATACTCAAGGCAAGACTTTGAAGACATACATAACTGAGCAAACAGTAGTACTTCATTGCGTTTGCAGCATGTTCACATACAAACTTCTATCCTTATATATGCGTTTTAATAAAAATATAAAAACAAGTCTTTAGTCATTCTATCATCGTTGAAAGGCCCAGTATTATCCATACACAGGTCTTTCACTACAACTGTCAAGTAAAAAGTATGCAAAGCAATTATGGTAAAAAAACTTCTACACTGAATAACTAGCCACTTGGTCATCTCACTTGACAACACATAATTCTCCGCGTCGCAACGACTCTCCCAATTTCGTAAAGAGGAGGAGAGTCCTGAGTTGATGCACTAAATAGAAGGCGGTACGGAAAATGGGCGTGGCCTAGTGCAACTTTATCCGACGTTATCCGAAACTTATCCGATTTTATCCGAAATTTTACCCGAATTTTATCCGACTTCATCCGATATTTATTCGAATTTTATCCGATTTTATCCAAATTTTCGACTCTTCGGATAATGGTTCCATTAGGAAAATGCTGATTTCAAATTTCTCGGATATTGGTTCGATTCAGATAATGCGTTTTTTCAAATTTTCGGATATCGGATTATCCGAATCTCGGGACTGGTTCAGTTAACCTATCTTAAAGCCGCTCGGCCCACATGACGTCGCACAAGTGCTGCGCCTCACATTGCGCAACGTTCCGTTGAGGTCATAACGTTGGGGCTGCAGAGCTGCGAAGCTGTGTGATTAGAAATGATAAACACTGAAAGCTGTGGTTGACGGGACACCCCCATTAGTCGTTAAGTTCGTTAGTCGTTAGTCGTAATTACGCAAATTCCTAGCGCTTGCGCGATGCTGCTCCCTCCGTCTCTCACGAGTTCTCTTGCGATTTCTTGCCTCACGCACACAAAGTATGTAAATACGAGGTTTTTTTAACGTCCCTAACCGGTGCTCTTTCGGAATAGGCGACCCACTAAAGAATACAATAAAACAAGCAATTTTTTGGGCTTGCCGACCGCTCGGCTGGTCATAACAATCACTCAGGCGAACCATAGCTCGGAGAGGACCGGAGAGCGACTCGAAGCCGTTTACTCGGGCTACAGCATCCGCTCTCCGGGCGACCGCAGTCCCGCTCGGAGCGATACTCAGTCGCAATTGGCACTGCGGTGGCTGTCCGGACGATTTTCGACGGCAGAGGAAACCCCGCCTCGGTCCGCAAGAAGGGCGTAACCTTCGCCAAGGTCTGCGGTGAGGAACCACCCTCCCTGCGGACCGCGGCGAAAACCGCCCCACCCTCCAGCCGTGGGATCCCCTATCCCTCAGCGGTCAAAAATATGCTTGCCTTCGGGAAGGGACTCGAAGTCACCTTCCAGGGTCGGCTCAGAATGCCGAATGAGGACTGGAGTGAGATGAGGCACCTTTTATACCGGCTGTGCATGTGATAAACACATAAGGACGTGAACATTCGCTTTACCATGCTTTTTCATCTCTGCCCCACCGCACCGCGCACTCTTCAATTGTCCTCCGGATGATGGGTAACTGACTTAATCTCGGGAAAATCGCAGTGGCCGTATTCGGGAAGGCAAAAGAAGACAGAAATTTGACAGGTGATCCGATATGCCTGTCTGAGTAGTGACGAAAACGAAAACACAAGGAAAAAAACGGAAATCGATTGTGCAAGTTGCGCCGTGACGGCTCGGTTTGGCCTGCAAACACTTCAGGACATCCTGCACACTCCTTCGGGTCCTGCACACTTTTTCACGGCGTCTGACGTATTCCCACTGGGGTGCCATACACCTAATTCGGCGTCCGACGCACCGCCAATTGGGTCCCGTATACTTTGTCCGGCGTCCGGCGCACTGTCAGTGGGGTCCCGCACACTTTATCCTGCGTCCGGCGGACTCCCACTGGGGTGCCATACACCTAATTCGGCGTCCGGCGCACCGCCACTTGGGTCCCGTATACTTTGTCCGGCGTCCGGCGCACTGTCAGTGGGGTCCCGCACACTTTTTCACGGCGTCTGACGTATTCCCATTTGGGTCTCGCACACTTCATCTGGCTTCCGACGCACCGCCAATTGGGTCCCGTATACTTTGTCCGGCGTCCGGCGCACTGTCAGTGGGGTCCCGCACACTTTATCCGGCGTCCGGCGGACTCCCACTGGGGTGCCATACACCTAATCCGGCGTCCGGCGCACCGCCACTTGAGTCCCGTATACTTTGTCCGGCGTCCGGCGCACCGTCACTATGGTCCCGCACACTTTATCCGGCGTCCGGCGCTCTGCCACTGAGGTCCCACAGTTTATCACTCAGATAACAACCAGTTCTGCGCTTATCTATCTCTGGAGTTGGCACCGCTGTCGCCCCGAGAGCGACCGGACAGCGGCCGAGGGGCGAACTGGCACCGGACAGGGATCGCGGTGCCAGTTCGCCCGAGCCGGTGTCGCTCCGAGCGATGGTTTGTCTGAGCAGTTCAGTGTGCTTGAAAAAGACTAAATCATTCGACGGCTCTAGTGGGATGATCAATTCTCATGAAACTTCTCTAGTGGGTTGTCTATTCCGAAAGAGTACCCCCTAACCTGTTAGCGAAGAGATTTTTGGAAGGAAAAACACAAGTTCTGAGGAAATCGGATCAAAAATAGTACTTTTACCCAATTTTGCATTGGCCTCATCGAAAGGAAAACGAAAATAGCTTCAAGAATCCGGGTCTTCGATTTAGAGCTGAGTTATACAATACCCACCCTAATTCTTGTAAAAAAGACGCGGAAGACGCGGAAGCGCGTCTTTTTCGTCTTTTCGTCATAACTTCTTTGCTAGCGGACTAAAGTGTATAGAAAGTTATATCAATCGAATCAAGACATCGAGACGAACACAACGATCTATTTTTCAATGATCGAGGGATGAATTTGTCATCCTTCATTTGCTGAAGTACCTAAGGCGAGCCATAAACGGGCGAGTCTCCGCTAATTGCACTGAGCCATCAACGAGCAGTGTACTGTATGGCTCTGTTTACGCACCAAAGCCAAGCCTGATATATATCGGAACCTTACAAGAATTCAAATGGAACCATTTCTAACTCGAAACTCAAAATGATTCTGTGGAAACTCCATTCACAGTACTTCAAAGCAATGGAATACTCGCCCTAATTTTCTCAGAGAAGTCACGGAAGTCGCAACTTTTGCGACTTCTAATTGATTTCAGTTTTTGGAAGATCTGAATCCGTTTCAAATTGTGGAAAATCTGAATTTAATTCAAGTTTTATTCTGATATCGAAATTCCGAGCTTTTTTCAAATTTCGAAAATTTCTGATTTACTTCAATTTTTGAAAACTTTCAATTTATTAAAAAACCTAACTTATTGTGAATTTCTCTAATTTATTAAATAACGGGAAATTCTAAATCATTTGAATTTTTGAAAAAATCTGAATTTATTTCAAATTGGAAAAAGTCTGGATTTATCTCAAATTATTTCTGACATTAGAAATCCTAGTTTCTTTCAATTTTCAGAAATCTGTGATTTATTTCGAGTTTTAAATTTTCGAATTTTTTTTCAATTTTTGAGAATTTCTAATTTATTTCAATTTCTGGGATTTTCTAATTCATTTCAACTCTTGATTAATCTGAATTTCATCCAAATTTTGGGAAATCAGAGTTTCATTCAAGTTGATTTCTGATTTTGGAATACCGAATTTTTATAAGTTATAGAAAATCCTAAGTTACTCCAAGTTTATTTTTTTTTCTTCTATTCTTCGGAGAATCTAAACTTAATTCAATTTTTAAAACTTTTAATCTGACTCGAATGTTTGAATTCTACTCGAATTTTGAACTCAATTAATATTTCGAAAGTTGAGGCTCTGCTGAGAACTTCAAGTATTTACTTTTCTTCTCAAAATCAGGCATTCTGACGCAACAGAGAGCTCGATTGACCTGAAATAAGTGTATGTGCTGCATACAAGGAGTGTTTACAGATCTGGTAAGGTCAATTAGAGGTTTCCTGAGGCCTGATTCACACCTCAAAAGCCACCCCATCGAGCATTAATTTGCATGTAGGCCAGTGTAGGAGGATCCTCAGAAAGCCTCATTCACTATAGCTTGCATCTAGCATGGTCCCAACTGCAAAATCTATGTTATTCAGCGCTACACCCCCTGAGTGTTCATCTTTATCACAATAACTATATCTTCTCCCCATGGCATTGCTACTGATCAATGCTTCTCCCAGGTGCACTGATTTGCCGATTCATGAGAGTTTTCATGTCTCCATGTATGTACATATGAAACCTCTTCCTGATCAGCAATATAATTCTATATGTTCCCATTTTTACAAACGACAATCGAAATGCAAAGTGGGTGTATATTCTCTAATTTTCTATTCCAATTTTATAAAATCCGAGATTTATGGTTGATTTTTTTTTTGAAAGAAGAACAAGAAAACTCGGTTTCGAATTCGTTTCAATTCTCTAACAAAGCTAATTGATTTTAGTTTTTCATGTGATTTAAATTTTCGAAAAATTTGAGTATAATTCGAATTCGCTTCTAATTTTTAAATTTCGCATTTTGTTCCAATTCCGGTATTTTAATTTCTATTAAATTCCGAATATTATAAATTTATTTCATTTTACGGAACACATTAATTCAAATTTGAGAATTTTCAATTTGATCACAATTGTCAAATTGCAATGAAATTTCAAACTGATTTCAAATTTTGATAATGGAGGCTTTGTCGAAAAGCCTCAGTGATGAGCTTTCATTTCCCGATCAGGGATTTTTAAGGCAGTACAGAAATTCGGCCCACCACGCCTAGCGTCAGATCCTGGGCCCCTCACATGTGCTGGAATTGGTGGCCGCTCTACTCCTCAGCTGGGCCACCTCGTCGCCCACAGCACCCATCGATCGTCACAGAGACCAATCGAGGATCGAGTGAACAAATTTACTTTATAACAAACCTTTATTAATGGTCCAATATAGATTCTTCTCATTGGTTACACATAGAAGATAGATTGAACAGAGTATTTGAACATTCTGAATTTTATTCAATTTTTTTTTGATTTTAAAAATCCATTTTTTTATTTCAAATTTTATTTCAACTAAATAGGTTTTTTTCGTTTTTTTTTCAATTTTATTTTAAATTGTAAAAACTTTTAATTATTTTCACTTTACGGAATATCTTAGCTCGAATCTTGAGAATTCTCAATTTGATCACAATTGTCAAATTTCAATGAAATTTCAAACTGATTTCAAATTTTGATAATGGAGGCTTTGTCGAAAAGCCTCAGTGATGAGCTTTCATTTCCCGATCAGGGATTTTTAAGGCAGTACAGAAATTCGGCCCACCACGTCTAGCGTCAGATCCTGGGCCCCTCACATGTGCTGGAATTGGTGGCCGCTCTACTCCTCAGCTGGGCCACCTCGTCACCCACAGCCGCCACAGAGACCAATCGAGGATCGAGTGAACACGTTTACTTTAACAATTTTTTTTTCAACTTTTTTTTTCAACAACAATTTTTCAACTCAAAGTACATTGAGAAAGTGATGTTGAAAGCTTCACTCAACTTCACAAGTCTGTACTTTTTACATTTTTTATAAAGATTTCAAACCTAATTTACAAGAATTTCCACTCGATTTTGACGTCAATTTTTTTTCAAATTTTCGGCGTCAAAATTTTGGGAAAAAGTCAAAATAAAATGTTTGAGCAATTTTTTTAACTGAAAGTAGATTGAGAAAGCAGTATCAAAGGTTTCATTAAATTTCACAAATGTACATTTTTTATATATTTTTTTCAATATGTCAGACCTAATTTACAAGAACTTTCTCATGAATGTCAGAAATTTTTGTGAGTTTCGGAAGTGGGAAATGTCAAAATCATTAGATGAAATGATTTTTCTATGCACTTTCATTGAGAAAAAAATATTTAGAGAACAAAAATTGTGTTGCAATTTTAGAAAATTCAGCTGCAAAAATAACAAAAACATTTAGGGTTGAAGTCAGTTTCTATAATGATTTCACGCTTTAAAACTATGGAGCTTATATTTTTCAATTTTTTTTCTCTCGAATAAGCCGGTAAACTTTCAGTGGATTGCTCAGTAAAACACTGCTTCGTGAAGAAAGGCGACTTCCATTCTCGCTTGCGTTCGAGAGCGAAGCACCCTGCCAAATTGCACCTCTGGGGAGGTATTTCCATGAGAGGTGCCACTAAGCTGGCTACATTCTCGGGCGAAATCAGAATGGACAGTGAGAAGTACTGTGAGATACTGGAGAACTGCTTTGTGCCGTTTAACAACACCATTTACAACGGTGAGTGTTATGGTTCGATTGGATGATAACTTTGAAGTTATTGATCATTTTAAACAGTTTGCTATAAATTGTTGTGAGAGCGGTATTTTAGGACATGGCGTCCTTGTTCAGGACAACGCGCCTGCCCATAAGAGCGTGAAGACGAGTGGGCAGCTCGCCACGTGGCAGGTGAAGGTTATGGACTGGCCGCCAGAGTCGCCGGATCTAAACCCTATTGAATTAATCTGGGGGAATATGAAAAATTTTGTTAGGTCAGCAGATTTTCTTCTCCATAATTACCTTCTATGAAAACCTTATATGGTCGCATTCAGAACGCAGCATGTGAAGACACTGAAAGATCTGCAGGAAGCCGTATTCGTATACTGGAAAACGCTTACTCCGGAAGTGTGCAGCAGATATGTACGAGATGTGAAGAAAAAGATGCGTCGGGTATTAGACCAGGGAGGGAAAAATATTTACGAAGGCCGTTGATTTTTTGCATTTCGAAAAGCCTCATTTCTAGATTACTGTCCTTTTCTATAGGAATTTCTATTATTGACTGCAAGTAAATCATTGTTATTTATTAGTGTTGCCCTATGTTTGTAAATAAAAGCTGTTGTAGATAAATTGAATTCAGGTTTTCCAAAAATTGAAATAAAATAGATTTTTCAGAATTTGAAATTTCTTTTTCTTCTTAAAAAAATTCAAAATATATTAAAATTCTTGAAATTAAAAAATGAAATAAAATAGGAACCCACAAAAATTAAAATAAAATTGAAAAAAAAAACCAAAAACAAACCTATTTAGTTGAAATAAAAGTTGAAATAAAAAAAATGGATTTTTAAAATCAAAAAAAAATTGAATAAAATTCAGAATGTTCTAATACTCTGTTCAAACTCTCTTCTATGTGTAACCAATGAGAAGAATCTATATTGGACCATTAATAAAGGTTTGTTATAAAGTAAACGTGTTCACTCGATCCTCGATTGGTCTCTGTGACGATCGATGGGTGCTGTGGGTGACGAGGTGGCCCAGCTGAGGAGTAGAGCGGCCACCAATTCCAGCACATGTGAGGGGCCCAGGCAGGATCTGACGCTAGGCGTGGTGGGCCGAATTTCTGTACTGCCTTAAAAATCCCTGATCGGGAAATGAAAGCTCATCACTGAGGCTTTTCGACAAAGCCTCCATTATCAAAATTTGAAATCAGTTTGAAATTTTATTGCAATTTGACAATTGTGATCAAATTGAGAATTCTCAAGATTCGAGCTAAGATTTTCCGTAGAGTGAAAATAATTAAAAGTTTTTACAAATTAAAATAAAATTGAAAAAAAAACGAAAAAAACCTATTTAGTTGAAATAAAATTTGAAATAAAAAAATGGATTTTTAAAATCAAAAAAAAATTGAATAAAATTCAGAATGTTCTAATACTCTGTTCAAACTCTCTTCTATGTGTAACCAATGAGAAGAATCTATATTGGACCATTAATAAAGGTTTGTTATAAAGTAAACGTGTTCACTCGATCCTCGATTGGTCTCTGTGACGATCGATGGGTGCTGTGGGTGACGAGGTGGCCCAGCTGAGGAGTAGAGCGGCCTCCAATTCCAGCACATGTGAGGGGCCCAGGATCTGACGCTAGGCGTGGTGGGCCGAATTTCTGTACTGCCTTAAAAATCCCTGATCGGGAAATGAAAGCTCATCACTGAGGCTTTTCGACAAAGCCTCCATTATCAAAATTTGAAATCAGTTTGAAATTTCATTGCAGTTTGACAATTGTGATCAAATTGACAATTCTCAAATTTGAGTTAATGTGTTCCGTAAAATGAAATAAATTTATAATATTAGGAATTTAATAGAAATAAAAATACCGGAATTGGAACAAAATGCGAAATAAAAAAATTAGAAAAATAGCGAATTCGAATTATACTCAAATTTTTCGAAAATTTGAATCACATGAAAACTAAAATCAATTAGCTTTGTTAGAGAATTGAAACGAATTCGAAACCGAGTTTTCTTGTTTTTTTTTTTCAAAAAAAAATCAACACCATAAATCTCGGATTTTATAAAATTGGAATAGAAAATTAGAGAAGATACACCCACCTTGCATTTCGATTGTCGTTTGTAAAAATGGGAACATATAGAATTATATTGCTGATCAGGAAGAGGTTTCATATGTACATACATGGAGACATGAAAACTCTCATGAATCGGCAAATCAGTGCACCTGGGAGAAGCATTGATCAGTAGCAATGCCATGGGGAGAAGATATAGTTATTGTGATAAAGATGTACACTCAAGGTGTGTAGCGCTGAATAACATAGAATTTGCAGTTGTGACCATGCTAGATGCAAGCTATAGTCAATGAGGCTTTATGTGGATCCTCCTACACTGCCCTACATGCAAATTAATGCTCGATGGGGTTGCTTTTGAGGTGTGAATCAGGCCTCAGGAAACCTCTAATTGACCTTACCAGATCTGTAAACACTCCTTGTATGCAGCACATACACTTATTTCAGGTCAATCGAGCTCTCTGTTGCGTCAGAATGCCTGATTTTGAGAAGAAAAGTAAATACTTGAAGTTCTCAGCAGAGCCTCAACTTTCGAAATATTAATTGAGTTCAAAATTCGAGTAGAATTCAAACATTCGAGTCAGATTAAAAGTTTTAAAAATTGAATTAAGTTTAGATTCTCCGAAGAATAGAAGAAAAAAAATAAACTTGGAGTAACTTAGGATTTTCTATAACTTATAAAAATTCGGTATTCCAAAATCAGAAATCAACTTGAATGAAACTCTGATTTCCCAAAATTTGGATGAAATTCAGATTAATCAAGAGTTGAAATGAATTAGAAAATCCCAGAAATTGAAATAAATTAGAAATTCTCAAGAATTGGAAAAAATTCAAAAATTAAAACTCGAAATAAATTACAGATTTCTGAAAATTGAAAGAAACTAGGATTTCTAATGTCAGAAATAATTTGAGATAAATCCAGACTTTTTCCAATTTGAAGTAAATTCAGATTTTTCAAAAATTCAAATGATTTAGAATTTCCCGTTATTAAATAATTTAGAGAAAATCACAATAAGTTAGGTTTTTAATAAATTGAAAGTTTTCAAAAATTGAAGTAAATCAGAAATTTTCGAAATTTGAAAAAGCTCGGAATTTCGATATCAGAATAAAACTTGCATTAAATTCAGATTTTCCACAATTTGAAACGGATTCAGATCTTCCAAAAATTGAAATCAATTAGAAGTCGCAAAAGTTGCGACTTCCGTGACTTCTCTGAGAAAATTAGGGCGAGTATTCCATTGCTTTGAAGTACTGTGAATGGAGTTTCCACAGAATCATTTTGAGTTTCGAGTTAGAAATGGTTCCATTTGAATTCTTGTAAGGTTCCGATATATATCAGGCTTGGCTTTGGTGCGTAAACAGAGCCATACAGTACACTGCTCGTTGATGGCTCAGTGCAATTAGCGGAGACTCGCCCGTTTATGGCTCGCCTTAGGTACTTCAGCAAATGAAGGATGACAAATTCATCCCTCGATCATTGAAAAATAGATCATTGTGTTCGTCTCGATGTCTTGATTCGATTGATATAACTTTCTATACACTTTAGTCCGCTAGCAAAGAAGTTATGACGAAAAGACGAAAAAGACGCGCTTCCGCGTCTTCCGCGTCTTTTTTACAAGAATTAGGGTGGGTATTGTAGCTTTGGCGGCGCTTTACACGCTGAGAAAAAGAGTATGTAGGAAAACACTATGTTCTTACCTCGTTAGGTATCAGTAACCTTTTATCCTGGGGATCAAAGCAGATGTTTATATCAAGGTTAATTCCTCTCCTCTCATGACCCCTTGTTAACCTTGGTGTTTTTGCCGGAATGAAAGGTGGTAATTTACTGGCGGCCAAAGTGCAAGACGGCCTCCACGCCCATTTCATGAAGGATTTCCTTCAACTAACTTGTTAGTATCGATCACCTTCGACTCCCGTATCCTAAGAGATTTTTTCGGGTTTGAAACTAGGTACATACATATTTCTCTCAGCCGCAGCTAGCGTCCAAGCGCATAACCTGTTTGTTCCATCGGTGTAGGTGTTGACTTTTGCACTTCGTAGCCAACTTTTACATTAGTGGAATAACCTTGACAGTTCAAAGCCATGGACTTTCATATTGACTACGATTAGCAGCCATTCCTGTTGAATAACGGTAGATTTCTCGAGTTCCGCCTTCCATTTTGTCATTTGTGGTGGGATGGGGGAGTTTACATACTGACGTGTTAAGATGACTCAACTAGGGTCTTACTGGCTTGTTTGTGGCGCTTCCAACAAAGTTGGCGTCATGTTTGGAGCCGTATTGGTCTATGTACCTTGTTATCTAAACCAATTTCGCGAGCGTGTACGGAGCCTATCCTGGATACATACGTGGCAGTATAGCTGTCATATCTGCTCATAAATATCCCTATGTATTCATGAGCATGTTAATAGTCAATTAATAATCTGCCCACAATCCCGGGATATTTTTAGCGGTGGACCTGCAGGTAGCGGCACATGTTCGCCGAAATCTGACTCATTTCTCTCGCGGTGGTGATTGCTAGGAAGGGCGGCGGTGGCCGACGGCCATTGATCTGTTCCATGTTGTTCGCTGTCTGTTGCTGTGTTTCTGAGTGTGAGATTTTACAAGATACTCGTTTGCTCTGTCACACGTGAATTTCCGGCCTTCTCTGTATTTTCCCAGCTGATAGGGGACTGGTCCAAAAAAAAGGTTCTCTGTGCTGTTCCTATAGGAACGAAATTCCGCTCCGCAGTGGCTTACAGCCGCTATTGCAGCACGCAGCACGATAATAATCGCCCTACTCAGAAAAACCAAAACAGGTTACTTGTAATATAAATGTAACTTACTTGAATGTCTCAAGTAACTTACATTCATATTACATGTAACATACATTTATATTACATGTAACTTAAATTTATATTGCATGTAGGTTACACTTATGTTACATGTAACTAACTTACATCTATATTTTCACTATGAGTGGCCATCACGTGATGCAGACGATACGCGACGCAGAGTGCGCGTCCCAGACCACACACTACGCAAAAAATGCTGTGCAGGGCCTTCCCTGCTGGTGTTGGGTCAAGTACCTCAAACTTGGTTAATTGAACCAACAGCAACGCCAGTCGTAAGCCTGAGCCCGCGATTGCGTCGTAAATCAACCTTGGAAATATCTTCTTGGCCGATTTAAGTTACTTGCGACTTATATTGTGGCATTCAGATTATATGTAACATAACGGAGGCCCATCCCGCCGATATGTTACATGTAACTTAAATGACCTGATATAAGTCGCAAGTAACTCACATCGGCTCAGATATGTTACAAGTAACTTGTTTTCGGCCTTTCATGTTACAAGTAACTTGTTTTCGTTTTTCTGAGTAGGACAAGGGATAACCGTGTCGAGACACGATTGCACCACAACGATGACCATCGTGCTGCTTGCTACAAGAGCGGCTGTCCGCAACTGCGGACTGGAACTTCTTGCCGATAAGGAGATTAATTCACCAGTTCACACCCTCTGTGCTCGCAGGGTTCATACTGTCCAGCTCGAATATTTGCAATCGATTTTCCGAATATCACCGAGTTTGACTCATTGGAAAGTGGAGTATTCAGCGATGTTCAATTTCGAATATATTTGAAAATCGAATAGTCAATACTCAAATGTTGAAGATATTCGAGATCAGATGTCAGGGAAATCTTGAATTCAACGAAATTCCAATGTTTAATCAATCGAGGAACGAACCTAGGGAGCAATTCATAGCTCGTGCCCGTTCTCTTCCCTGCGCCACGATGAAGCCACGGAGAGAATCTGTGGAGGGCCCCATACCCTGCCTAACCCACTCACTCCGGAATTTCTGATAAAGTTACATGTGAATTAAAGGCTCTAAACATGTTACCTGCGACTAATCTTCATAACTTTAAGTTACATGTGACCTTCAAGAAAGTAAGTAACCTCGATTCCTTCGCTACTTGCAGTTTTCTGTATCACTATCATAAGAAAGGTGCGGTTATGAGAATTATTTCTTCATTTTCATAATTCATTTCTTTTAAAAACAATCTTTTCGCATCTACGATTGCGATAATACGACTGCGAATAGCAGGTAAATGAAGATATACTCTGTCTGCGGGTGAAATTCACTGTGTTCCTTCGCGCGCTTGTGCGGAGCGAGGGGAGAGATAACGATAGTGTTGTAGAGAGAGAGAGACGCTGTGTACGCGCGCAAACGCACAGGATGGACGGAAATAAACTTTACTGCGAAATAGAGGATATGATCCACGGTGCGAGTTGACTTACACGTGACATAAAGTACTGACGTGTAACTCACATGTGTTATCCTATCGCAAATATAATGTATCTACGTGGCGGGCTGTTTCCTAGGGAGGTATACGACACACTCTCGAAGCAGGACTTAGATGTTGGTAGCTTCGTCAGATCAATTAGCCAAGATCATTCTAGGTACTTCGCCCCGTACACTAGCTGGAGGACCCGCCTAGCCTTTGGCGGCCCCAGTCGTGCTCGGCGAGAAGGCCGCGAGTCCGTGTGCTAACCGCGTTGCGTGTCAGTGCTGAGTAAGGGGTATGCGATATGTATTTTGTCGCTGTCATGAGCGACAGGCATGCAATCTAGCACAAATCGCGTCGAGACCCGCGTCGGGGCAACGGCATCGGTCGTCGTAGGAACAGCTGTCGCGTGTCCGTCGCAGCGACGTGTCGCGGAGAGCTGACATACTGAAAATACGCCGAAGCATGTCGCTGTCCAGCGCACTGCAACAGCGACAGGTTTAAGGCCTAGTGCATACTTTGCGCGACGGGCGACGCGACATAGTGTTTGTCGTTAAAAATCGACGGAAAGTCAATATTGCTGATATGCACTGTCGCTGTCGCGCGTCTCGGTATGCGCTAAGCCTAAGGGGTCGTTTATACGCCCGAGGTCGAGCGGAGCGGCCCAGTGCATTTCTGGAATATTGATCGCGCGGCACAATCGATATTGCAGGATTGCACTTCGCCGCGCCGCTCGGCGGCGGAAGTATAAACGACTCCTAAAGGGCGGGAGCTCCGCGACAGGAATATTTAACTTTGTGAGTTTGGAATTTTATCTTACAATGCTAATGCCTTATTTTTTTCTCAGAACTCCATAGATGAAATACATGTCTGGTGAATTTTAGGGTTGCCCTGGCTCTTACTCTCTTTGTTTTGTTTTGTTTTATTTTTTCGAGTTTTTTATCGTTTTTATATTTAAGCTGTTTCTGGTCTTGTGTTCGTGGAAAAGTATAAAAATCTAATTATTAGGATAACTGCTACATGACCTTTGTTTTAGTTCAAGAAAGAAAAGACGATGCATACTTTTGCCTCACATTTGTGGAAAAAGCAAGTTGAACTCTCCTCCAAATGGTTCATGATCATCATCTTTACAACGGTGTCCATATTTATGGTCTTCTTTTTCTTTTCTTTTTTTACTAGCCCAGCTTTGAGTGGGTCGATGATAAGCTAATTTTTTGGCTACCCCTCTTGTCTAAAACTGATAAGCGCCATTGCACCACCCACCCTCTAGACCTTTCCTCGTTTGTCTCATCACATTGAAAACTCATAAACATTGATCGAGTAGCCAGTTTTCAATAATGATGTATTACATATGCAGTAATAGCTTAGGAACAAAATTAAGCAATCCAAGAAACTAGGGAAAGGAATATCAATTTTATTCATTTACTTACATTTTAACTAATTGTTCAATTAGTAAATATATTAATTTAATGGAAGTCGAATGTGTGGCGCATCCCCAGAGGATTGATATACGCCAAGAACTTTATCCTTATATAATTAATTATTCTTTTTTATTATCTATTCGTGTATTTTATTAAGTATTCCATTATTTACTTATTTATTTGTGTATTTCTTGTTTTAATTATTCATTTATTATGACTGCTGAAGCAATTAATGCAAACTCATCCTCGCTTGCTGCCTAATAAGCTTATTAAAAAACTGGAAAATGGACGATATTTATCACTGAATAATTTAATAAAGAAACAAAAAAAAACAAAAATAATGGGAAAAGGGAGCTAGAGCGAGAGACAAAGGCGAACATTTGACAAAAAAAGCCAGTATCACGCAGGCGATCGGATAATCGGCCCTCTCCCAAGGCCAACCAAACCATCTATCCCTATGGGATCGGTGAATTGGTACCAGGCTTGTTTGGAGAATAAGAACACTGACCTGAGCACCTCAGGTCACTGTAGTCACTGTATGGTCCCAATACACATTCAAAAGCCTTCACGATTCTGAATGGATGTCGAATGTGTGCCGTATCTCTAGAGGGATTGATGTACGCCGACAACTTCATCCTTTTTCCTTTATTCTTGAAAAAGTCCTCGAAGGGATACACTTAAAATATTTTTCTCACGATTTTCCTACTAGCATAACACCACATGTGGTCAAGAAAACTTCCATATGTGCAGCACTTGCGGTGTTTTCCATAGTCAGATGTAGGATAGAAAGGTGTCGATTATGAATCAGAAATGTTTTGCATTGCTTGTGAGTCAGTGTGTAGGAAAAACATTGCACTTGCTGGCGTAGGTTTGTATCCACAGATGGCACACAGATGGTGTCATCTGATTGATTGGGGAGAGAGTCTCGCGAAGAAACCTTGAAAAGTTTATGGTTTTGGGAGAATAACATACGTACATTGTTCGTTTTCGGTATGTATGTACTCAGACGATCGCCGCATTCAATGCGTGACGAATATGCTTTCAACTCGAAAGCAAGGTGGTTTCGAGCACGGTCAGGGAACGTGCTGCTAGGGAAGCACGTGCTCTTATTGTGTTTCAAATTACAGCGCGTGCCCCAATAAATAAGCCGTCCAATGCGCGCATGACACACATTCAGCTTGATGACAAAACGATTATTCAAAAAAGGAAAGTATACGACGCACTCCTGAGAAGGAGCTAAGAGGTCGGCAGCTTCGCCGGCTTGATTACCCAAGTTTGCGGTACTTTACCCGCCCGACCGCTGAAGGCCTCGTCCAACCGCTGACGGCCCCAGATGGTGCTCGGCGAGCTGGCCGCGTCGCACGTTGGTGTGTGCTACTACGATAACGCTGGACCACCTTGCAGCACGTACTCCTGCGATTGAATTTTATGGCACATGCCCCTGCTATGAAATTTTGCAGCACGTGCTGCTGTTTGGAGCAGGTGCCCCTGTGATAGAGCCTTTCGATTTGTGTGGTCACTCGAGTTGAATGCATATTCGACACGCATTGAATGCGGCGGTTTTCTGAGTATTGTCCGCCCGAACTGGATTTTCCGCCCACGCGGTCGGTGTGCGTGTTATGCTGTCGTGGCATAGGCATTTTTCGGACCTGTAATGGCAGGAATTCTGGGCAAATAGTGAATAATATCCTAGTGGGCTGACTGCAACCATGCTCGTCCGAAAAAATGCCGTTGAAGGTCGTGAGACACGCACGCCGGCCGCTGGGCGAACACTCTCATACAGACAGCCTTTACATCTTCCTCGAATTCCTTATCATTGAAAAGCACTTCCTATCCCCAGCTGAATTCGAATGCATGGTCCGTCCACTTGCGCCCTAATATAGCGCGAGCTGTTGCGTCGCTGCAATTGGTGACCAGTTGCCGCTCTACTCGCAGCCACTTGTTGGATTATGGGTACTACGTGACGCGACCGCTCGTGCTGAACCAGGACGATCGCAGGAGCTACCTCCCACTATTCGTTAAATGTTTTTTTTTCAAGTTATTGGCTCGATTTTTGGTTTCGTCACACTAAATAATCGCATTTTCTTACCTCTATCAGATTCGTCGTATTTCGCGAAAAAAGGTGATTTCATCAGTTCTCAGACAATGTTTAGATCCTTAATGGAGCTGCCATCAAAGCCAATTGTTGATCAAATCACAACTTCTGGTTTTTTTTCAGGAACCGCTTATTTCCTCAAAATCGTCCCCTAAATTTTAAACAGATTATTGCAAATGTAGTGATAATTTTTATTTTTTCTGACTCTGTTCATTTTTACTTAGACTTTCTTCAACGTTGTTTTTTTACTTACTTCGTATCTTTGTCTTAACTCCGGAGAGAATTTGAATCATAGTTATGTATAGTTAGTTCGGTGACTTGCTTCCAAAAAAAAACATTTAAATCCCACCCGCGGCTGGCGAGGGCGGTCGCGTGCGCCGGCTCGCTGACCGATACAGGCGGAAAAAGAGAGCAGCTGATCTACCATACCTCCAGCCGCCGATAGGGTTTAAGCCGCCTGCGCCAGTCGAGGGTTAGATTTATATGTTTTTTTTTTCTTGAGGAAGCAAGCCTCGGACCTAGCTGTAGTTTCGTGGTCGAAATTATTGAATTAAGCTTATGTATGATGTGATGTCTATTTCTTTGAAATTGTTTGTAAGGGGGTGTTTTTCGTGTGATGCATTTTTTTGTATTTTCATGAATAACTTTAACATGCAAAGCGTCCAAAAGAGTCAATTAAATGAGTACTCGTTTATTTTTCCTATAGAGACCTTGCTCGATTTGGATCAGTACTTCTCCCGAAACACTAGTAAAACCTGAAAAAAGTCCTAGACATTTTCCGTGTTCAATTTATCCGGAAGCACGAAATGTTAGATTTTTGAGGGTTTGACCGAATACAGGCTTATGATAATACATGATTGATTCAGAAATCGTTGTCGATAAATTTTCGAAAACGTTTGAAATTATGAACAGTCAGAAAAAATGATTACAGAAATAGACGAGAATTTTCACGGTTTTCTAGAGAGCCTAATCGAGAGGGGAAATATTTATAAATTCTGAAACCAATTTCTCGAATTATTCATTTATTCGAAAACTAGCGTCGAACGTCTGTGCCTAGTTGGATGAGTTACATGTGTCAACTGATATCTCCGGAAGTCTTTTTGCCCCAAGCCTCATGCTATCGACAAGACACTCTTGCCTTGAAGATAACGAGATAGACTTCGGGATACCACTGGTATCACTTCGCACATGTGGCCTGTTCAAGAGTGTTTCCACTGCGGGAATTCAGCGTTTCATACAGCCTGTATCAGGACTTAGTGGCCAAATATAGTCAGAAAAAAATAAGTCAGAAAAACGTTTCAGATTGTGCTCAAAAGTTTTTTGTTTTTTTTTCGGTATATTGAATACGATTCTGGGGTCCATTTGTCGATTCTCGGAATGCTTCGACAGGTTTAGTTTGAAGCCCCCCACCGGGGCAAATTTTCATGGCGAAATGCGACTTTTCATGAATTCCAGAACGTTTCGCTGTTTTTTTCTGCTCAGTTTGGAGAGAATTCCACTCTGGTCGCAGTGGTGTCTCCAGATTCACTCAGAATCCTCTACAAACGGAGTTATGGACCCTCTAAATTGAGAATTTGGTCAGCGAGAATTTCGTGGACGAGTTATCTCGGGCTTGTGTTTCCTCGTCATTCGCAGGCATCGCCCTGTAGCAGACTGCAGTATGGGGTTGGACCAATACCAAATGGAAGAACAGCGATTTTGATCAAAATTCATTGCGCATCTCGTCCCTATTGAGATCGAAAGCTTGTCGTTGGGCGTAACCCTTTTTTTCTTTTGTGGGGGTGTTGTCGACTTTTTCCTCGGTTATTTGAGCGGACTGAGATTCCGCGCTTGGCAGGTTTGCTCTACGCGGTGGCCGGACTATACAATAGTAAAAACTACCCCTGAGGTTGGACTATTCCTTTAAAGTCTCAGATTCAGCTGAAAACTCTCGGAGGTGATGTCGGATGCTTAACTCGAATTTGAGGTCCATTTATCAACTTTCGAGATATTAAGATATTTTAGGCTAGCATAATGAGATTATCCTCTGGCTCCGAGCCAGATTAACTATGTTCCCTCGCGCGCTCGTGCGAAGCGATGGTAGAGACAGCGAAAAATTGTGGAGAGAAGGAGACGCGGCGTACGTTTGCAGACGCACGCAACGAACGGAAATAAATCACTTTTGGAAACAGAGGATAAATCTACTTTAACCCACAATCAAGTAAGTCAATTAAGTCAAATTAGCAAACAACAAACCTCAGAAGGTAGAGAAGCGGTTTCCAGATTCGTATTCAAGTCACTATGTACTCCCCACCCGTAGAAAAAGTTGAGTGCAAAGTATGAAAAGTATGAAATAAATTTTCTGAACATCCTGAAACTGTATATCCTCCGTCGAAAATCGAAATTATGATCATTCATTGCGCGTGCGCGTGCGCGCAGTGCTGCACCCCCCGTTAACCATCCGCTCTCTCATTGTCTCTATCCTCCGCTCCGCACCTATCTTCGATCACTGGTCGAGAGATCGCCGCGTCGAACACAAGTGGCACGCACGCAAGCGAGGAGGTAGCGATGGTATCATTGCCTCCTCGCTTGCGTGCGTGCCACGGGTGTTCGACGCGGCGATCTCTCGACCAGTGATCGATCATACACGCGTAGGAGCCATATGAATTCCAGAATGCAGAATCGGGATTATACTCGCTCTTCGCTCCATTTCCCCCGCTTTTTTGACTGTTTCCTGTCGTCTGCCTCTCTCAAATCAGCAATGCACCACATGCCCTTAAATGCGCCGCGACCGCTTTGCTGGAGTTCACACGTGTAGGAAAGTGCTAACAAGATTTTGTGCAGTCCATAGGTATCAGAATCATGTTTTGAACCAAAAACCTTAAAGGCAGTGTTCACGATAATCTTCGATTTTGAGATTAATAGCTAAATGTGAAAAACGCCCCAGAAGGTCACCAAATCCTTTACTCTCACCCCACCTCTTTACTCTCACAGGAACTGTTCGTTGTGACAATGAAATCGTTTCTGGGCCCGTCCTTTACAATTACTTGCTTTCTGTTGCTCCGTTGTCTTCTTTGGACCCTACCTAGTACTATTTTGCCTGGAATATTCTTCCATTTTCGACTGATCCCATTTTTCACCGGTGACAACCACCGTGAACATGTTCATACAACTGGACAACTAGTCCAGGCCAGAGATTAATATCACTGGAATACGACGTTTTAGTGCGTTTCTCACCGTTTCTTCGTAATTTCTGTAACACTCGGTGGCCAACGCTTTGTTTTGAGTGGAAAACTCGGGAACGAAAATCATCGTGAACACTGCCTTTAAAGGCAGTGTCCGCGATAAAATCTGTCTCCGAGTTTTCACCGGAAATCGAGAGGTTCGAGTCCAACTTCACCAGTAAAGTTGAAAAAACGGCTAGGAACAAGCAGAGAAGAGCCATATGCGGTCCCAAACTTGAGCGTTCCGCGCACGCAACGCCCACTCCTTTCAACCGTCTCTGATCCGTAAATAACTGGAAAACCCATTTTAAGGAAACAGGATACATTCAGGGGGCTACAGTTCACTCCGCTTAACTAAACTCACCCCATTTGATGATCCATTACCATCTCAAACTAAAATTTTGAGTTGGGAAACTTTATCAGTTGCCGTGGAGGGAGTGAGCATTGCGTGAGCGGAACACTAGACGAAAAATACCGTGCGGTACAAATTGCCACGATAGCCGTAAAATATAGTGTATGGTGCAATTACACAACTCACACCGGGAATCACGCCCGTAATTCCAGTGCAACCGCATTCTCAATAAATAATCACATAGGAACGGTTGTTTGGCGGTGGAAAAGGGATTGTCGGTGCAACCGCGGAAGCAAGAATAGAGATATCAGGTTGAAATCACTTGAAACCCAGATTGGACGGTGGCACCGTCAGGCAAGGGAGGTAACCCCCGGGTGGTGGCTGATTTTCGTGTTGGCTGCAACACGAAACCACGACTGGTGTTCGGCTGTGAATGAGAACTGCCAAACTGATGTTGTGTACATCGACTATGCTAAAGCTTTTGACACAGTCAGTCATCCAAAGCTACTTCTGAAACTCGAAAGCTATGGTATTTCTGGTGGCACTTTAAAATGGCTGAGTTCCTTTCTGACACCACGTGACTTCACAGTCAAAATTGGCGACTTCTGTTCTCATACTATTCAAATTGCCAGCGGTGTTCCTCAGGGTAGCGCTCTGGGTCCTTTGCTTTTCCTCATTTATGTGAACGACATCTCTGATGAATTATCGAGCACATGCAAACTTTTCGCTGATGATCTCAAGATATATCGCCCTCTTCGCAACCCCGCTATCGATTTCCACGAGCTTCAGTGTGACCTGAACCGGCTTGCTGATTGGTCCAAGCTATGGCAGTTGAAGCTATCTGAGGAAAAATGCAGTTTATTTCACATCAATTGCCAACATGAGTGCTTTTTACGCCTAAATGATGTTGTGCTCCCCGTACGCGAGACTGTCAGTGATCTTGGTGTGCTTATCAGCACCGACCTGAAGTGGGAATCCCACTGCAAGGAAATTTCCAAGAAAGCTTCCCGTGTGGCAAATTGCATCCTGAGATCTCTGCAACACCCATGTCTCGAACATTATAGGAAAGCATATATTGTCTACTGCCGGCCGCTCTTGGAATACTGTACGCAGGTTTGGTCACCATCTTCTGTTGAAGATGATGAAGTCGTTGAAAACGTGCAAAGGCGGTACTCAAAACGCGTTTTCGTCAAGGCATTCCCTATGCGAGAAGTGCCAGACTATAGGAAAGGCTTGAAATGTAGAGGATCGAAGCCCTACGGTATCGGAGAACTGAGTTCGATTTACATTTATGTTACAAAATCGTGAATGGTCTTTGCGACATCCCTTTTGGGAGCGTTCTCGCGTTCACCCGCCGCTGTACTCGCACCCGGCAGCATGCTTTTCAGCTCGAACGTAGATTTACATAGAAATCTAACGTGCTGCATTCGTTTGCATTCAGGGTCATCCTAATTTGGAACAAATTACCTCTGAAAATCGTTGATGCCAAAAGTTTTCCAATTTTTGAAAGCAGGCTGTCCCACTTCAATCTCAGGTCATAGCAAGGGACAGATGGCCGCTCTTTCTGTTAGAGCTTTAAGTACAGGGTGCTCCGATTGTACGAGTATTTCATTTTTTTCTTCTTTTTTCTCGTTGTTCTGTTGGCTGCGTACTCAGGATCGCGTAATTAACCTCCCTCACATACATTCCGTATGTTTCTTTATTGAAAAATAAAGCTATTTAATGAATGAATTTTCAGTGAAAACGCGGAGACTGATTTTATCGTGTACACTGCCTTTAATTCAGTTTAGTCAGTTTAGTCTCAGTCTCAAATGAAACCATTCTAAAATCGTAAAACTGACACCTTCCCCTCTTTGAAGATCCACTCGCAGATATATGTGTCGCCTTGTCGACCTCTGTCGTGTCTCATTTACGACCTTTCTGTGTTTTCGGTTTTCGGCCGTTACGTCTGAAGGTTATCTCTCGCCACCCTGTCTGTCTGCCATAGTCCAGTCGGCCAAAATTTGCTCCTTTTTCCTCCGTTTTCCCCCGGGTTTTTTCGGCTTGCCAACACTTTTGTTTTGCTAGGAGTTTTTGTAGTAAACAGATAGGAATCCTACTGCATGAATATTTGATTTCCATTAGCATCTGGGCAAATAATATGGCCTTGTCGGGGGAAGTCTGCGGGCGGGGGTGCTCATCATGGCTTCCGTATCGATTGCCAGCTGTTTATCGGTTGTTTACTGCTGCTTTTTTCGAAGCCGGCTCCTAACCAACACCTGTCGATATGAAATTTGGTTTAACTGATTCTATTTTTATTGATTTTTGTGGATTGTCTAGTGGTTTCTCATGGAATACGAGAATTTTTGGGCATTGAATGTCATAAAATACGGGAATTTTCGGCTGCCGATTCCGCGTTTTGCTGTTTGAATGCATTCCATGCAGCCGAGAGACATTTGTATTCCATTTTCTTACATTGGTCTTTCGACTTGATCCTATGTCTACAAGAATTGACGTGCGTTTTACGCGGAACTTTTTGAATATCGTCAATTTCGGTCTAAAACGTGGAAAAACCGGCGATTTTCTGCAGTAAAAGATACGAATCAAACAGGCGTTTTACGTTGTTATTCGTTAGAGTTAATATGATCATAGAAGGCTCCATAATACACTTCATTTTTTTTCGAAAAAAAAATCTTTAGAAAAACGCCCTGCAGCATCAGGTTCTGCCCAGACGCCTATTTTGTGCGGGTGGTGCAGTGGAATTTGAAACGTCTCAAATAGTTTTTTCTAAACTTCGTACTTAAACATAACAAAGATTTCTTTGTTTCGTGTTTTCTCTTCCCTGCAATGAGTTTTTGATGCGCCTGTTTGGACTTTGAGATCTTTTGAGCTGGAGTTTCAGCACGTCGACAACTGTTCTTTATGGGGACAACTCTTCTTTTATGTGGGCGGGTTGATTGGATGTTTAGCCTGATCTACGCGATTTTCACTTTTTTCCCGGTCTTTTTTCGTCGTTAATTTTTCCTCACCTGCGTTGGAAGATTCTGAAGTTACATTTTTTTTTGAGGAAAACGGACATTTTAAACTTTTAAAGTGTTTTGTTTTTTTTTTTCACTATAAAAAACCGTTTTCTAATTTGCTATATATTTTCGAGTAGGCAAGTTCACGAAGTGAAGGATAATAATTGAAGGTACTCATAAAATTTTTGAGAACAAAAAGGCTTTTTAGAAAAACCTCTTTAATATTTGTTGACGCCTGTTGGTGTGTTTTGCGCACTGCAGACAAAACGTCAAACCAAACGTCGCAAAAGCTTTTGAGCTTTGAAATTTTCAAATAAGTGAGTTTGTTTTTCGTTTCTTGCACCAAAAACGGTGCTATTTGGGAAGGGGGGGCCACTATGGCGCGATGGACTTGGCTGCGCCCATTTTATTACTGTGCCGCACTAAATTTGAGCACCTACCCGGGAATTCCCTCCCCTGCCAAAATCAGGAGAGTCATTGCGACACGGAAAAATGGGCGTGGCCAAGTGCGATACAACAGTGCTCCCCCCTTCCCACATAGCACCCAAAAACTTCTAAAAATGAGGTGGTTAAATGCCCATGTCTGGATATTGTTTTTTTCCGGGTTAAAGAGTATTCAAAGTTTCGGCAACTGTTCCTTTGGTGAAACGCGCGATGGACAGTTGATACATATGTGGTGCAGGCGGATGATCCAATGGGTCGTCTGTTTTACGCGATTCTCATCCACTTCCCGGTCTTTTTCCATCTTTATTTTTCCTCACTTTCGTTGAAAGACCCTATAAATTGCTACATTTTCGAGAAAAACGGAGTATCTAAACAGAATTTGGCCTTCAAAGTGTTACGCAGTCCGTAAGTTTCCGTGGCGATTTCAATACGGTGGTCAAACCATAATCCTTTGAAAATTTTTCAATAGTCAGAAATTGAAAAAAAAACCTTAAAAACTTAAAAATTGTTCCTAAATATTAAAAAAAAATTTTAAGACTGAACAGTGGTTGGTGATGACATTTTCGACTGCGAAGAAAAAATCACTAAAAATTTTATAGAATAAATCGAGACCGTTAACATATGTGAAATCTTTTAAGCTACGGAGAAAGAACCTTATTCGAAAAAATGGAAGTGAATCCACATTTTTCAGAGACATTTTTTTCGGATCGGTGAATTCACCTCAATCCATGTTCTTGGAGGCTAAAAGAGCGGCAAATTTTATGAATTCTCTTGGTGAATTACTATTTTGAAGGAATTAAAAATTTGATCCCGAGCCTTTTTTTTAGGAAAATCAGCGTTTTTACAGCAAAAATATTGCGAATTTTGGCGATTCTAATACAGAAAATCACCATGGTCCATGTCATGTGGTCGTTGTCATGTTTTGCTTCACAAGCAACGGCAAACGCAGCGTTCAAGGAGCGTGGAAGTCAGTTGGAGGTTAAAAGCTCGAACTTTCAGCTCTCACAGAAACGAGATCTTCCTGCGCTGCGATTGTGGTTGCGACGAAGTATGTTTCTAGCTTGGGATTTCATGCAGTTTCAAATTTCGTCGACTTCTGTCGAAAATCAGCTATTGATGCCTCGTTTTTATTGTTCTGTTGCCGTTTTCGTCGCGAATTGTATTGCAATCGAGAATCGATCGTCTTAGTCATAGACGAGAAATTACAGATTCGTGTCGAGGGGACTTGGCCACGATGGTGTTCGAGTCCCTAGTGGCTGATCTTCTGAATCGCTTTTTGGGCGACTTCGTGGACAACCTCGACGCCTCTCAGCTGAACATTGGCATCTGGGGAGGTGAGTGGGATTTTGGAGATTTATTTTTCTTTACAATCAAGCTCTACCTTCTATAAAACGTCGTAATTCACATCATTCGAGGCGCGCGCGATGCCAGCCTCCGACTGCCCTCAGGGTCCTCGGTAGTATAGTGGTGAGTATCCGCGTCTGTCACATATACACTGCCCTCCGCTCTCTTGCTCACTGTCTCTAACCTCCGCTCCGCACCAGCACGCGTAGGAACCATGTGAATTTCGCCGTTTTATAGCCTATAGGGGTCTGCAGAGTTGCAGAGACCGGCGAGTGGTCGCCGAGCGTCAGCCTTGACGTGGCGACAAAAAATGTTTCGAAACATTATCGTCGCCGCATCGGTTGCCGCTCGTTGGCAGTGAATTAGGGCCGTCGCGGCGTTAATACACTCTGCGGTGCCCCCTCGTCGCCCTTCACGCCGCGTCGGTCGCCAATGTCGCCGAATGTAATAGATATTACATACCCAGTGCTGTTCGTCGCTGCCAGCAACGCCGCGAATTCAACTCTGCAGACCCCTTATAGGTTGCTTTATTCACCGAGATTGTGGAATGGAGATCATAGCACATCCTGTTTTTTCTTATTCTGTTTTGGACCTAGAATGTTCTATGACGGATAAGCGCAATGGAATTTTGCTCTTTCTATGGAGAAACTAAGTTTTCAAATTACGTGAAGTTATTTTCATCGACTCCAGCTGTCCTCTATTTTAGAGCGCAAGGTACTTGGGCCCATCGCGTGCATATGTGTGCGTACGCTGCTTCTCTTTCACTCCCATGGCCTCTGTTTTTTCCTTCGCTCCGCACTTGCACGAGGAGGAACAGAGTACATTTTGCTCTGCAATAGAGGATACCTCTTTGCCAAGCCATGGTTTGGGCCAGGTTCATGAAAATGGATTGGAGATGTCTTTTGGCCCTCAGCAACGTGTTTGAGGACCGGTTCATACTACCTGTAACGGTGATGCATCACTGGTGACTTGTGAACCAGAAACATACTCTGTTCCAATGCCGATGGAGAGCCCAAAGAAGCTGTAACCTTCTGTCTACGCCTCTAGACGCACTGCGTTGGATTGCTGTATGCTGCAGGGACGTAGAGGAAAAGTTTTCCTACCTTAAGCTAGGTTTGGGCATACTCTAATGAATCAGTTGAAAGCCCTCAATTGGGTTGTGAATGCGTAAGGCTAGTGTCGCACCTTGTATTTGGCCGCATCACTGAACAATAGGCAAATCGACTTTTTGGTCGATATGGATAGTGGCCGTCACCTCGTGCCGCTGATCGCTTAGAGTATGGAATCTATCAAGTGAGCCGCGCTCGAAATGAGTGGGATAGCTGCAACGCGCGACTCCGGCGCTGACTGGCCGCTGGCGTGTCATGCTTATAGTTGTCACGCTTGCTATTTATAGCGTTGTTGAGGTGCAACATGTCGCTTTTGGTACATGCGCAGCTGCGCAATGGTGCGTTTCACGCTGCGCGCCTGGCCAGAGTCGCACGTCCAGACGTGGCGTTTGAATCACGTCCACTAAAAATGTACGAAGAAGTAATGAATATAAAATTAATACGTCGTTGACGCGTGAGCGACCGATCAGCGACGACGTTGCGCTTAATTTCGGTCCAGTTTTCTGTTGCGCGCGGCGCTTGACGCTTGCGCTAACGCAAATAGGCAGTTTCTTTCCATTCCTCACCACTGCGGAGTGATACGTCCGCCCTACTATGATACGCCTTCGCGCATCGTTTGCGGCGTTTCCGGCCGAGTAATGCCAGCGCAGGCTTGCTGGAAGGTATGAATAGGGATATTCTGATTTTTTCATTGGAGTGAGAGCGCAGGGATATCAGAGGCTTTTCTGTCCGCGTTCCAGCTTGACCACACCAGAAGTTCCGCGTCTTAATCGAAAAATTGACTTACTCAGTAGTTCCAGAGCCCAACACACAACTCTGGGGTGGTCGCCTCGTGGTGCCAGGCCGCGAGGAGGGCGGGAAGATCAGAGGGAAGTTTGGCGGCCAACAGCGTTGTTTAGCCCTTCGCTCTCATCTGCTCGCCCTTCCCATTGTTCAGCGCCACGAAACGACCACCCACAGCATTGGATATCGATTTGCTACTTCTTTCATGGCCATCAATTTTCTGATATCTTGCCGTAGCACACGTCTGGAAAGTTCACATGCTGTTTTTTCCCACTCCCCGCAAAATCTGAACGATGCGCGCATGCGCAGAATGGAGGTGCTCTGATAAGATCTAGGTTTCCTAAATCACTGTGTTTCTGTGGAACTTTTCTGACTGGATTAGCTAGTTAGTGCTCTGTGGTATGTGTCTTTTTTTCGGGGAAAATAGCATGCTTTTTGAACCATAGCAGCCTTCAGAATGACTTTAAATGAATTAAAATTTTGGAATCTACTGATTTTTCACTAGTGTATGCCTACAGGCTTAGCCCTCTTCTTTTGAATATGCT
The DNA here is from genome assembly GCA_029168955.1 of Aplectana chamaeleonis. Classification (NCBI taxonomy): domain Eukaryota; kingdom Metazoa; phylum Nematoda; class Chromadorea; order Rhabditida; family Cosmocercidae; genus Aplectana; species Aplectana chamaeleonis. The sequence goes on from JAPDOI010000108.1 coordinate 922,781, forward strand.
TCCCACACAATGTCGGTGAGTAGTTCCGGAGCTCAACATGCAACACTGGATAAGTCTGGAAAGTTCTTATGGTGTTACAACGGGAGGAAGTGTCCGGTCAGGAGCGTTCAGGACTGATTTCTCTGGATATGAGGGAAATTTTAGCGAGTTTTGGAAGAATCGTTTGATACTAAAACCCCGGCCTCAATGACCAAAGTGGTATAAATTCGAAATTTGTCAAGGTTGGGTTATCCCAATTTGGTCTGTGTGAGGAGCTTAATTTAGCGCTCAACTGGTTCAGAAAAAGCGTTATCGTGGACAAGAGAGGATTAAAAGTTGCCAGTTTTAGGTGATGTGAAGCTGGAGAATCTGGAGGTCAAAGAGACTGCCCTGGATGATCTCGATCTACCGGTCAAATTAAAGTTTGGCTACTTATCATCGTTGGTGCTGAAGATACCATGGAAGAATTTGTATAATGAGCCAGTGATTGCCAATGTTGACGGTCTTCACCTGATTGTTGTTCCCAACAAGGGTGTGGTCTACAATGAAGAGAAGGTGGGTTTTTAAACTCATGTTACCGTTTTATATGCTTTTTTCCCTCGTTTTTGTGGTTGTAAAGATGTTTTTGCTCCTCCTTAGTGGTTTTCCCGGCCTTTCGACTGGTTTAAAGAGAAAATAGTTTGAATTAGTGTTTTATTACGTCGCGAAAAACACGAAAATGGTCGTGGCACTCTTTGCTACGCTAGTAGTGGGGTTAAGCAGGCCGTTGTGGCGATTTTTGACGCGGCTACGACCCCCCATTTTCCTTTTTTTTAACCCAAAATTTCACGACCCCTCCCTGGGACCCGAAAAATTTCTAGCTTTATTTGGAGTCAAATTTTTAAGAAAAGCGAAACTTGTGGTAATATTTTTAGGATCAAGTTCGGTCTTGGCTGACTTGTGGACGCCTATTTTTCTCCACAATTTTACGACTCCCCCAAATTTTCTTTTTTTTTCAAAATTTTCAAAAATTTTACGACCTCCGTTGAGACCAGTCACAACGCTGCCTAACCCTGTACGCTACCCATGTATAGTCACAATTTTTTTGTATATGGTTGAATCCTTCCTCCAGAAAACTTCACTTATAACCAGCCTAACCGTGTTTTTAAGGCGAAGAAAAATGCGGCGGACATTAAGCAGAAGACGCTGGCTCGACTCGAGGAGGCTCGGAAAAATCGCCGAAAGCCGCCCGATCCAGTTCAGGATTCGTTTGCGGAGAAAATGGTCACACAGGTGATCAAGAACTTGCAGGTGAGCTTGCGTGTCTCTTCTATTTCTAGATTTCTAGTTTTTCTTTTCATTTTTTCCCTATTAAATGATTTTTTTTGCCTAGGATCATTCTGAATAGCTCGCGTAAATTGCATTATTTTTTAGGTCACTGTATCTAATATTCATGTTCGATTCGAGGATAAATACACGAATAGGCATCGTCCGTTCGTGGCCGGAGTGACGCTCGAAAGACTTGATTTTCAGGTAGGGTCTGATACGGGATTGAGGGCGATTCTTTTTTTTTCTGTTGATTGCTGGCCCTCCGACTGGAAATTGTTTTGAAGTTTGGAAGAGAACTCTGAAAATTTTTTTTTCGGTTTTTCTGAATTCACGGTTCCCGAAAGCTTTCGACGAAAAAATGCGCTTATCCCGGGTTTAGCAAGCTACTCAGACAGCCAGTGTATCCAATTTGCTCACGATAGGCTTTCGATTTGACTGTAAGGCCGGAGTTATACTCCTCGCGCCAGGCGACCGCGACAGTGCATAAAAGGCATATCGATTTTCGGTCGATATGTATGATAAACTGTGCGCCGCTGCGCTTGTCGCGGGTTGTATAACTACAGCCTAAAGCGCTGTGGATGGCGATGCGGCTGCGTACTTTCTGAGCGTCACATGGCCTAATCGTCGTCGAAGTGAGAATCAGGTGCCGCAACACGTAGGCGTTCCACTCGGCCACGACACGCTTTCGATTCCACTACGATGCAGTTTCGACCAATAACGAGCCACTATGCCCATGATTGAACGCGTTGATCGATCGCTCCACAATTGATCAGGCGCCTATCAGCCGCACAGCACGTATAAAAGGGGCACCATCCCATAGAGAGCGCAGTCGGCCTCTGGAGGCCGCTCCTGGAAAGTGACTAGGAGTCACTTTCTGGACGATTTTTGACCGCTTAGGGGGTCTGCCCCACGGTCCTCAGCGAGGTAAGCTCCCTCGCTGTCGACCAAGGCGAGGTAGATGTCTTTGTCGCGGACTGCTCTGGGGGTGACCCCTCAGCTGCGGACCGTGACCCGGATCGTATCCTTGTTGCGGGAGACCCGCTCCCATCGAAGGGGTGGGGCCACGTATTCAGCGCCACGTGCTTCTCTAATAGGGCGATGTGCTGCCGCGTGGGAAACGGGGGTGCGGCAAATGTATTGCCTGTCTACGCCACGTAGTCCTATCGAACAGACCATATGCTTCAGCGTGGGAAATAGGGTGCGTCAAAAGTTTTGCCTCTCTGCGCCATGTGCTTCTATAATACGATTTGAGTGCCGGAATAGACGTACTGCTCTAACGACAGTTGACCTTTGGACGAATCCTGTAATGGTCGCCCAGTTCCTCGATCTATGACTTCTTCTTCTTCTTTGCAGCCACTGAGAGGGGTTTCGTCACAAGTTGAGAAACTGGGCGACCAGCACTGGATTCGTCCACAAGTCTATTGTAGTGAGCGTTGTTGGCTTCTTCGGACAATCAAATAGGTGTTTAGTGTCGTGGCCTTGGTTTCCGCAGTCCGGGCACACGTCAGGCTGGCTATTGTCGATCCTGTGCAGGTGAGACATAAGCAATGGAGAATGTCCGCAGCGCAACGAAGCGAGGATACACCTGACGCGCCTACCGAGCTCGGACTCGGTATCACATACCCTGGGCGGCATATCACCGAGAATAGGGTTGACGGCCGCTTTGGCGAGATGATCCTTCACAAACCGGGTGTGCTCCGCGCGCAAGAGACGAAGCCGTTCTTGATTCGAGTCGGTCCATCTCTGTACATTCACTTTGTTCGGAACATCGGCAAACGGCACTCTGATCGATCTCTCTCACAGGATTTAATAGTCTTCTCGACGGATGATTAGGTTGCTTAAGGACATTAATAAACATCTGCTGAGCCTGGAGCTGACAATGCTCTTTCACTGGCAAGATACGGGCCTCGGCGTGAAGGTGCTCAATCGGTGAGCTTTTTGCACATCCAGTGGCTATTCGTAGTGCAGCATTTTGAATTTGCTGCATCTTAGTCCAGGAGCTGTCCGACACGATGTGCTGCCAGACAGGTGCAGCATACTCTAATGCAGGCTGCAGAATAGCTCGATATGTCGTCAAGATTGTCTCTCTGCTGTTACCCCAGGACGTTCCTCCTAGAGCTCTCAACACATTAAGCTTTGCCTTGATAATTGCCTGCTTCTGTTCAGCATTTTTGTGAAACTTCAGCGATGGGTCCAGAACGAGGCCCAGCAGTTTAGGAAATTGCGCTGTAGGCAAGAGGTCACCATCCCACCTGACAACAGGTTGGGCGCTGTGTTCCTTTGGGTCAGATGTGAATACCGAAACAGAAGACTTCGCCGCGGAAACTGTGAGCATCATACTATCGAGAAAGTTTTTAAGCTCGACGAGATAGTCGCTGATCTTGTTTGCGGCTACCTGTATGTCACGATTACGGCACATGATGGTGATATCGTCGGCATACGCAACAATTTGTATATCTTCAGGAGGCTCGGGTAGGTCTTCAATATACATGCTGAAGAGGGCAGGTGACAAAACTCCACCCTGCGGCACACCGGCTGCTACAGGTATACTATCGGAGACGTGATTCTGGAATAGCACTTTGGCCCGACGACCTTTCGTAAACGCTGCTATCCAACGCTTCTGCCACGGTTGCAGGGAGGACTTCAATAGTTTCTCGGACAAAAGTCCTAGGTTAACAGAATCAAATGCTTTGGTTAGATCGAGGGCAACGGCCACTGTTCTAAGAGGCTTTCTGAAATTGAACCCATCGACCGCATAGCTGACAATCTCCAGAAGGGCAGTGGTGGTGGAGTGAAGCTTTCTAAACCCATGTTGATGTTGCTGTGCCTCATTCTGCTCTGCCAGGTCCCTTACGATTAGCTTTTCGGCTACTTTCGCGATCGGTGATAACAGGCTAATAGGGCGATAGCCCTTCACCGTGCTTTGCGATTTGCCTGGCTTAGGCAGGGGTATCACATTGGCGGTCTTCCATGCTTGGGGTAGAGTGCAGGTTCGGAATGAAGTGTTTATGATATCTGCGATCATCGGTAGAAGTTCCGTGGGAAGCTTCTTCAAGATGGCTGCTGAGATACCATCAGGTCCGAGAGCCTTCGAGTTTCGCATTTCCTTGATAGCCTTCTCCACTTGAGCAGGGGTAAAGGCCTCAGTGGCGTTCATCAGCGGCAGACGGCTTAGTTCTCTTACCGTGACTCTGTTTTGTATGCCACGCTTGGTACGTGTGATGAAGAAATTTTCGCCAGGAGCATATGCGGCAGCCTTTCCTGATTTGAAGACGCTGTTATCGAACTCTATGGTAGAGTTCGAGGAGGGGGCGCACTTTCCAGATATCTTCCTCAATACTTCTCCCAACTGTCTTTCTTGTGCTTGTCCAGATCCTTTTTTATCTCTTCATCCAGCTTGGCCACCTCAGGGTCCAAATGATTCTCAGCTCTCTTTTCATCTCTTGTCCTGATCTTCTGTAGAATCTCCCTGGTGACATTAGGGTAGAAACTTTTCACACGTCCTTCAGGTATGGCCGCTTTTGTAGCCTTCCGGATGGCGTCAGATATGTGACGCTCTTTCTGGTGCACATCGCCATTCCATGGATACTCAGCTGCCTGGCGGAGCGCAACCTCTCTGAACAGGACCCAGTCAGCAAGGCCTAAACTGATATAAGAACGTTGACGAATACCAGTATAAGGGGCAAGAGAGTTTGAGAGATCAATATGGAGAAAGACGGGAATGTGGTCGCTGGAAAGAGTTGTGTAAGTGGACCATGTGCAAGAATTAGAAAGATTGGATGTAACGAGGGAGATGTCCGGGCTAGAAGGTCGGCCGTAGGAAGGGAGACGAGTAGGCTGATCATCGTTGAGGATAACCAGATCACACTCCTCAGCCCATTCCTCGACGTCTTCCCCTCTGGCGTCGGACGCAAGCGCAGAACAGAACGTGTGAGCATTGAAGTCGCCTGCAAAGACAGCTGATGGGGAGAGAGAGCAGTCATGCAACTGCTTAAGAAGAGGTATGGGGTTGTAGGTTGGGGGACAAGAAGTGGTAGGAGGGATGTAAATATTAAATAGAGATAGTGGAGTTTTAAGAGGGAGGTGAACGGGAACGCACTCGAGAGTTTTGTCCTTAGGAACATTTGGAATTAGATGAGAAGGTAAGTTAGAGAGCACAAACGTAGAAACTCCGCCTCCAAGAGCTGTCCTTGGGATGTGATAGGCAGTGTAGCCTGGAATGTTTGGTTGGGGATAAGTGGTAGAGGGAGAGAGTTTGGTTTCTTGAACCATAATAACATCCGGATGATGAGTACGTGCGAAGAGTGAGAGTTCAGACAATCTGGTGCGAAGGCCGTTAAGATTTAGATGTACAATAGAGAGGGCGGTTGGTGAATGAGGAATCAGAGTTGCTGGGGGCGGAGCACAGAACACAACGGAAGGATGAGTTGTGATGCCTCACAGAACTAAGACCTGAACAGGAGAAGTGCACCCACCTTTGGCATCCAAAGCATTGGACGCTTGTTCCATTCCAGTTGACTTTCTTGCTGCAGGTGGCACATTGATACTTCTGCACAGGTCCAGGATTCCTCTCGACGCCAGCCCTTTGTAGTAGAATCTTCAGGAGAGCTGGGGCCAGCCAGCGACTCTCCCATGACGAAAACCCTCTCGGTGGAGGGAGTGATGTCGGTTTGCACGAAGGTGATGTTGTTTCCTCCACACTGCCACGGCACGAACGTACGACATCTCGGCAGCTCGATCTATGACAAAAACCACTTTTAGGCTGCAGAAGAAGAAGATAATAGGACGACGTGCTGCTGCGTGGGAAACGGGGGTGCGGACCATTGCTTGTCTACGCCACGTAGTTCTATCGAACAGACCACGTGCTTCAGCGTGGGAATAGGGTGCGGCAAATGTTTTGCATGTCCACGCCATGTGCTTCTATGATACGATTTGAGTGCCGGATGAGACGTACTACTCTAACAACAGTTGACCTTTGGACGAATCCTGTAATGGTCGCCCAGTTCCCCGATCTATGACGAAAACCACTTTGAGGCTGCAGAAGAAGAAGATAATAGGACGACGTGCTACTGCGAAATAAATGGGGGTGCGGACAAAGTTTTGCCTGTCTACGCCACGTAGTCCTATCGAGCAGACAACGTGCTTCAGCGTGGGAATAGGGTGCGGCAAAAGTTTTGCCTCGCTGCGCCACGTGCTTTCTTAATAGGACGATGTGCTGCTGCGTGGAAAACGGGTGTGCGGCAGTGGTTTTGTCTCTCTGCGCCACGTAGTCCTATCGAACAGGCCACGTGCTCCTCGAAGCAGCTCCCTCTATATCGATTCGTGGTCGAAATGCTTTTGTTTTGCAATCGATCACGCCGGTGGAGAGCTCAAGAGGCAGAAGCCTTCCTTCTCCGTCTCTGCCGCGCACAGTTTGTATTCAGCTTTGTGCGGGCAGAGACGCAGAGGGAAGATTTTTACTTTTTTGGCTCTACATTGGCGCCTGTGATGAGACAGTGTATGATAAGGTCTACGTCGCGCTGCGATTGCGAGAAGTATGCCATGCCTTAGAGGTATTTATACAAACTGCGGTTGATCTTTTTTCAGACCACGAATGAGAACTGGATTCCGACCATCCATCGCGATGTGGTGAAGATTTTCCACAAGCTTGTATTACTTGACAACCTCGCTGTGTACTGGAACTCCGATTCGGAGCTATTCTCAGATCTGCAAGACAAAAAGGAGATTCGATCGAAGCTACAAGCGACGATTCGTAACGGGAAGAATGAGCTTGCTGGATATAAATATAGTAAGTTTTTAGGATCTGTTTTTTTTTCTTTTTCTATAGGTCTAAATTGTATTAATTTAGTATTGGAACCCATCAAAATGGAGGCAAAATTGAAGTTGAATCAGAAGCCGGAGTCAGATGGAACCAATTGGAAAACACCGAAGGTAACTACGAAAACCGACTTTTCTCTACTCTTTTTTTATTTTTCATTCATCAGTTTTTTGTCGCTTAGATTGATCTCTCCGTGGATATGAAAACTCTGGCCTTGGCCATCGGGAAGTTCCAATACCAGGATATTCTTCTATTCCTGGAAGCTCAGGAAAGGTAGGCTTCTTTCCTCGGTCGGGGATCTAACACTGAAACGTGTTCTCTTCTCAGATTCAATCTTGCTGGACAATACCTGAAGTATCGCCCGAATCTAAACGAGTATCATGGGCACGCTAAGGAATGGTATGTGGTAACTTACTAGGGACTAATTTCAGCGCAAACTGAAAATTAAAAAATGGTCTGCTGAGTATTGTGGCGAAGGTGAAAATAAACAACTCAAAATTTGGTAAATGTCCTTAATGCACGTGTGCAGATCAAAAACCGCAAAAAAAAATTCAATTTTCTGGATTACAAAAATCTGGCCGTTTTCAGCCCAAGCGCTGAACACGAATATAAGGCCCATTTCCAGTTTTCCGAAAGATTATGGTAGGTCAATGTAGACAACTTATACCTTCCCTACTGTTACTTACGGTATTCTTCTGAGCAACTGAAAATGAACCTAATATTCGTGTCTAGCGCCTCAAATGACCTCTCTGGATAAGGTTTGGGCTGTAATTGATCATATTTTTGTAATTCAAAAAATTACATTTTCTGCGGTTTTTGATCTACCCATGTACATTGAGGAAATTTACCAAACGTTGAATAGATTATTTTTACCTTCGCCACAACCGTTAAGAGACCATTTTTCAAAACTCCAGTTTGTGCTGGGATCAGTCCCTAGTTTATGGCTGAAGTAAAATAAGAGGAGTTGGTGTGTTAAAGGTGGCATTTTGCGTACAACGCCATACTGGAGGAGAAGGTCCGTCGACGACGGAATAACTGGTCGTGGCCGAGAATGCGTGCTCATCGGAAGCTTCTACGAGACTACAAGGAGGCTTGGGTGAAGGCTATGACGGAGCGAAGTCCCGGATCTGCTGTCACGGACCTCATAAAGGTGATTTTTTCGCAGCTCGAAGGTGAATTCCTTAAAGGCAGCGCACATGCTCGTAAACGTGGTTGGAACAACAATGTGAATCGAACCGTATGGCTTACAAAATAATGCCTACGCATTTTGAAGTGTCAAAAACGATCCACAATGCCGCTGAGTTAGAAGTTGGCCCATCCCTGTATTTTCACGCCCCCTGTATTTTCACGCCCTCTGCATTGCCCTTTTCCTCCAACGCAGGGTTGCTGGGGCATCTTTTCTGTCAGTGACGTGTGTGGTTCACTTGTTAGGCAATTCAGCAACAGTACCGACGGTGAATATGGCCCAGCAACCTTGCGTTGGAGAAAAAGGGCAAATACAGGGGGTGTGAAAATACAGGGCTTGGCCAACTTCTAATTCATGTAGCGGTATTGTGGGTCGTCTTTGACACTTCGAAATGCGTAGGCGTTGTAATCTGTGCCATACCATTCTATTTCCGTAGTTATCTCAACGTTTACGAGCGTGTGTGCTGCCCTTGACGATGGAAATCGTACCTTATTTTTCAAATGTTTTTATGCAGGTGAGTTTCCGAAGTAAAGGATAAAAGTGAAAAAAGCTCTAAAAAACCTTAATCTCGTAGCGCTTCCTTGCGTGATGTGTTTGTGGGGTGAGGGGGGGAGGGAATTCATCGAGAATTCGAGGTCTTTCCCAGAATTCCAATTTCATCTTCATCTTCTGCTATGAACTGTAGCTATTTAAGAAAGCGGAGGAACAGCTGGATGTGTTCAACGTGAATGTCGCGCGGCAACAAGCTGAGATGGAGATCGATCGTAAAGGGCTCAAGCGAGTGGAGGATCAGCCTCAGGGATGGATTGCGTGGGGAGCTAGTTGGTGAGAATCGCTGAGTTCAGATATCCTTCGCGGCGTCCTGTAGCAGTTTCTTTGTCTGTAGGTTCGGAGGCGGTGGCGGAGATTCATCGAAACCGCCAGAGAAGAAAACCGCCAAGGACTTTGCCTCGCAGTTCCATGAGGCGATGACACCGGAAGAGAAGGAGAAGCTGTTCGAGGCTATTGACTATCAGGTAATTGCCTTTCCCGGTGTTACTTGCTTCTGGACATTCCATACCTTTTCTGTTTGTTCAAGGAGAACATTCCTCCTACTAACTACCCGAAGGAGTTTGTTGAGAACAAGATCGATTTCCGGCTTGGCCAGGTTTGTTGGTTTTGTTTGTCCTCTCGGAATGATTGCATATCGAAATGAATCTGTTTAGGTCGCCATAGTCGTAGATGGTGCCGTTGCCCTGAATCTGCTTGATTTGAGAGCTCATGTGGAGCAGCGTCCAAGCGCCAGTGCCATGAAGTGAGGTTTTTTTCCCTGCTGAGACTGTAAAGAATGTGTAGCGGTGATCATAGTTCCCGCTACGGGCGAACTACATACGTCATCATCGCTGGTCGTTCGCTTAAACCTCGTACATCTTTTCCGCGATGAGTGACGTCATACAATGCTTACCCTGAACAGAGGTTTGCCTAAATTACATACAGCTGATAGGCGCTGTTGCGCGTTGGGGGAAGTAGGCGCTAGGCTTCAAGCCGGCATCATACTATTGTTGCTGCGATGCATAGGAAAGAGCGGTATCGATCAATCACGGCGATATTGCGCTTTTGGTGGAATCGATTGTTCTAATGAGCAGAACGGCAGTCATCTAATTGAATTTGAGTGAGACACTCTCCCGAGATCGACGGAAACCTTAGTTTTTAAACAATTCCGAAGTTTTCGGCCAATTTGCAGATCGCCGCGATGACACCAGTACCGCACTCCGTTCGGCAATGTAGCAATAACATTGCCGCGATATGTGTATTTGCGGAAAATTTTGGCGATGTGCTCAAAGACGGGGGTGTCCGACTATATTCGGCTGGGGATATCTCATCCGATTTCACTCCACAAACTGTCCTTCATATGAAAACAATAGATTCCCGCCAAAGCGCAATATCACCGCGATTTATCGATACCGCTTTTTTTCTTGCATCGCCGCGGTGGAGGTATGATCACGGCCTTACGTGCCGCGCATAATGTCTTCGCGCTTGCCACTTAGCGTCATTATGGGCTCCTATTATGCGTCATTATGGACGTAGCGCCATAATATGGAGCAAAGTAACGTTGTAACTCCTTGTAAAGCGACCCAGCGTCATGACGGTCACGTCGCCGTGCATCTACAATCGACGCTATTCAGTCGCCCGGATCAGAAATTTGATCCCCTCTATGGGTCGCGTCAGTGGTCGCCGAAGTGTGAACCTGTCCTAAACGGCACTTTGTTGTCGCGCGTTTCGGGAAGTGGCGACGACGTCGCTCGTAACAGCTGTTCTGTCGTTCTCTTAGCCGTGGGGTCGCTCCAGAGGAGCGAGGCTGCTTGGCGACAAAACGGGAGTTGAGGGAAGGTGGCCCAACACAACGGTGTGCTTGAACCTGCGTGATGCATCGGTCGCGACTTTCTCGGCCTAGGTAGTGCCAACGGCGAATCGCGGCAAAGGAAAGCATGGCTGGGGCCATATTCACTCGCTTTCCGTCTGGCGGTGTTTGTATGAGGATCTTCGGCAGCACGTTCGTTCGGATAGGCCCTTTGAATATGTCGATGTATTTAACGACCGTGTTGCAAAAACATGTGTTGGGCATGACGACGTTCATAGTCTCCGTGCTGATCGCGGCGATGTGATGGGGAAGGAGACTGCGGTCAGTGGATGGCTTGCTGGACTAGTGTTTACTTGTCGGGCGGTCAAAAGACAAACATTGTGATTTCGCATAGCTGAAATCCTGGAAGCCGCGGGCGGAGCGCGGGCAGTCACTGATTTTCAACTGATGGTGCGCAGGACGACCCCATGTGGCCAGTTCAACACAACCAACGAGTCGTGTATTGTTCCGTCGTGGGACCGCGATCAGCCGGACGGAATCTCAAATAGGAGATGTTTTCGGGGCGATAGCGGCCTTTACGGCTGCAAAGAAGAAAGAAGAAGAGCGGTTTCTACGCTTGTCGGTGGCCTGTCATTGGTCCTCGCTTCACCCGGCGTTGCTGTCTGAACAATACTCATCATATCTATTTTGTTTTCATTATAATTGCTCACATTCTTTAGTTTGAAATCAACAATTCATGAGCTGAAAATGGATGGCTGCGGAGCGGAGATGCTGCGGGTACGAGACCCGTCGAAACCGTGGCTGGATCTATGTGTGGATACGAATCCCTTGCATGGCAAATACGATCAGTCCGTACAATTGTCAATTGCGCCGATCAACTTGAAGTATCATGCGCCGGCTGTGAATAATGCCGCTGATGTGGGTTTAGATGAGGTTTTCCTCGCGTATTAACTGTTGTTAACTCATACTTTTTCAGGTGTTCAAGCCACCGGAATCGGTGAAATTGAACCAGCTGGCTGCAGCGGCTATGTCGCGGTACGAGGAGGTTAGAGATTTTGAAGCCTTGTGGACATTTTATGACAAGTGAGAGTTTGGGGGTGTTTAGGTGAAGACGCGGTCTGTAGCTGGTCTGGCGCATGCGGTTGAGAATAGATCAAAACTGGTTCTGGATATTCAAATACAGCCTGCAACTATTTATATTTCTGAGGGAGGCATATATGACGCGAAGAAAGCGACAGTATTGGCTGATCTTGGACACCTAAGTATCACAACGGTGGAGAGTGATCCGGTGTGTTTATTTTTCATCATCATTCTGTTTCCCTTTTTTCACGTTTTCGTATTCGCTCATTTATAGTTCACTCATTCATTTATTCATTCATTCATTCATTGCAAACCGATTTTTGATGTTTTCAAGCCCCCTTCACTTTCAAGGCGGATTTTTTATATGAAAAGTTTTTGTGATTTTTTTTCGTGGTTTTTCTATTAACGTAGTCGCCCGTATCCTACTGACGAGTCTTGAATAGTGGTTTCCATTTTTTTCCCAAAAAAATGCTTTCCATCCAAATCTCCATTATTTTGAAAATCTTTGCTTTCCTCCTCCGACTATCCCATTGATATCTCGTTCCATTTTCCCTTTTTCTTTCCTTGTTTCCTTTTCTTTTATACTTTTCTAATTTCTTTTTCTTTCGCATTTTCCTTTTTCCCTTTGCCTTCGGCTCCGCCTATGTCTTTGCATTTGCGTTTGCCTTTTCCCATCACCTTCCCCTTTTTTTCGCCTTTCCTCTTCCCTCCCTTTTCCCTTTCCCTTTTCCTCGTGCCCTTTTCCTCTTTGCCCTTTGCCCTTCTCTCCCTTCCCTTTTTCTTTTTCCCTGTTCCTTTGGCTTTCTTTCTCTCTTCTTCCCCTGTCCCTTCCTTGTCCATTGCCTTTTCTTTCCCCTTTCCTTTTGCCCTTTGCCTTCCCTTTCCCCTTCCCCTTTCCTTTGCCTCTCCTTTCCTCTTTTCGCTTCCCCTTTTTCTTTGCCTCTCCTTTTTCCCTTTCTCTTTCCATTTTTCCTTTCCCTTACCATTGTTGATTTTCGGCTTTTCCTTCCTTTTTTCCTTTCCTTTTCTCTTATCCCTTTTCTCTTTGGCTTTGCCCTTTCCCCTTTTCCCTTTGCCTCCCTTTTCCCTTTCTCGTGCCTTTTTTCCTTTCCCGTTTCCTTTTTCCCTTACCATTTCCCTTTTTCCTCCTGTTGTTTCCTTTCCCTTTGTACCTTTTTCCCTATTTCATTCGCCTTTTCCTTTCCCCTTTCCTCTTTCGACTTTTCCGTTTTCCTTTTCTCTTCGCTTATGTCTTTTTCCCAGCGTTCCTCTTTCCTTTTCCCTTTCCTTTTTTCTCTTCCCATTTTACTTTCCCTCCTTTTTACCTTTCCCGTTTTCCCTTTTCATTTTCCTCTTCCCTTTTCTTTTCCATTTCTCATCTCTTTTACCTTTTCCCTTTCCATTATCCGTTTAAATAAGCTGCAGCGTGTACAGAATGCCGCGCTCAGAATTGCTACAGGTTGTGCAAGGAGCTCCCCAATAGAACATCTTCACGCGGAGGCCTGCACATTGCCAGTCAAGGAGCATTGTGAACTCCAGGCACAGCAGGTGTATATTATTCTTCTGAGACAGCCGAATCATGCGGCAAAGGGAATTATGAAGCCCATAAGAGAGAGGTCGATTAGGACGCCGTTCGCCGATGCTCCTCGTAAAGTTGATGCACAGAGATGGGCCGACTCTAACATGGAAAGGCTTCGTCTTCTGTGTGAGGAGCGCACCCGGTTTGTTCGAGGATATCTGGAGAAGGCGGCTGTGAACCCTATTTTAGGAGCAGTGCCGCCTCGGGTTTGCGAGTCCGAGTCAACCCGGCAGACGAGCCAGATGTGCTCTTGCCTCGCTGCGCTGTGGTCACTCTATTCTGCTCATGTCCTACGTCAACAAGATCGACAGCAGCCGACCAGATTCATGCCCGGACTGTGGTGCTCCCGGACCCGCCACTGCGCACTTGTTCATGTGCCCGAAGAGACTTACCTCCTTAACCACAATGGACCTTTCGACGAATCCTGTGAAGGCCGCCCAGTTCCTCAACCTATGACAAAAACCACTTTGAGGCTGCAGAAGAAGAAGAAGATTATCCCTTTCCCTTTCCGTTTTCTTGTTCCCTTTCCATTTCAGTTATCCCTTTTCCCTCTTCCCATTTTCCCCTTTTTCCCCTTTCCTCTTCCCCTTTCCCTTCTCCTTTTCCATCTGCCTTCTCCTTTGCCCCTTTTCCATTTGCTTTCTCCTTTGCATTTGCCTTTCCCTTTTTACATTTCTATTTTCCCTCTTCCATTTCTCTCCTTTTTGTCTTTCCCTTTCCTTTCCCCCTATCCCTTCCCCTTTCTCTCTTTTTATTTCCGTTTTCGCTTTTTTTCTTCCTTTTCCCTTCACTTCCCTTCCCTAGATTACTGTTCTATCTTTGTCATTTTTATATTCTCCTTTTGCCCCTTTGTATCCTATTGTTTTACTTCCCTTCTTCCGCTGTTTTTTTTCTGTGCTCATTACCTCACCCGTACAGACGGCCCGTGTGCTTATTTGAGCGCAACCGTCTGTAACTGACCAGCAGCTGTTTGCTTCCTGTAGCTCTACTGATTGTCATGACGCGACCGCTCTCACTGAACCATAGTCGGCAAGGATCGTACGGACACCTCTGTTTCTTTTCTTGCTGTGTGTTGGCGCAAACTCGGTGCATATATGTTAAAACATACGTGCACCAACTTTGTGCCATTGAATAAGAAACCAAAAGTATCAGTGCAGACTGTAGGACGTCCGCAGACGACCTCTAGTTCAATATTTCCTGGAGAAAGTTGCTACACGTAGTACCTATGTATCGTGCAGCAGAGCCACTTTGTCTCTTATGGGGAATGGAAGACATTATTTGTTGGGCAACGCCCATATGTTTTAAATGATTTTGTCAAGTCACAGTTTACTCCTTAAGAATGCAGTGGCTCAGAAGGACAAACTCCATCAGCTCATGGATAAGGCTTACGATAAATTCCGCGTTAAACTCAGCAATGTTGTTGTTTGTATGGCTGAGGTTAGTTCGATGCGTCATGCAATTTTCTCTTTCCGTATATTGAAAGATCTAAATGTGGTCTAGAATGTCGAAAAAGGTCGGGCAGCGTTGTCAGATAAGGACAGTCCTCTGCACATTCTCAAGCCTACTGGTCTGGATATTCAGCTACATAAATGTTCGATAGATGATCTGAGATTACCCAGGTTAGAAGGAGAAGGAAGCTTGATACATATCAGATAGATCTCAAAAGACGAAAATATGATTCTAGGATGCGAGTCATTGGTGCACTGCCCGATATCGTTGTTGCGATATCAGATATTCGGCTTCTGGGATTAACTCGACTGCTGTTATCAATTCCTACACCACCACCTGAGCCGGAAGCTGCTGTCGTGGAAGAGAAGTTTGTCGAGCAAACCAATATCAGGGCCAGGGCTAAGATGAAGACTATAATGGAGACTCAGGAGGTGAGGCTTAGTCTTTTCTGCCGCTGGCCTTCCAGATTTGAAGTGAAAGTGTTTTCAGATAGAGACAGAGGAGGATAAACCGAAAGAGAAAGAGGCTGAGGAAGATAAGTCGAAGACGAATGAACAGCAGATTCAGGTTGAGCTGGATCTCTGTTTGAATCAGGTGGGATCATACAATATGGTTTCTCTTCCTTCGCGTGTATGTCCTATGCTTCTCTGGGCCGAATTCCAGTCCTAGACACGCTTTGCGGCCGCACGCGCTCGAGTCAGTCGAGTTTCCAGCGCCAAAGTCGACACGATATGCCTTTTTTATACAGTCTTCACCAATCTTATTCAGTTTCCAGTTTCTAAAACCCACGTAGAGTCCACAGATCGGCGGCTGCGGCGCTGGAAACTCTTCCGACTCGGGAGCGTGCGGCCGCAAAGTGTGTCGAGACGCAATTGCGGACCGGAATTGGGCCCAGAGAAGCACACTATGGAGCTGTCAGTGGGGGGGGGGGAGCAGATTCGAACGGATCTCCAATTTACGATTGTTTCTCGTCTTACGACTTCCGAAGAAACCCCTCACAGTGGCCACAAAAAAAGTCGGAAATATCTGGGGCTACAAATTTTCCGCTTTCCGACATTTTTCGGCGTTCAGGTTTCTGAAGTGGAATGACCGTTTCGTTTTCTGATTTCTGAATTTCGCAAAAAATTGCCTATTCTATAAGATGGGAGGGGAGTGAGGTGGCAAAGCTGTAACTTTCCAGGACACTTATTCATGAGCGATTTACCCTCGGGTAAGGGTAAATGTCATTCGGATTCTCTGTTTTTCCTGCGCCCTCTCCGCGGATGAGCGAGATGGAGGTTAGAGCACAGGAAAAGCTGAGATGTCGAGTAACATTTACCCTTACTCGGAGGGTAAATCGTTTGTGATCACGGGCACAAGAGTATGTGTATGCGGTCGCGTGCGCGGCTTGTGTTGAATAACCTGTTTGGGAGAGGGGGCAATCACTTCAGCAGTCAATTTGGCTCTAAAAAGAAAACTGTTCAGACCTCTTCGGTCTTCAGTTGATAACTAGGAATGTCTGAGGGAGCTACTTTTAGTCAGCCGGGACATTTTGGATGAATCTTACTCTTCAAGAAGCATTTTCGACGTAAAATTCGAGTAGCCTCCATTTCCCTGCTACTCGCAGGGTGGGGCATATCATAGGAGTGGTGCGGTTTTGAGAATGATTTCATCATCTTCATAGTTGCTTTTTTGAAAAACAACCGCTTCGCATGTACGATATTGATAAAACGGCTGCGAGCAGCTAGTTAATGAAGGATATGCTCTCCGCAGCTGTCTAAAATCCTTTTGAAAAAAAAAGTTATAAGCTGTAAAAGAGTTGTAGGCGTTTTTCAAAGCCTCGCGGCAAGGTAAGGAAATGTTAAGGGTGATTCGATTTTTTTTTCGGATTCCGCTCAAAACTTGTATGAAAGTGTGATCTGGTATGCTGAACACGAATCTGGGCCCACTTGTCTAAAATCTGTGCTTTACTGTAAGTTACTGTAGGTGCCTAGTCGTCTAGGGGGCCACAACCACCTTAATAATTCGAAACTCTACAAATGAACATCAAATCCGTATTCAGCACCCTGTGACCGTATTCATAAAACAACGCCAGTCTCCCGGGAGGGTCTTCCGTCGCATACATAGGCTAGTCTCAAAAACCTTTCTGGGCGGCTCCCGCAGTTGCATGAATACGGCCACTGAAGCCGCCTAGAAATTTTGAGTCAAATCCGAGACTTTTCTCAAAATACCGTATACATCCGTAATCTAACGTAGTGTGTCGGAATGATGAACGGACTTCGGATTCGTGTTGAGCACCCCAAATAACCCATAGAGGAAGGTTTTTGAGCCACATTCAGCGTAGCATTTTGGATATCGTCAACAGTCGCGTTTTGGCCTAAAAATTTCCCCGGTGGGAAGTTTTAAACGAAATGAGTCTCAAACTTTGAAAAATCGACGAATAAATCTCAAGTTTGTCATTAGCAACCCAAAAAAACCTCCATTTGGTAGTTTTAAGTCATTTCTTAAACACTTTTCCTAAGCGCTTTTAGAAGCTCCTAATTGATATAAGTACTAACAATCCGTAAGTCCAAAACGCTATTACTCTGTGCTAGCTTTGAAGAATGACCGTTCACCCAAATCCCACCCCGAGGGGTTATTTTGTGAGCTGAACACGACTATGGGATTCGTTTCCAGTTTTTCGAAAGATAACGGCTTGTTTGGAATGTGTCCTGGGTACGAAAAGTAGGGGAAATCGTCGTTGACTTTTTTCTCGGAGTGGTTTTAGGCAGCTGTGAGGAACTCTTTGTCAGAGATGGTTCTAGAAAAGTACATTTTATTTGGAATGACCAGGCTGCCTAATAATAATTTCCTTGAATAAAGATTTTGTATTTTAGATCGGTCTTGTCGTTCTACGGGACAATGACGTGTTGTGTGATGTTTCTATTGTACGAATGGGCTGTACATTACAAATGCGGACGTTTGACATGGTCGTCAAAGCAGAGGTATGATAATCTCTTTTTCAAACTTGTGCCAACTACCTGCGCTGACTACTGCTAGGGTTTTCTATATCAAACTTCTTGTTCAGCTGGGCGCCATTCAAATCGCAATGCCAACGTTCAAGTCACTGGATCCGAAGAGGAATCATCTGTACATCATCGACAATGATGAACAGGAAGGAGCGTTGATGACGTTGAAATTTGTGCAGGTGAGGACAACTGTTCCTTTGGAGTTACATAAGTCCGCAGTTGCACAGGAGTCGCACAGGGTTTTTGCTGAAATGACTAATTTACTGCATATTGTAGTTAAACAATGCTGTAGGGCTCAAAAAATCTCTAAAAATTAGGTGTCTATGGAAAGCAAAGTTTGATGCCGTGCGGCGCGTGGCGAGCATGCGCTTTTTTACAGTACAGACTTTGTGATTTTTGTTGTACCTATCTGTGACATGGCGTATGGCTGGTGTAAGTTAAGGCAAATCCGGAATCACCGTTCTTTGCGACTGAATACCACTCGACTGAGCAGGCAATAGACTTTACCTTCAGGAAGCTGAATATAGGGCTCCATCAGGTGAGCATTGGAGTGGTCATTTACAGATAGGTTCGAATGTGGAGTCAACTTCTTTGTGATATTCGTTTTTCAGGAAGGTTTGATGGAGCTGAAGCAGTTCGGAGAGAAGCTCCAGAAGGAGATGGGTGATCTACAGAAAGGTGCGGAACAGCAGGTCGAGAATATCGAGCAGGTTGGGCGGAAGCTGAGCCGTCAGCTTAGCGATAGGTGAGTATTATACGGGTGGTGCGGAGTTGCTCTTCGGAGAGGTGTACGCACGAGCACTCCGTGGGTCTGCGTTTATGTAGGAGCTTTCATCAGAGTGGCGTCGCTGCCAACCTCGCGCCTTCGCTGCACAAAACAAGAAGTGGACGGGTTCTTGGGATGTTGCGGAATCGGTGACACAAGATGCGAGCGACAAGAATGGTCGACGTCATTTCCTTCGCGCGACGTATCGATCACCGCAACCACTTCACTGCGTCGCTCGCTCAGCTCGCCCATTCTGAAAGCCTCACCCTCGCTGCTGTCGCGCGGCATGGTTCTCGCCGCGTCGCACTCCCCATAGTTCCGACACACCCCGCGATAGCGAGTTTGCCGCGACGCCACACTGGAAGCTGAATATGTATCCGGCGTGAGTCTTCATGTCTTAATAAGAAAACACCGGTCCTATTAACTATTCCGCGTCGGCTTTGCTCTGGTCTTTGGAGATTCTCTAGAATAAAATTTTTTTAAAGTTTAGAGTGTTATTTTTTGATTTTTTTATCAAAAGTTTCGGGTTCCTGGTTTTTTTTTTGAAAAGTATTCGTAATTGATTCCGCCTTTTTTCAATTGATTAATAGAAAACTGTCATCCGGTAGGAGCCCAAAGTTCCGAAGCCCGAAATTGAAAAATTTGATTCTGTCTGATTGTTGTTTGACTTTGCCATGGTTCAGCGTGGACTCTCTGGCTGCTGCTCAACGTGATGCTCAGAAGGCGGCTGTGGCTGGGAGGAAGAAGCGCGATCGCAGGTCGATTTCGAAAGATGAGCTGGACTTGAGTCGAGTCATCAAAATGCGGTTGGATGCCAATATTGGCAGTCTGGCTGTCGTGATTGGAACGGAAAAAGCCATTGACACGTTGATTGCGATAGAAGATGTGAGTTATTGCAATGCGCTTAAAGGCAGCAAACACGCTTGTAAACATGGTTGAGATAGTCACGGAAATAAAATGGAATGGCTCAGAACACAACGCCTACGCATTTGAAGCGGTAAAAACGACCCACAATGCCGCTACACGAGTAAGAGGTTGGCCTTGCCCTGTATTTCTCCGCCCCCTGTATTTGCCGTCCTGTTACAAAATGAGTGCTTGACCATTCCTTTCGTCGGCGAAGCTTGTGGGTGATATTTTACGTATAATACGTAGATCACACACATCGACGACGGTGGGAATGGCCCAGCATCCCTGTTTTGGAGGAGGACGGCAAATTTAGGGAGCAGGGAAATAGAGGGCGGAGCTAACACGTGTAGCGTCATTATGGGTAGTTTTTGACGCTTCAAAATGCGTAGGCGTTGTGGTCTGTTCCATACCATTTCATTTCCGTAGTTATCTCAACCACGCTCATGAGCGTGTATGCTGCCTTGAAGGGCTTGAGCTAAAAATAATCGTTTTCTCTCATTGAGACGAGCTTTATATCTTCTGATGTTAGGTCAAAGCTGATGTGAAGATGACAGTCAAAGCAATGGACGTGATTGCTACGTTGAAGACCGTGAAGATGCTGGACATGACGGAAGGAGCGCTACACAAGTAGGAAAATAGATCAGTTCACCTTGAAGCGCTATTCATACTCCTCAGCGTCAGCCAGTCTTGCGCGGGCGTAGTCTTGGAGTATGAATGGCCTGGCGCCAATCCCGCGAGTGACGCTCTGGCGTCTAGGAGTATGGCTAGCTCATGAAGGTGGTTCTTTGTAGACATAGTGTAATTTCTATAGGAAACTATTGTCGGTGACGGGTGACAAGGAGATGTTGAGATTCGAAATGACCCAGTATCAGCGTAATGAGGAACAGAAAAAGAAAATGGTGCCGAGTGATATTGACATGAGTGTGAAGGTAAGGTTTTTCTGCGATTGACTGCATTTAGAGTGAGCGTTTTCGCTGTACTTAGGTTCGACTGGCTGAAATGCGTTTTGTATTCTTAAATTTGTGGCTCTGTCGTCTGATGGCGTGGATGGCACCGTTTCAAGAAGAAGCAGCGCGAGCAGCTGCTGCGGCTCAAGCGGTAGGTGGAGTGCTAAACTCTGATCTCGCTGTCAGGGTAGCATGTTGATACTGTCGACTCTCTCCTGGTTAAGGCAGCAGCGGAAAGGGCACATGAAGCTGCGGAAAACGTGAAACAGCTGATGACGGAGGCCGCACCGCGTATCCAGCTTGATGTTGAGCTTGAGGCTCCGGTGATCATCCTGCCTCAACTCTCTATCAGCAGGAATGTTGTGATACTTGTGTTAGGTAGGCTATACTTTTTTGGTTTTATGGACAGATGAGCGGACCAGTTATGTGAGATTCGCCTCCAACTAACCTTTTTTAGGTAAGCTCGTGGTTAAGAACCACTTTACGGCGACGAAAGACAATTCCAAATTGATACTGGACCGTATGGAAGTGAAACTTATGGACATGAAATTTGGAATGTAAGTTTTTTGGTTGAGTGATTTCTTCTTCTTTGCAGCCACGAAGAGGGTATTGTCATAGGCTCAGAAACTGGACGACCAAAGTAGGATTCGTCCATAGGTCCATTCTAGTTAGCGTGGTAGGCCTCTTCGAACAATAGAATAAGTGCCCAGTATTGTGGCCGGGGCTACCACAGTTCGGGTATGCGTCGGGGGTGCTACTGCTGATCCTATTTACGTAGGACATTAACATAGTAGAATGTCCACAGCGCAGCGAAGCGACTGCATCCGACTAGCCTATCGGATGGAGACTCGTACTTGCAAGCCCGAGGCGACACTGCGCCTAGATGAGGGTTTATAGCCGTCTCATCAGGATGCCCTCGAGCGAACTTTGTGTGCTCCTCGTGCTACAGACGAAGGCGTTCTTGTTGTAGATTGACTTTTCTGGGAGCGACGGCAAATAGTTTCCTTATGGTTCTCTCTCTAGAAGGATGAAGTACTCTCGTAGATGGGTGGTTGGGCTGCTTGATGATATTTATATGCAACTGCTGGGTCTGGAGTTGGCAGAGCTCCTTCACTGGTTGAACTCGGATCTCGCAATATTTGATTTGCGAACTCCTAGCGCATCCGGTTGGGATCCGAAGAGCAGCGGTTTGCTTACACAGCGATTTGGTCCCGGTTGAGTCCGATACCATGTGCTTCCAAACCGGAGCTGCGTACTCCAGGCTGGGTTGCAATATAGCCTTGTACGTGGTCAGAATAGTCTCCTTGCTGCTATCCCATGATGTGCCTCCCAGCGCCCTTAGCACCTCGAGCTTACAAGGGAAAAGTTTAGAGTGGTAAACGCCTCTGTGGAAACGACCAGTACCGTTAGTATCTCTTCTGGCTCAATAGTAAAAATGCGCAGTATCCCGCCCCGTGCTGCAGGTTCGAACAAGCTATGAGCATTTTTCAAGCTTCGCGAAAAGGCATGGGTACCCATCAGGCATTTTTTTGGGAGTTTCGAAAATTTTTCTCAGATTTAGCTCAAAACTTGTATGTAAGGGGAATCTAGGGCGGTGAACACGAATCTGGGGTCCATCTGTCGAAATTTCGAGGTTTACTATAGGTCACGGTAGGTAACAAGCCATTTAGGGGGCAAAACCCACCTTAGTATTTTCAAAATCGACAAACAGACGTTAAATTCGTATTCTCCACCCCGAATAACTTCCGTGTACAAATTTTGAGTAAAATCTGAGATTGTGACCAAACTACCGTATACCCACCGTAATCTACCGTAATTAGCAAAAAATCGATAAAAGGACTCCAGATTCGTGTTCAGCACTCCAAATAACCCCCAGGGGAACAATTTGAGCAATATCTACCGTAGCACTCCCAAAATCTCGAAAGTGGCATTTTCCCCTCGAGATTTTCCCTGTTTGGGAAGCTTCGAACGAAATTAGCCGAAAACTTTGAAAAATCGACTGATAAACCACAGACTCGTGATCACCGTCACATCCCCCCCCCTGGGAGAATTTTAAGTCAAATCTGGAACATTTTTCTAAAACGTTTCCGAAGCCCTCTAATCGGTATGAATAAACGCCCAACCGAAAATCCGTTCAAGTCCAAAACGCTGTCAGTCTGGAAAAAGTATGGAAAATGTGTCTTCACCCAAACTTTGCTCAGGGGGGGCAGTCTTGGGCGCTGAACACATTTATGAGGTCTGTTTCCGGATTTGCCGAAGACTAATGCGCTTTTTGGAAGGTACAAAAAGCACAAAACGGCCTTTTTAAGCTTGTAACTTCTTGGAATTTCTTGGAACCGGCAGCTCGGGGCGAGATACTGCGCAGTTTTATTATTGAGCCACAAGAGATACTAACGATATTAGTCGTTTTGGCAGATGCGTTTACCACTGTAAACGCTTCCCTTATTTGTCTTGACAATCGCCTGCTTTCGTGCCGTGGCAGCGTGGAGGAAAGAAAATCACCTCCGTGCAAACCGACGTCCATTCCGCGAAGAAAGCTTTTGCCATGGGAGGGATGCTGGCTGGATTCAACTCTCCTGAGAATTCATTCGGTCACTTTAATCGTGGCAGTCTATCCCGTCATTTTGTTCCTATTCACTGTTTCCTTTTTTGCACTAATTTTGTTCGATTTCAGAGGTGCCATGAATGAGGATGCCACTGTCATGAAGAATTCGTGCGATTTGCTGAAGCCATTGTCGTTCAATATTTCCGTCGCTAGGTATGCTTTTTGCTATATTTTTTTTGTACTATGCCTTTCTCATATTTTCTCTCTCGATTTTCAGAAATCTGAGCTTCGCCTCGTACAAAGAAATGCCTGAGATCACGGTTGATGCACAAATTCCATCTCTGGGTGTGAATATGTCTGAGGAGGATTATAGCACTCTTATGCAGGTGGGACTCCACATCTTGGTTTCAATGGTGCATTGTTCTCTTCTTAGTTGCCTGCATTTTTAGACACTGAGCGGAAACTTAGCTGAGGGAAACGTCGACACAGAGCCCCCTCCACCTCCTGCGATTTGCACCGGAGAACCAGGCCATGATGTGTCGGCAGGTGAAGCCGAAGAGGACAAAACTGATGAGAAAGTTGGTTCTGTCTCTGCTTACTTGTTTGGCGGAATATCCGCACTTTAGTCTAGAGGTCAATGTTGTAGGGACAACAGGAGAAGAGAAAGATCGTGGCGACTTCATCGAGCGCTCCTAAACCTGATACCCCAACCACTCCAGCTGCAGCGGCTAAGCCAAGAATCGTTTTCCAGTTCTCGCTGGATAATATTGTGGCTGTGCTATATACTGGTGAGATTTCGTGTTTAACTTCTGTTTTAGTGTTAGGGCCATATTTCCTGCGACTAGCGATGCAGTGCAATATTTTCCATCGATATCGATCGAGAATCGATATGACTGATATGCATTGTCGCTGTCGCTGATCGCGAGAAGATTGATTCCATCGTTACTGAGTCATTGCCACGCCTTATCCACTCCTAAGTAGCCAATGAATACGTGCAGTCGTGTTAGAAAGTGAGCGACTCTATCCCGCGAAATTGGAACACAGCTAACATAGTGCCTCTGCCAAAGCCTGGTGAACCTCACGTTTCAGTCAACGGTTATCGTTCCATTAGTTTGTTGTCGACGTTTGCAAAAGTGACCGAAAAACTTATCGTGAAGGATCTGGCAGAGCACAACGAGAAACAGGTGTTTCAACACGGGTTCAAAAGTTTGCGTTCCATCACGTAAGTATTGTCAGAAATCACTAGCTTCGTCAGTGATGGGTTCAATGCTAGGGAACCACTGAGAAGTGTAGCTGTTGCCCTTTATCTAACTATAAGGGTTTCGACGCGGTCAACCTTGGGGTCGTATCAAGCAACTTAGTGGAGTCATCGATATCGCCGTGGCAAAAGCGCTGGGTATCTGCCTTCACTATGGTAAGACGAGCTAGAGTCATGTTCCAGAACCACGTCTCAAACGGCATTCCGATTGCAGCTGGAGTCCCGCCGGGCGACGTTTTGTCGCCAGCCCTCTTTAGTCTGTACGTCTAAGATATGCACGTCTCTCCTAAGGATAACAAGGTGGTCGTTTATGCCGATGGTATGACACTTGTGGTGTC
This sequence comes from Aplectana chamaeleonis, assembly GCA_029168955.1. Taxonomy (NCBI): domain Eukaryota; kingdom Metazoa; phylum Nematoda; class Chromadorea; order Rhabditida; family Cosmocercidae; genus Aplectana; species Aplectana chamaeleonis. The sequence goes on from JAPDOI010000108.1 coordinate 947,268, forward strand.
GAGATCGGGACACACATGTGGCTGCCTCCAAGATCAATGATTTTCCTATCACGCTTAAGAGCCTTTTCGATCATAAAATACTAAAGACCTCCGCTTCCAAGTCATCAGTGTCCGTATTGACAACGGATCCGGCTCAGCTAAACGTTCATCCGGAGGTCGAGTTCAATCGTTCGCCTGCGGCTCGCTTTCCAAAACTTCTTGGTCTTGTACTCGATCCATCGCTCAAGTCCTGTAGAACGCCCAACGGAAGCAGGCTGTCGTCAAAGGGAAACTTGATGTGCCAAGTGCTTTGGGCGGTACATTATGGGGTAGCAGCAAGGAAATCATTATCGTGACGTACAAGGCAATTCTTCAGCCCGCATTGAAGTATGCCGCACCGGTGTGGCAGCACTTGGTATCAGAAACCTCCTGGACCAAGATGCAATGTATGCAGAATGCCGATCTTCGTATAGCTACCGGATGTGCAAGAAGTTCCCCAGTCGATCACTTGCATGCTGAAACCCGTTTATTACCAGTGAAGGAGCACTGTCAGTTTCAGGCCCAGCAATTTCGTACCAATAGTAGAAAACAACCGAACACCCGTTTCGGAGAGTGCTGAACCCCGTTAGAGGGAGACGTAAGAAAGCCGTTCGCCGATGCTCCAAACAAAGTCAATTTTCAAAGGTGGCACGACTCGCAGCAGGAACGACTCCATCTGTTGCGTGAGGAGCACACTCCGTTCGTACGGTGCCATCTTGAGAAGGCGGCGGTGAATCGTATACAAGGAGAAGTACCGCCCCCACTCTGCACATCCGAGTCTAAACTCGGAAGAAGGGCAAGATGCATTTTAGCATCGCTGCGCTATGGTCACTCTACTATGCTTGTGTCTTACGTCAGCAAGATTGACAACAGTATATCCGGCCACGGTTACCTCGGCCATGGTATCGCGCACCAATAAGGTTGATGCAAAAGTTTCCGGACTCTTCACGAATTTGAATAAAAAAACAGTCATTTCAAAAACTAACAATGCTCACCCAACAAAATATTTTCCATCACATTCAGGAATTCTTAGCCACCGATTGGGCAGATCATGAATTCCCGACGCGTAGAACTCTGGCTGTTTCGAGTCGAAGTATTCTTCTAAGGCCATTTTGACTTCGTCATCGTTAGTGAACTGTTTTCCATCCAGGAAGTACTGCATCGAGAGGAACAGATGGTGGTCGGAAGGGGGCAAGATCTGGGTTATATAGAGAGTGAGAGGAAGAACTTCCCAGCCCAGGACCAGCAGTTTCTGCCGGCTTATCCGAGATCTTTTCGTCTTCTCCACGACAATGCTCGGCCACACCTAGCTCGGATAACCCGACAGAAACTGCTGGACCTGGGCTGGGGGGTTCTTCTTCATCCTCGGCCCAGATAGCCCAGATCTTGCCCCTTCCGACTACCATCTGTTCCGCTCGATGCAGCACTTCCTGGATGGAAAACAGTTCACTAACGATGACGAAGTCAAAATGGCTTTAGAAGAATACTTCGACTCGAAACAGCCAGAGTTCTACGCGTCGGGAATTCATGATCTGCCCAATCGGTGGCGAAGGATCCTTGAATGTGATGGAAATTATTTTGTTGGGTGAGCCTTGTTTGTTTTTGAAATAAATGTTTTTCATTCAAAGTCGTGAAAAGTCTGGAAACTTTTGCATTAATCTTATATTTTACTGTCCCGAGGGGTTCACCACGCTTATCACAATGAACCTATGGAGGAATTCATTACTGGTCCCCCAGTTTCTTAACCTACGACAGGACCCTTTCTGTGGCTGCAAATAAGAAGAAGAGAGTGAATTTCTAACTGTTGGCAGCGCGAGCGGTCGCGGCACGCATGGAGACATTTATAAGGGCGTGGCTCTTGAAAATTCCGAGACTGTTCCCTCCAATGTCCTAAATTTGAGGTGGCACTGAGGAAGGATCTCGTCGGCCGGAAGCGAATGCCTTCGCTGCTATGAAACTTATCGGTTTGAAGCTCAGTGGCTCCATAAAGGTGAGTTAATGCCAGTTTCTTGTCGGAGCGATTCCTTTGTGTATATTTTATTTTTAGGAGGACAATTCAATAAGTACGGCGATTTCGTTAAATACGTTCACAATGTCAGATGAACGCAAGGGCCATACGAAAATCCACCAGCTGCTGGACAAGAAGAAGGAGCATGAGACAGATCAGTTCCTGGCGCTTGCGTTTGCCCAGGATGCGGAGCAGAATAAGAATAGTTAGCAATCATCTCATTTATTGATTGTTTTGCTTGGAGAAATGTTGCTGGTTTCAGTCAAGCTGAAAATGTCAGCGTTTTTCATTTGTCTGTGTCCGGAGTTTCTGGGTTGCCTGGCTAGATTTTTCACGGTCAACGAATCGCCTGAACAGAAACAGCTCGAGAGCGATACACTGAAGGCGGCAAAAGGAGGCAAAATGGACAAGTCGGCTGCCGCTACGGCTGCAGCTGCTGCAAAACCGGACGCCCCTGTGCCTACAATGGTTCTTGATTGTGACATGCAGGTAATTTTGTATTTTTCAACAACTCAAATTGCATGTACAAGTTTGAGACTTTAGGGAGTAGAAGTGATCCTGGTTGAGGACTCGATGCAGCCTGATACCTCCCAAGCTCTGATTCTGTCGTTCAACATGAAAATGCTGGCTCATCCGGTAGGGAACATGATTACTCTTATTTTCATCAATTGACGCAGATTCCCTTTTTCGGCTTTTCTTCCAAAGACTTCAATCATGAAAAAGTAATCATGCAAAGGTCTCAGTCTCAGCTGACTTTCGTCAGTTGAGAATGTCAGAAACCTTGTTTAAAATAGTAACCATAATTTTTCCTTAAGGGATTGTTTATACCCCTTCCGCGGAGGTGCACTTCAGAGTGCATTCGGGGCCGATTAGAGTCCCGCCGTTGAGAGGCGCGGCAGCATGCAATAGAGGAGTGTCGATCATGTGGCGCCGCACGATCGATTCTCCTTCATTGCATGATTCCGCGCCCTCCAGTGGCGGGACTCTAATCGGCCCCTTTCTGTGATATCGATCGTGCCTCGCCGCCTAATCAATATTAGGCGTCGTTTATACTTCCGCCGCCGGGTGGCGCGGCGGAATGCGATCCTACAATATCGATCGTGCCGCGCCGCGTGATCAATACCACAGAAATGCTCTGCGCCGCTCGTCGGCGGGACTATAAACCACCTCTTACAGAAATGCATTGTGTCGCGCCATTGGGCGGCGAAACTATAAACGACTCCTGAATTTTTTCTCTTCAAAAGGGAATTTAGTTGGACCTCTAGAATTCGTATGGCAGTGAGTATTATGTTTGAAGCTAAATCGAATATTCATTCGCATAATATTGGACTCATTTGGGATATTGAATTTTTACGTCATTCAATTGTCGACTTATTCGAGTATTTTTTTATTTGTCCGCTCATTCAGGTAACTGGATCTTAATTCATTTGGTTCTCCAAATATTTAATCAATCGAGGAATTTAGACTCTCGGTTTTCACGCAGGGTTGTCTCGAACTTTGAAGAAGCTACGTTTTCCTTCGGAAATCAGAATTTTTCGAAAAAGAATGTCGAAATTCTCCTCGCCAACCCTAGCTGAACTTTATTCACAGTTTCAGGATCGAAAATAAAATAAAATTTTTGTAGTGTCTATTCCATTTTTTTCAGTACTTTTTTAGTTTACTATTTATTCCTTACCCTATTGTCGAGCATCGGAAAGTGTTTTTTCCATCTTCAGTCTAGAATTTCTACGCTTCTTCCCGACTTTGCAATTTTATAAAATTCCCATGTCCTCGTCCTCCCGCGGGATTGTAACCGCTTGCGGGTATTTTTCTCCTGTGGAAAAGTTAAAATTTCAGGTTCCTTGAATACTCGACCCGTTTTGTATGGAAATCTTGAAAATTCGGTCAAATGGAAGTATAGTTAGGTCCGTGGCTTGTTTCCTCAAGAAAAATCATTAAAATCTCACTGTCGGTTGGCGGTATGGCAAGCTGATCAGCTGCGCTCTTATCTGGGCCTGAATCAGTTAGCAAGCCGGCTGGCGCGGCGGTTTAAATCTCACCAGCGGTTGGCTGATAATTACCCCTAGGTAATTTTCTTGAGGAGTTATCAGCCAGCCGCTGGTGAGATTTAAACCGCCGCGCCAGCCGCGGTTTGATTTTATATTTTTTTTTCTTGAGGAAACAAGTCACGGACCTAACAATATAACTCTTTAGCTCTTCTCTTATCAAGTATGATTAGGGGAGTATTTGAAAATCGGAGTTTTCCAGAAAATTCGAGTATTTATTCGAATAATTCGCTGCGTATTTGCTCAAGGGAACCCGAGAGCGTTTCTGGAATTGTTTTCACTTAATTTGCCTTTTTTGAGTACCGTCCAAGGTTTTGGGTGGTTTTGGAGAAATTCATTCACACGGGATCCATGAAAGAAGGTGTTTTGGAGAAATTCCTCGTTGTAGTAATCCTGAAATCCGTCATTCGAGTCATTTATTCATTCCAAAACCAAACATGAATGCCTGGGTCTAAAATTTACAGCTCAATTCTTGCTATAATTGATCAGTTCTTCATTTGAATTTTTATCGATTGAATTTTTTTCAGTCGCCTACGGAACAGTTGATGAAAGGTGGTGTTGAGAAGTTGGCCATCTACAGCTCATACTATGCTCCTGCGCGAAGACATGAAGTCACCTATGAGGTACTGTTTTTACTGGCTCCTTCTATGAATGGTTTCATTAGAAGGCTGTTAACCTATCGATTTTTCCCATATAGGTGACTTCCGCAGAAACCCGTCGCATTCAATGCGTGTCGAGTATGCTTTAAACTCGAGTGACCACACCCATCGAAAGCCTGTTTCTTAGGCGCACGTGCTCCAGACAGCAGCATGTGCTGCAAAATTTCATCGCAGGAGGACGTGCTGCGAAAGTATAAAGCAGGAACACGTGCTGCAGGATAGACCAGCGGTATCGTAGCAGCCCACCGTCAATGCGACGAGGCCAACTCCCTGAGCACCATCTGTGGCTGCCAGCGGTTGGACGAGTTCTACCGCGGCTGGGCGTGCCAAGTACCGCAAACTGGGTAATTGAACCAGCGACGCTGTCGGCATCTGAGTCCCGTCTGAAGAGTGCGTCGTATGCCTTCTTTCTTGGAAAATCGTTTTTTAATCGAGTTGAATGTGTATCATGCACGCTTTGAACGTCTTATTTGTTGGCGCCCGTGCTGAAATGTGAGACACAATAGGAGCACGTGCTCTCCTAGCAGCACGTCCCCTGACTGTGCTCGAAACCGCTTTGTCTTCGAGTTGAATGCGTATTTGACACGCAATGAATGCGGCGATTGCCTGACAAGGGAAGTATAAAAAGCGTAGGTCGGATCTGCCAAAACGACTAGTATGGTTAGTATCTCTTCTGGCTCAATAGTAAAAATGCGCAGTATTCCACCGCGAGCCGCAGGTTCAAAAAAGTTATAAGCATTTCTTAAGCCTGGCGAAAAGGCAAGGGCATTTTTTCATCAGGCATTTTTTTGGAGTTTCGAAAAATTTTCTCGGATTTAGCTCAAAAGTTGTATGTAGGGGTAATCTAGGGTGGAGAACACGAATCTGGATTCCATTTGCCGAAATTTTGAGGTTTACTGTAGGTTACGGTAGGTAACATGTCATTTAGGGGTCAAAACCCACCTTAGTATTTTGAAAATCGACAAACGGACGTTACATTCGTATTCTCCACCCCGATTAACCCCCGTATACAATTTTTGAGTAAAATCTGAGATTTTGACCAAACTACCGTATACCCACCGTAATCTACCGTAATCTGCAAAAAATCGATAAACGGACTCCAGATTCGTGTTTAGCACTCCAAATAACCCTCAGCAAATGATTTTGAGACATATCTATGGTAGAAAACCGGAAATCTCGAAAGTGGCGTTTTTCCCTCGAAATTTTCCCCGGTTGGGAAGCTTCAAACGAAATGAGCCGAAAACTTTTGAAAATCGACTAATAAATCACAGAATCGTGATCAGCGCCCCCAAAAAAACCCCTGGGAGAATTTTAAGTCAAATCTGGAACATTTTTCTAAAACGCTTCCAGAGCCCTCAATTAGTAGAAATAAGCGCCCAACCGAAAATCAGTACAAGTCCAAAACGCTGTCAGTCTGGACAAAGTACGGAAAATGTGCGTTCACCCAAAATTTGCTCAGGGTGGTAGTTTTGGGTGCTGAACACATTTATGAGGTCCGTTTCCGGATTTTACGAAGAATTCCGCGCTTTCGGAAGGTACAAAAAGCACAAAAAATGAGCTTTTTAAGCTTGTAACTTCTTGGAACCTGCGGCTCGCGGCGGGATACTGCGCAGTTTTAGTATTGAGCCACAAGGGATACTAACGACACTAGTCGTTTTGGCAGATCCGACCTACGCTTTGTATACTTCCCTTGTGAGTCAACTCTAAAGTTTTTGGTAATAACCACAATAAGAGTGTTTTTTTCAGGTGTTGAAACCAATGGATATTGGAATAGAAATGCGCATAGACACACCGACGAAAGCGACGAATCTTGTGCTTAGGATGTCTCCAATGGAGATCAGAATGGCGCCTTCAATCATTCGTCTTCTATCAACCGTCAATGCTGAATTTGCGAAGGCCAGTGCTGTGGTGGGTTCCAGTTTCCGTTAAATTCAAACCCTATATTTGATGAATTTCGTTTTTTTTTTTTACTTTTCAGCAACAAGAGGCTGCAGTGAATGCGGAGATGCAGTTGCATGCCTACCCAAATTATTGGCGAGCGAGGCGGCTGGATCAGAAAAGGTTTGAGATCTGCTGATAACTTTTTTGGGTTTGTTTGTGAACTGTGTCCAGGGACAATTGTAGGAAGCTTGTAGGCGCGAACTATTAGAAAATTCTATTTTAAAATTTCAACTAGGTGGAGGATGACCCTATCGGGTGTGAAAAATCTTTAGTCTTGGATGACTGCAGTGCGCAGAGTAAGCGCCAACATTCCGGCTTTACTTCGTGTGTCGGCAAAACCGTGAGCGCAGTGACTCCCATGTGACGTCATTGTATGCCGTTTGAAAGATCTCAGAAAACCGCAGCATCCAACGCGCGATGAATATGCATTTAACTCGAGTGACCACACCCATCGAAAGGCTTTCTCGCACGCGCACGTGCTCCAGACAGCAGCACGTGCTACAAAACTTCACCGCAGGAGCACGTGCTGCAAAAGTTTATAGCAGGGGCACGTGCTGCAGGATAGCCCAGCGCTATTGTAGCAGCACACCATCACGCGAGGCGGCCGGAACACCCACATGCGACGCGGCCAACTCGATGAGCACCATCTGCGGCTGCCAGCGGTTGGACGAGGTCTCCATCGGCTGGGTGTGCCAAGTATCCCAAACTTGGGTATTTAAACCGGCGACGCTATCGGCATCGCAGTCCCTCTTCAAGAGTGCGTCGTATGCTTTCCTTTTTTAAAAAATCGTTTCGTCATCGAGTTGAATGTGTATCATGCACGCATTTAACGTCTTATTCGATGGGGCACATGCTGTAATTTGACACACGATAGGAGCACCACCTCTCCTAGCAGCACGTCCCCTCACTGTGCTCGAAACCGCTTTGTATTCGAGTTCAATGCATATTAGACACGCATTGAATACATCGATTGTGTGAGATTATCGGAAATAATCTATAAAAAATAATTTGTTTATTCCAGTCGAAAATTCAAAATTGCTTCCGATCCCATATGAAAAGAAATAGAAAACGATACCTATCAAGATGCAAACAGCAATGAGTGGAAGCGTCTTGAAAAACATATTAAAAAAACCCAAATGGCCAGGAGTCACGAGAATTTCTTGAAACCAGAAAGCGGATAACAGAAAAGAGGGAGATAGTTTCGAAAAATTTATATTCTTCCATGTGCATATTGATTAAGTTTTTCATAGAATCAAACATCCCTCTAACATTCAAACTGCGGATAGATGGCGAGACCTTTAATGCCTTGGTCTAAGGTAGTGTCTTGTAAAAAGGCTATTGAAGGGAAAAAACGGGTGCTGATTCAGGCATCGCTTATACTTTCGCCGCCGGGCGGCGCGGCAAAGTGCAATCCTATAATATCAGTCGTGCAGCGCGGCGTGATCAATATTACAAAAACGCATTGTGTGGAGCCGCTTGGCGAGGGGAGTTCAAACGACCCTTCAAGGTCTAGTTATAGCCCCGCGTTCCGCTGTCGCTAGCTTCCGCGGATGATCTGGTATTGGTCAATATCGAAATCTCAGCAATTGCACACCAGAAACCAACTGCAGGAAAACGCCGAAGTATAATTAGGCACTTGACGTCGTGTCGTGCCGCGTTATCGATATCCGCTGACTCGGATCCAAATTTACTCTTTACCTTCGCGTGCTTGTGCGGAGCGAGGGTAGACGGCAAGAAAGTGTAGGGGGGGGGAAGACGCAGCATACGCGCGCGATGAATGGAAATAAATTTCGATCCGAAACAGTGGATGCATTATTCGAGATTTACTTCGTCGCCCCACCCATCGGCAGAAGTTAAGTGACGCCCTCGGGCGGCGTTCAGAGTTTATTCGCGGCGAGATGTGACATTACAATTAGCCTAGGTATTGAGCGAGTTCGCATGCGTCAACGCTAAGGACTCACAGTGAATAGGCGCGATACATTCGAAATGATGCGCAATTCGCAGTCGCCTTGCAGCACAACTCGACGCGATGGACTTCGTGCCGCGGAAACCTCGTCGCTAGTTTTCTCCGGGGGTATTTCTTTTACACAATCAAATCTAGCAATGAAAGCTACAAAATAAACATAGTAGGATTACTTGCACCCGCATAAATACGAAAAAACTGTTGCTAATATTACCAAAAAATTGCTATTGCTTGTTTACGCGAAAGTGCTTACGTACGCAATTGCGCGTAGTCACGCTGCGTTCTCGCAACGTTCACACCTGGATTTCTGTGCGACACGATGTTTGCGTAGCGTGCCATCGCGTCGCGAAAGTCGTGGAAACTCTGAACGTCTCCTTAGGCATCTTTCATAGTCCTCACTGCAAGCGCGGCACGCGCGGGAGGGGCGGTGGACTATGAAAGTTCTTACCGCGCGTGACGCGCGGTAAGAACTTTCATAGTCTATCAGCACCGCCATAGCGGCGCCGCCCAAACCGCCGTGGCGGTTTTACCGTTTCAATCAATAATTGCTTCTCGATTTGAGTCCACTCCAACATAAATAATTCTGGGACTATCCCGCGCCGCCGCATTCGCAAAAAGCGAGGAATTTCTGTACAAGTCCGAGTTGAGGCCCGACGTTCACCGGCACCGCCATGGAGGTGCCGCTGGAGATTTCATAGTGGCTTTCCGCTCGTCCCGCGCGTGCCGCGCGGTGAAAAGTTTGATAGTCCACCGCTCGTCCCGCGCGTCACGCGCGTGCCGCGCTTGCGGTGAGGACTAGGAAAGATGCCTTAAAGGCATCGTCCACGATGAAAACCGAATTTGGGTTTATGCGTTCATTCGGACTAGTGGGCCATGACAATGTCACTCAGAAAGTTTGGAGTTACAAAACCGTCTCTGAGTGGAGATTCGCTTACCTCAAAATGGCTTCCTGGGTTTGGGGGGCCAGCCTTGGGGTCGATCCGTTGTTACAAGGAACAAAACTCCTGGGTTGCTGACGGCGGGCGTGCCTTGACGCGTCGTAGGGCGCAATACACACGCCAGTCGATTTCGAATTCGGCATCGATCGAAAGCAGCCGGCAGCACTGGACAAGTTGATGCCGGCGCGAAATTCAAATTTGCTATGAACTTTCTAAAAATGGGTTTTTCTCAAAAAGTTCACGTTTTTGAGGGGGCGTTTTGCTACCGTTAGTCAGTATAGGGATAGTACAACACGAAAACATCAAAAACCCAAATATGGTTTTCATCGTGTACGATGCCTTTAAGCGTCATTTGTGCTCCCACCGACGAAGGGCGTGGTGCAGTGCAATCCTATGATATCGATCACGCGACGAGGCACGATCGATGCTATAGGATTGCACTTCGCCGCGCCGTTCGGCGACGGAAGTTTAGACGACGCTTTACGCACGTAACACGGCACCGCATATGACTCTTGCGCTATTGAAAGAACGTGGCGATCCCAAAATGTGGCAAGGATGGTTCTGCGCTTGTCCGATTTCGCGCGATGAGAAGTAGAGGTGTAAAATCGGAATTCTCGAAAAAAAATTTTTTCATAATTGACAAAATGAATATAACTAGAGCGCACACTGTTCCTGAAACTCAAGAAAGACCACAAACGGACGAGACAAATTTCATTTACCTACATTTGATGCAGTACTCTGATCTAATTTTCGACAGAACCTTCTCAACAGCTTAGTGCATACAGGCCTTTTGCCAAATTCAGTAGAGTTGACAGCTGGGGCGGTAGGTCACCGCTCGCGATGGGAACACTGCTGACCGGTTTATCGCGATTACCGTGCGGACGCCGTAAATGATCGCGTCTGGTACATTCACTTGATTAGATATGACGGAAGGCCTATACTTTCTGAATTATTAGTTTTTCAGATTCTGGTTCTTCAATGTGCAAACGGCAGAGGAGGCTTGCGAAGAAAACCTTGAAGAGGAAGAACATGCTAAACAGAATAAGGCTCCTATTGAACATGCGCATGTGGAGATCGAATGCATGAATTTCACGCTCGAGGCTGGAACTGGGACGGTAAGTTTTGCACAATTAAGTCGGCGCAATACATTCTCTAGAAGTTCGTTGGGGTGATGAATATTTTCTGCTGCAGATCCCCGTGCCCTTGATTTTCATGCAAATCCTTCTGAAAGCTGAAGCGTCAGGATGGTCATCTGCTCTGCAGGCGAATGCGAGCATGTCTCTGCAAATGTCCTACTATAACGAGGCTCTGAGGTTGGTCTATGAGAAAATATTAGACTGACTGGAAAGGAAACCAATTCTTTCAAGTGTCTGGGAGCCAGTGATTGAACCAGTGGAGAAGGATACGGACAACTGGGTGCCGTGGAATCTGGCGATGACCGTTAGTTACAGCTGCTTCCATAGAATTATACGTTTTCTGTTCAATTTTTAGCGAGTATTTAGGTGAAAGGGCGGAACAAACTGGATCCGTTAGATACCAGGCCGGCTATGGACGTGAAAGTAGACGCGGATGATATTCTTAATGTGACAATCACGAAAACGTTCATTTCACTGCTGAATCAAGTGTCTCAGGTTGGTTTCTCTAGAAACTTCCTTGTATCTAATTGTTTGAGGTTTATTTTTGTTTCAGACGTTTGCCCAGGCGGCTAAGAAGACAAGTCCTCCTGTTAGCAGGCAGCTCCCAGGCCTATCAGCGTTCCTGGTGCTCAATGAGACAGGAATCATCATCAAAGTGGCTGGATCTGATAATCTATCGGTACGATTATTATTTATTAATTAACCAGCTTCAGCAGACGGCTGCCGCCGGCCCCTTTACATTAATCATGTGCAGTATTCGTTTGGCGTTTCCCACTTCCCTTAATGGGTGCGTACACGATGAAAACCAATTTCCAGCTCTTGTGTTCAGTCGGACTAGTGGATCATGACAGTGTCACTCAGAAAGTTTGCGAGTTGAAATCGCATTGGAATGAAGATTTGCTTACCTCGAAACGGCTCCGTGGGTTCGGGGGGCCGGCCCCGGGGTCGGTTCTTTGTTTTAAGCAACAAAACTCTGTGGTTTCTATACTTGGGCACTTCGAATATTCGAATAATCAGATAATTGATTCTTTTGCAGAAATCTCAGAATGTACTCTAAGTTCTTCTGTTTCCTCGAGTTGGTCTAGGGTTACCGCTCCCACAACTGATGACAGTGCAGATTTCTGGTCATTCATCAAATTGCAATTAGCAATTATTCGGAATTGTTCGAATATTCGAATAATTTTGGAATAAGTTTCAGTTTTATGAAAGGTATTCATTCTACTCTCTCATGAATTTAGGTAGCCTTGCTCCCTGAAGAAATGCTTGGAAACAGAAACGGTTCGAATAAATTCTGGTATTGAGGCGAAAATCGAAATTATTCGAATTATTCGAATATTCTTTGTGCCCAAGTATAGTGGTTGCTGCCGGCGGGCGTGCGTTGACGCGTCGTAGGGCGCAATGCGCACTCCACTCGATTTCGCATTCGGCATCGATCGGAAGCAGCTGGTAGCAATGGAAGCTGCAGTTTGGTAATTCTTCTAAATTTCGTTCAATTGATTGTTTTTACAGGCCATAAAACGGCCAATGTCTCACCGTCGACTGCGTACCACGCGCTGCGCGACCGCACGTGCGTCGGAAGCAGACGTGTTTTGGCCGCCCCGCGACGAGTTTCGGCCGCCGCGCGGCGGCCGAAACGTCGCGCGGCGGCCAAAACTCGTCGCGCGGCGGCCAAAACCCGTCTGCTTCCGACGCGCGTGCGGTCGCGCAGCGCGTGGTACGCAGTCGACGGTGAGACATTGGCCGTTTTATGGCCTGTAGGTAGGAAATCAAAAGCTTTCAACGCTGCGCTAAGAAAAGAATCGTAGAACTGATCCTTGCGTTCTCCGCACAGCTATCTTAAGTTGATGTCTGCGCGAACATCAAATTTGTTTTGAACTTTCTCAAAATGCTACGGATATAGCAACACGAAAGCGTCAAGAGCCCAAATATGGTTTTCATCGTGTACGAGGCCTTTAAAAACAGTGTTCAACAACAAAACAGCCTACGAGTTCTCACTTGAAACGGAAAGCTGCGGAGTTCATCTAGACAACAATGCCAAAAAAGTGGCTGAAAAAAGAGAACGAAGTAGCTCTATGCGCTTGAACTTGGAGCACGCTCCCCACTTGCTGACATCAAGCGCGGCCAGTACACCGACACGCGACGGTCCTGAACACCAGTACGGGATCCGTTCAGCACGCCGATAAGCGACGCGGTCAGCATACCAGCACACGAGCACGTGACGCGGTCGGCACACCGAAAAACAATGCGGTCAGTACACCGAAACGCGATGTGCGCAGCTCATCGAGCACAATAAGGAGCCACTAGAGGTTGGGCGGGGCCTTCAGCGGCTGGGCGGGGCCAAGTCTCGCAATCTCTGGTAATTGAACAAGCGGCGTGGAGTAAAGCCTTCTTCCACTCGTTCCTGCTGATGGCTTGCCTTGTATGAGCATAAAGTGTAGTACTTTGCTACCTTGTCTCGCGCCTGATGAAGTACCGAAAGTGGTTGAGATAGCTACGCGAGTTGGGTCTTACGGCTTCATGATGAAAGCACACGCGTCGCAAGAGCCAAAAAAGAGTTTAGATTATCGTAGTTGAGCTGTATTGAGTCACCAAATCATCCTTCCCCCACCCACTCGACACTGGCTCCGCCTGTCGGTACGAGCCGCCTCAATATTCAATGTTCGAGGTCGGTCATTTTGGCTTGCTTTTTACGCTTCTAACGACGTAAGCGTTCCAGTGAAGGCCGTGAAAGCGTATTAGCGTCGTTGTACCAACCGATTTGTCGCTAGTTTCTATTTTTCGACTGTAGCGGTGTAACTCGTCCACTTTCTAACCAATACGAACAGAACCTTTATTTCTTCACTTCAGTCGACTTTCTTAGAGTTTGCTGTCATATCTCAATACTGAAAGCAATCGTTTCTCAATACTGACAGCGCCGCGGCGAAAAATGCCCAAAATCGCCCGGGTGATCCGACATCCCTGTCTGAGGATCATCGAGACCGCGCCGCAACACGCTTTCGCAATCAGCGTGCACTTTGCGGACTGAACGCGTTTGCGTAGATGAACTGCGCTTAGCCGCTATTCACTGAGTTCGAACCCGTTCTCGTCTTTGATGTTGAAAGGGGTCGCCTTAGATTTTAGTACGCTTCAATCGTTATAGTGGTTCATTTCTCCCAGACGATCCATGAATTTGCCCCTTCTCTAACCATCAACCCAAGGAAACAACCATGAAGTTTACTCTTCTTAGATTTGCTAATGCATTTCGTGAGCTGCAGACCACCCATGAAGTTAACTCCTCTCCAACCTAATCTTATTTATCTGAACAATTCAGGTGGGCGAAGCAGCTGAGGCTGTTGAGGCGTCGCATGGAAGATTTGTTGATCTGCATATGAGCAAGGAGAAAGCGGCGAAGGTCGCTGAGACGGTGAGTGTACATTTTTGTAGGTGGGTTAATGTTTTTCTGACATCACGTCCTCTCCAGCAAGACAAGGAGCGACTTAGCTCGAACCAAGTGGAGCTGAGTGCAGATTTGCGACTGGAACTGCTTGATACAGTTAGGCAGCTGAAAATTGGACGCGCTGACAAGGTGGCGATACCGCTGCCGAAGAAGAGCGATTCTGGGAAGCAGTGGAAGGTTAGAGCATTTTCTGTCAGGGAAAACGATAATATTGAGACTCAACATCTCGATGTGATTATGTCGAGGTAATTAATGAGGAATTGTAAAGATAGTCGCGGACACGACGATTGAGAATGGACGACGTCTGATCACGTTCAAGTCGCATGTTAGCGTGACGAATCATCTCGATGTCCCGATGGAGATGTATGCGAAGAACAACTCTAATTTGGACCTTTTTGGAGCCGTTGCGCCTGGTGAAACAATGCAATTAGCTGTGCCATTGCTCTATTCCGCGACCGGAGAGATCTTTTTCAGACCGGCGAACGATAGGTAAGTTTTCTTTGGCCTTTGGGCGAAAATGTAATAAAATTTTCTCTGGTATCAGTCGATTTCAGGTGTGAGGTCAGCTTCGAGTCGGTGACATGGCATCAATTCGCGCCCAATAAGCGCCAAACGATCAGATGTGATCTCAGTGAGGACACAACACAGGGCTACTTTTTTGAGACTGTTGTTCGAGAGGAGCGGATTCGTGAAGGTGGGAAGTTTTCCCGAAGCTGGCAGTATAATATTATCAGAAAATCGGTTCTGGTGCTACACCAGGTGTTCTGAAGTTTGCGCGCTGTCTGAATGATTGTGAAAAGGTTATCTATAGATCAGATTGGATTTCTAATCAGATTCCTCTCCACAGTAAATGAAAATGCAGGAGAGACGCCTTAAGAACTCAGAAGCGAAAAAAAACTTCTAGATTGCCTGAAATCTGTATTATACAGTTGTGGCGAATCGGTGGTTGTTTCCCCGGTTCTAACATCAGAATTACCTCAGTCCCGAGAGAAGTAAAGACATAGGTACGATAGTACCTCATATTTTACGGTTCCGAGCCAAATTTACTCTATTCCTTTGCGCGCTTGTGCGGAGCGAAGGTAGAGGCGACTTGAAAGTGTGGGTAGGAGACCCAGCGTACGCGTGCGGACGCACGCGATGAACGGAAATAAATTTCACTCGGAAACAGAGGATAGCTAGCATTAACAACACGGTGCCGCCAACTTGAACTTCCTCGTACTAATCGATACGCACCCCGACTGTACTGTCAATGTTGCTTAATACTTGGAAACCTCTAACATGTACGACAGAACATGAATATTATAGATTAATGGGCTTATCTGGGCCAAATTCCCGTCCGCAATTGCGTCTCGACACGCTTTGCGGCCGCACGCGCTCGAGTCAGTCGGGTTTCCAGCCACAAAGCCTAATCGATGCGACTTTTTATGCAGTTTTCTCCAATTTTTTAAAGTTTCCAGTTTCCAAAACCCACCTAGAGTCAACAGATCGGCGTCTGCGGCGCTGGAACCTCTTCCGATTCAGAAGCGCGCGGTTGCAAAGCGTGTCGAGACGCACTTGCGGACCGGATTTTGACCCAGAGAAGCGCAGTAGTTTGCACTAAGAGTGTAATACGAAGAGAATTCTTGAGAAGAGGAGAGGATGAGAGGGGATGAAAAATACAGACATCAGTCCGGGGAAATATAGCCGACAGACACACCGATGACATGATCGGACTGCGCTACTTACCCCAGTAAACAGTATACTGTAATAAAGACATAATTACGATAATGCCACATGGCTAGCGTTGACAACCCGGTGCCATAAGTTGGACATTCCCGTACTAATAAATTCTCGACTATTTGGTGAATATTTCGAAATACCTGGAAACCTCTCACATACAAGACAGAATACGAATAATGTAGATTAGTTTATACTACAAATATTATACGGGGAGAATTTGGAGGAATAGAGAAGAAAAAGTAACTTAAGTAACCATCAGAGAAAAAGGGAACACCATTGAACTAGATATCATGATCTATAACCGAGATCATGGCCATTGACCTGCTCTTTGCAAACCAACTTTATTAAAAGTCGTGTAGTAATGTTCTGAAGGCTAAAACTAGACATAGCATGCCGACAGGAAGGGGGTTCTCACATGGTCATGATAGGAGCCGAAACTGATTGCTCGGAATGCGCCGCGCCAACCAGTCTGACGCGAGCGGCTCCACCGCAGTTCAGGCTTTTGTTGTGGGGCGGACCGATCACAGGTTTCCTTGGGAAGCGATAACATTGTGCTTTCGCGACACTCCCGCCCTCGAAAAAGATGTGATGTGAGGAGGCCCGAATGGGGATAGGCTAGCGGCGCGGAGGAACGTGCCTACCTATGCAGCCGGCATAGTCTCCGACCTGTTGAGCCTAGTGCCTCTAGATATGGGCTGAACCGCGTGAGCGGTGTTACTGAGCGGCTCCCAGCCATATATTGAATTGAAGGTTATCTATGAAGTGGGGGAGAATAGGATTTTAAGACTCCAAGGCTCCATTTGTTTCCTCTGTAATAGTTGTTCTCTTTAGTGGGTTAATGGAGTCTCTAAAATCTCTGTCGTATGCGGTGAAGTACCAAGGATAAATACACGTAAATATGGAGTAGAGCTGTGCTATAAGTCGTACGTTTCTACTTGCGTTGCTATCTCGACTATTTGGCGAGCGTGTATGCTGCCTGTAAGCCAGTAACTTTCTGATAGCATCAAGGGTTACATCTCATGGTTGTTTAAGGAGACTTTAAATATCTTTGGAGTTTCGCGGTCTGCGAAGTTGTATATCATCCGAAGTTAAGGTATTGATGGACACACCGAAGTGTATTCAATGCATCTCTATCCGCCGCTTGAATTCCACAATACTCTTCCCTTCCCAATTACAATTGAGCAGCCGATCGCTATGGATTTGACACCCGGAGAATCCACCCAGCTGAACATGATAGCAGGCCACCGTCTAAAACTCTGGGTACGTCTAGCAGGTGTTGGCCGAGTGTTCCGAACGCAGTCCAACACGTTTCAGGCACCGTATCTGGGCGAGATGTATTTCCTTGATATGCCGATCCCTGAAGAGAAGAAAGATTTGGAAGTGGTGGCGCTCAACTTAGAAAGCGGAGCTTCGGAATTGGTAGGTATACCCATAGAAAGGTTTACTCGGGTGAGTAGTGAAGCGTCATTATAGCTTCTTGGATTACACTGGAGTACTGACCACGGTG
Organism: Aplectana chamaeleonis; assembly: GCA_029168955.1. NCBI lineage: Eukaryota > Metazoa > Nematoda > Chromadorea > Rhabditida > Cosmocercidae > Aplectana > Aplectana chamaeleonis. Next base: position 964,638 of record JAPDOI010000108.1, read on the forward strand.
ATCTGAAGCTGTACCTGTATGCACCGTTCTGGCTGGTAAATAATACGTCGATGACACTGAAGCATATGGTGAGTTGTTTTGAGTTTCCGGTGATGGACTAACACTTCAATTTCTCTAACCACACATGGCGAGCTAGAACTAGTCATGCTCTCTAGCCGTGACGAAGAAAACAAGGAGGTATGATCAATATCATAAAGTTCGTGAGCTCTAGGAATCTGGCGGTAACTTCCTGAAAAACACGACTCAGTGTGTGCCCTGCAGAAAGGCCCAGCCTTCACAAGAGGTGAACTATGTAGTGCGGTCGTTCATGAATCACTCGATTGCAACCCACGCTCCTCTGTGCTACTCACATTGAATGAGAGGGAAAGATCGCATTAACATTGCTTCGCTGTACAGGAGTCGGGGCCTTCTAGTTGCAGAGCGCTGAGAAATCTGTATTTTTTCTTGAAAATTTGAGAAGTTACCTTGTGTGATTTTTTATAGCGCCCGGGCCATGTTGATCCCGACCCCGCACTCGAGTTGAGTTGTATGTTCTATGTCTGTGAGCATGCATGCATGTCCAAGCTTCATTCTTTCACTGTACTCCTGCACTTTAGAATGCTTATTTAGGTTTGTACGGGTGATGTTGTTTGCGATCTTAGCGCTAGTTTCTTCTCTGAAGATCGTTTGATATCTTCAATGATAATCTCTTATCATTTCAGGAAATGGAATATGCTGTGAAACATCTCCCGGACGAGAATCCGTTGATACTTCCATTCCCCTGCACAGACTTTACGAAGAAGAAGAAGGTGTACATTTAGGAAGGATTTCGTAATGTCCATGAGACCCCATATTTAACAGTTATATTGCAGTCTCGTGTGTTTGTGGAAGATGCAAACTCATGGTCAGAAGACCTCCCGCTAGATACTGTTGGTAATCCTGCCCGTGTGGTGTGCAAAGGAAAGGACAGGGATTATGAGGTAAATTTTTCTTCCTGTAAGTCGCCGCTGAATGTGGTCGGCGTATGACCACAGAACATCTCCACTATCAAGTCCGCTTCGTTAGCAAAAAGCAGGATACAACAGCGCCCATATCAATGGGAAATGGGAAGTTGTTCAAGTGCCTGTGTGCGGTTTTCTAAACTGCTTAGACTGCTACTCCTCATCTTGCTGAAGTTCCACTAGAATACGGAGCAGAAGCATGCCTTGCAATGGTCAGACACCATGTGTAACAGCTGTTGGTTGTGACCACTTAAAAGGCTGCTTACTATTAGTGGAGTAGCACTGCCAACTGTAGCCTTAGGAGCTGCTCTTCAACATCCGTAAACGATTCATGCTCCGTCGAGCAGAATCTAAACTTCACGAGAAGTAGATCTGCCAGATAGCTGATCGCCAATGCTCTCATCCAAGTGTACCACATGCTGAGATGGAGCAACCCACATCAGGAAGGCCTTTGTATTCTAAGCGTGGAGCACACCCAGTTTGTAACCGATCATTTAGGCGAAAGGAGTGTCAGCTCCATACTGGGGCTGTGTCGCCTGAAGCCAGGTAGTCCCAGTCTCCACTCTATAGGCTTGCTGGAGGCACCCCCGTTCCACTGCGCAGTGGACATCCGCTAGTGCTAAGATTCTACGTTCTCGAAATGAAATGCAGTTCTTCAGCACTACTGCTGCAGGCCCTTCTGCTCGCACTGCGGAAACTTCGGCTAAAACACCGCACATAGTGAATTGTTGGGAGAGACCTGTCTATACGATGTGCGTGTTGGTGAATTCAACTCTAGTTACCTTGTTTCTCAACTTGTGACCAAACCCCTCTGTGGCGGGAGAGAGTGCGCCATGGGCATATGCGGCTTTAGCTTGACATACATAGCGAAGAAACCGTGCGCAACGATTTTTTGTGGAGGGAAAACTGGAGCTGCTCCGCCAGACCCGATTCTGGTGGATCAACGACCACTTTTTTGGCTAAGAAGCTACAATATCTATTCGTCTCTATGTTTTGGGGTACCAAGCATAGACCAGTGGGTACTCTTTTGTAATGGACGACCCACTAGAGAAATTTCATGAAAAATGTTCTTCCCAGTAGAGCCGTCGAATGATTTAGTATTTTCCAAACAAACTGAACTGTTTGATGTGATCAACTGAGCGGTTGGTCAAGCCCCAACAATTGCTGATTTTATTGTGTTCTTTAGTGGGTCGTCTATTCCGAAAGAGCACCGACCAGTGGTATTTGGTAACCCGCGTTGCGATGATTCCAAGTTGTTTACTTAGACTGCATGGCGCGGGTGTCATAACCTCTCACGGGTTGGTGCATTGCCACAGTTTAAAGACTTTGAGTGTGTCATCCTTCTGTGCGAGCCAATTGGTATTAATTACTTCGCTTGCGGACTTCGAGAAAGTTCGCAATACTCTGGATCCCTTGCGGAACGTACTGGCACGTAAGGCAGCTTCCATGGCTTGCTGAGAGCCTGAAGTAGCGCTGGTGGTGTTTATCGTTAATCATTTATCATTGATTGACTCCCAGAGCTACCACTGCAGCTGGCGTAGACGGCGTGTCGCTGATGTTGGCGACAGCCTCGCTGTCATTGGACACGTTGGATGCGCCAGCGTTTCAGCGACATGACGCGTGCTGCTGCTTGTCAGCTATGGACGGAGCCTAAGCTGAAGAGTGCCTATGGGATAAAGTAGAACAAACGGCTTGATTGGGGGGGGCTGAAGTATACTCGAGCCGCCTGATTGTTCGACTCGTTTACCCTATCCGTGGGTCGGCTTTTGCTGCTGCCGGAGCCACTGCTGTTGCTTCCCGGGACACCACTGTTGCTGTCCGCGCTCTTCCTGATCGCCCGAAGAGCAACAGCAGTGACCCGGAGATCGGGAGAACGAGCCGAACTGTCAGGCGGCTCGAATTTATGCACGAAGCGGTTCGGGCCGAAAAATAGAAAACAGACATGGTCTTTTTAGTTGACTGTCGATATCAAGTTGTGTACATCGGGATTGACGAAGATTGTCACTTTTTGTCCGTTCTACTTGGTCTCGAACCTTAGCAAATGGGATATGGAAGTGAGGGAAGACGGTCAAAGTACGTGGACCAAAGTTCCCGCTGAGAAGGTTTGCGTATCCTGCTTTACAGGACGTATTTGGAAAAACAATTGGTTTTTATTTCAGTGTGTTGGCATATGGCCACAGCAGCGTTCAAAGCGAAAGTTCCTCTGTGCAAGATACGCTGGGCAACAGGATGAGTCGCTACTTTTCCCGATCACGGAAAATTTCGAGACGCTTTGTCATGTAAGGAAGTTGTTTTAATTGAGTGCACATTCTGCTGAAGAGATTGTTGTAATGCTAGAGTTAACTTATATAGATCAACAATGACCAAGTGGGAATAGAGGTGTGCGTGACGACGTCCGACTCGTCTGTGGCCATACATCTGTCACCATTCCAGCATGGAATGGCTCCTGTTTGTGTGATGAATAACTTGAAGGTATAGATTATCCCTTCTCGAAGTTGTTTTCAGAAGTGTGAATGTGAACTAGGTGTCTAATTGACTCAGGTCCCCATATCATTCGGACAGAAGGGTCATGAAACGCGCACTGTGAATGGCGGCGAAATGATGTACTTCACATGGGATAACGTGGTTGAGGAGAGACTTATGCAGGTGAGGTGCAACTTTTTTAGCGTATTTTTCTTGGTTATTTGTTGGGAATGATATGAGAAATACTTATTGCAGTTCAAAGTTGGAGCGTTCACTGGCGAGGATAAGCTGGACCAAAATCGGTTTGCCGACTTGCAGTTGGACCCGAATGTCAGGAGGTAGGATGAATTCTACTACTTTTGTAGCGGTCTTGCCCCGCACAGGAATCGGTTTGGCCTAAAGCGCAGCCGGCGTATTTCATCAGGAAAATTCCGTCTCCAAATCATCTGCTCTACCTTTTGGTTATAACAAAACACTGCTTGAAGGGTTTAGGCGCTAAGAGCACTACAGCGGTCAGTTTGGCCGTGGTTCTGTAATGGTTCGAGGTTGTTGTCGTATTAACATTAGAATGATACTATGTGGTGCCAGATTAAAGCTAGCGCAGCTGTAACCCCGATGACAACAGTAGTTAATGTTTTGCTGCTGAGAGGAAGGAAATGAGGCTGCAGATAAAATTGCTGAGGCCGACTTTTTTTCTGAGCGGTTTGTAAATGTGATCTACTTCAGGTTCGTCTATCTGGCCAATTTCCTCATCGGAAGACAACGAATGCTGCTGTTCACGAGGGATTTGGACATTGCTAAAGCTGCATATGGGTCTTGGGAAACCGATACTGTAGATATGCAAGTGGAACTAGCCCTTCAGGGTGTTGGAATGTCAATAGTGGATAACAGTATAGGTAAAGAGGTGAGTGCTTATTATGCAGATGGCCTAGCGTTGTACTTGGGAGGAACGATGTCTTACGCTGTTCTCAGTGGTAATTTGTGGCGTTATAGTCTGAACACTAACTGTGCTCTTACTGTCATGGCGCGCACCTACATATTTCTCTGAATCTTGGTGGCAACCCATTGTATTGTTCAAATTCGCAGAGTTCGTCTGTTCAATAGGTCACATACACATTTACATGCCTTTTCACAAAAAAGTTCTCACTCAAGTCCAAAAAAGGGATAGGATTGTGCGCTCCTTTGTTCAGTTTGATAGTTGTCATAGAATTAAATTTCTCGAATGCTCAGCTAATTCAAAAAAGCTCTCTTCAGCTGCTGTACATTGGAATATCGTCGTCTGACATTCTTTGGGAAGAAGAAGTGAAGAAGGGTCGTTTCAAGCCGTTTGCGGTGAAATACATGCAGGCGTTGGAAGAAGGCTATCAGGAACATCTCGTTGAGGCTCAAGATGATTATCGGGTGAATATTTGTAATTCGTTGATTAGCCTCTTGTAAATGTGGCCAGAATTGCGATAAAGTTCAAAGCTTTAGCAAATTGAGCAGTACCAAGTCTCCTTCGAGCACATGATCATGAAGAAGAAAAAGGGAAAGGAGGTAAAGATCAGGCGGATATTTGAGCGAGGTGGGTTACTTTCACAGCGGGATCTTTGAGGGTTTTTGAAGGATTCTAGCTTTATTAGTGGGTTCAAAAGCGACTGCTCGGCCTTGCGAAGCCATTTCCAAATTTTGAGTTATATGAATCTCGAAAATCTTGCAGGTATCTGGATGAACTACGGGAAAAGTGTTGAGCGAACACGGCTCCATCTGAAAATCAATCACATGCAGATCGATAACCAGGTTAAAAGAAAACTTATACGTTTTTGTGACGATTGGGCTTATTTTTTTGTCAAACTTCTGTTGTTTCCAGCTCGAAACTTGTGTGTTCCCACGTGTGTTAGCGAATGTACCGCCTCCGAAGAGTGTGGTCGCAGATAATGGTGGGTTTTTATGCATCTTCCCACGTTGACGTAAAACTTGAAAAAAAACTGTTACAGTTGATCATAGCAATATTTGTGGCTCTTAATACACAAGTTTTTTTTCCGACTTGACCGTAATTTAGACCAGAGACACGGGAGTGATAAAAAATTTATGACACAAATGAAAACACAAATAATCTCGCAACAAGATTCAAAACAATAGTAACAATTTACACGGACGCTTGAAGAGGTATGTGTAAGTTTTGACTTGCACGGCCGAAATCAACGCGAGAGTTTACCTAGGCGCGATCCAAACTCGATGCGATTTTTTCCATTAGTTGGAAATATGGGTGTTGGGTAAAATACGGAGCTGCAACGGATCCAAGTGAATAAAACGAAAAGAGGGAGAGAGATGAGACTCTCTGACGATGTCGAACGAAGGAATGACGAAACAATTCCTTCCGGGAACATCCTGTAACGCAAACTGTGTGCGCGATTTTGAATTCTCTCGTTCCTCAAACACTCCTCGTAGCCTTCCGAAGAGTGTGGTTTTGGATAATGGTGGATTTTCATGAGTTTTCACAGGGTGACGTTAAACTCGGAGAAGAAGAATCTGTTACAGTTGACTAAATCATTATTTGTGGATGAGAATACACATTATATTGTTCCAGCCTATACCTTACTCTAGACAATAGACACACGGGAGTGATAAACAACTTATTACACAAATGAAAACAAATAATTTCACAAGCTTCAAAACAACAATAGCAACTGACACAAATGCTCTAAAAATTATGTGCAAGTTTCGGCTTGCATTGCAGAAATCAAAGCCAGAATTCACCGGAAATATGGGTGTCGGTTAGAACACGGAGCTGCAATGGAGTCCAAGTGGATAGAAGGAAAAGTGGGAGGGAGATGAGGCTTCCTGACGGCGTCGAACGAAGGAATGACGAAATAATCTTTTTCTGGAACATCCAGGAACGCAGAAAGCCCGCGCGATTTTGAATACTCGCCCTTGTCGGGCACCGCTCGTACCACTCGCAGACCTGCGCAACCGTCGACCGTAGGGCACATTTACTCAAAAATCAACTATCTCTTTTGTAAGTTCGACTATATTACTCGTCCCGAATTCCGAACTTCCCCATTACCTTTGTTTCAGACTGCAGTGCGTTCAGAAAGTATAGGGACACCCCTAAAATCAAGGTTTTCAAAATCATGTTATATTTGGCTATCAATACTGTTCATAAATGAATTCAACAAGGTGAAAAACCTCTATTTGTTCATTTCTATAACAGCTGAGCAATTTTACAAGAATTTATTTCAATTTTCAGATTTTTTCGCCGTTCAGAAAGTATAGGGACACAACACAACAAAAATTATTGAACAAAGAAAGAATTAAACATACAATTCAAAATGAAATAGCTGCACCACCATTAGCAATGATCTCAAAAATTCTCTTTGGCATAGAATTGATCAAATTGGCGATGACGTTTTCATCCAGATTGGCCCACGCTTCGAGGTGAGCGACCTTCAGCTCATGTACCGTTCTGTACTGCTTATTGTTAACATAAACCTGGCGCACAAGTATACCCCAGATATTCTCTATCGGGTGACAATCTGGACTACACGCGGGTCATTCCAACAAACGGATTCGATCACGTAGAAACAAGGTTTTTGTAGACCTGGACACATGTACCGCCGCGTTGTATTGCTGGAAAGTGAAACGCTGACGTCGTGTTCCGGACAAAAATGGCAGTAGATGTGCGCGAAGAGTTTCTTGATATTCCTCCGAGTTCATGCGACAAGAAGTGAAGGCCAATTCCAAAACACCTTCGCTACCGAATGCTCCCCAACACATCAGCGAGACACCGCCGAAATTCCGTCTTCTGAAAATCGCTGGATCTTTGCGCAGATCTCGCCAGTAGGATCGAGCACCATCCGGTCCGTCAAGATTGAATTTCTTCTTGTCGGAAAAGATGACCTAATTTTTTTTTGCGTCATTTCTCGATTTTTTCCGGATTTTATGAGACTGCATTACCTTTGCCTAATCAGTTGCCTTGTTCCTCCTTGCAAATTCAAGTCGAGCCTCTTTATGGTTTGCAGATAACGACGGGGCCTTCTTCATCACTTGTCGGACAATGTTTTTATCGCCATTTATGGTGTTCCAGACTGTCGTTTTCGAAACACTGAGCGATAATTCAGACTTAATCTTGTTCAGCGACAGTGTTCTGTTGGAGCAGAGCCGAATAATTCTCCGCGAATCTTGATTGCTGATCTTCTTCGGCCGTCCAGTACGTTTCGCAGTACCGTAGGGATCTGGATCTCGCAGGAACTGGTTGATACAGATGACAGAACTTCCGAGCTGGGTAGCGATTCGACGTTGGCTCAACCCGGCAACGCTGAGCGCACGAATTTGAGCTTGGTCAGCAGCAGTTAGAGCAGTACCACGAGCCATTTTAGGAATAAAGATATCACATGTACTCATCTTGAGTTTATGTAGCGAACTTGCAACGGGAAATTTTGTTTGGATTAAAAAATCTGAATTTTCGAAGGGTGTCCCTATACTTTCTGAACGGCGAAAAATTCTAAAAGTTGAGATAAAACCTTACAAAATTTCACAATTGTTATATAAATAATCAAACATAGGTTTTCCATGATGCTGAATTTATTGATGAACAGTATTGATCACCAAACACAAAGTTTTATTGGAAACCTCGATTTCCGGGGTGTCCCTATACTTTCTGAACTGCACTATATATATATATATATATATATATATATATATATATATATATATATATATATATATATATATATATATATATATATATATATATATATATATATATATATAGCAGATCGTCGGCATGGATCGCGAAGAGACTTCGCGTTCGCTGTTGAAAGTTGGCACAAGCGCGGTGCCATGTGCAATAACATAGTTGCACCGTGTTGGCGCCAACCTTCAACAATGCACGTGAAGTCTCTTCCTGATCCATGCCGATGTTATATATATATATATATATATATATATATATATATATATATATATATATATATATATATATATATATATATATATATATATATATATATATATATATATATATATATATATATATATATATATATATATATATATATATATATGTATGAATCATTTTTAGCGCCGAAACCTTTCATGGAGGTGTCGTTCCTGCAAAGGCAATCGGAGTACTCAACGGTACCAGAAGTTGAATATGCTCGAGTGTTGATACAGGAGTTTGCGATACAAGCGGACCAAGGGCTGATCAATGCACTGTTGTCGTTGGTGGCTTCCGAAGTGAACAAGGAAGCGTATGGAGTGAGCTATCTGACAGATGTTGTCCGGCTGTAGATTCTATAATTAGTTAACGATTGTCCTTACAGAAAGAGCAATTCGAGGCCGACATGGCGACCGCATTGATCCGTTTGGAAGACACGGCGATGCAGAATCGATCTCATCAACCGAGGAGCTTCTATAATGATCTTCATATTTCTCCGCTTATGGTACGTCGGCCATTGCGTATGGAGGTTTAAAGACATCGTCTGTGTAGGAAACTGTCATTTTTGTCTCAAAACTGTGATTGAACAAATGCAAGGTGGATCGCAATGTTCGAGATCGTATCCATAGGATCGTGGCCTATCGAAAATTCCTGTGTCTAAAAAGCGGAGCGGTTCTCTGGTCATTTAGCACAAGGAAGAGAAGCGCAATCACGATTTCTTGCTGGATGGCCAGTGAAAATCACTCCGCTTTCCGTTCCCAAAAAAAAGAAAAATAGTATGTTTCTAAAGGCGGTGTTCATCATAAGCTACGGGCTATACACAGTATTACGAGTATTCAACACTGATAAAGAGCTTGTAATTCTTCGCGAACCACAATAAGCTTACTGAAAACGCGGGTTGGGAAGGACAAAAATAAGTGTGGCTTTCTGCGCGGGCGATGCCACTAGCCAAGTTTGGCGCAGAAGAACCACCAAATTTGTGCGGTGAGCATTGATTTCGTCAAAGGCAGTGTTCACGATAAATTTCACTTCCAATATGTCCAAGGTTTACGAAAGGTCTGGTGCCCTATATAGCAAGGCATGCTTTAAAAGGACACGAAAGACGCGTTTTTGAGCCAAAATAGGGTCTCCCTTGTTTACGTTGATTTTTGAGCGTGGAGGAATTGACCGCTAGAAGGATGATACCTATCAGTGCAATGAAGCGATTCACTTGATCATTCCTATAAACTGAGTCTTCATTTGTTCCTTTCGAGGGGCGGATCTGGGGCACGGGGTGTGTTTGGGGCACCAAAACGCTTGTTTGCAGCCGTTATTTTGCCGCTCCTGGCTCGTTTTCTACCGTTCTTTCGACACTGGGAGCCTAGGATCCTTCTCGCCTATCATTTCACTGTGGAAAGTCAGCGAGGATGATCATTGTGAACGCTGCCTTTAAGTGTTGAGTGTTTATTTGCAGATTCATCTTTCGTTCTCGCAAGGTGGAACGACGGCGGAGGGTGGACCGTCCGCCTCAATGCCAATTCAGTCGGAGTTCTTCAAGGTCTTATTCCAAAGCGTTGGTGTGTCAGTCACTGAACTTCAGGATGTGGTCTTCAAGTGCGTTACCGGATTTATTGACCTATTGGGATACAAAATGATTTTTCCAGCTAAAATTGATCGGTTTAGGTTAGCGTACTTTGAGCGAAAGTGTGTCTTCTACCGAACGGACCAGCTCAACAGTGAGATAGTTTCGCACTACGTGAAGCAGGCATTGCGACAGGTGAGCTTCCCCAGGGTTTACGATTTGCCTGCGCGTGCGTCGTGCTTTCAGCATCACCGAAAGTTAGTGTGTGGTCCAGTCCTGAGTGATTTAGATGTATGTTCTGGTGCTTGGTCTGGACATCATTGGAAATCCATTCGGTTTAGTGCGAGATTTGTCAGCGGGTGTTGAAGATCTATTCTACCAACCGTTCCAAGGACTTATTCAGGGTCCGGAGGTATGATTTTGGCCCAATTTTTTTTTCGTTGCGACTGGGAAGAAAAAAGATTTGCTTCTCTAGGAATTTGCATCTGGAGTTGCTATAGGAGTGCAGTCGATGTTTGGACATGCTGTCGGAGGAGCTGCTGGTGCCATGGGTCGAATCACAGGAACTGCCGGAAAGGCCGTGGCTGCGCTAACGTTTGACCAGGAATACCAGAGGAAACGTCAGGTTTGTTCTGACCGCAAGTTTCAGAAAGCTTGGGCAATCTGCTTGCTTTCAGGAAGACCTGAATCGGCGACCTCAGACGTTCAGCGAAGGGATGGCGAGGGGTGTGAAGGGTCTCGGTACTGGCGTTGTTGGCGGTCTTACTGGTGTGGTCATGAAACCCATCGAGGGTGCCAAGCAGGAAGGAGCTATGGGATTTGTGAAGGGCGTTGGAAAGGTGCGCCGTGTTTTTACTCAGAAAGCATGTAGGAGGCTAGAAGTGAAGGTACGTAACAGTTCAGGGCCTGATTGGAGTCGTCACGCGTCCAGTGTCTGGTGTGGTCGATTTCGCGAGCAGTACGCTGCATTCTGTACGGAGAGTAGCTGGTGCAACGGAGGCCGGAGCCCTTCGTCCACCACGAGTCATACGTCCCGATCACATTGTTCGACCATACAGCTATCACGATGCGCTGGGTTTCAAGATTTTCAACGTGAGTGTCCAAGACTCGGATCTGATCTTCCTGATGGTTTATTATAAAGTTCATTCATGTTTGCTAATTCCAGTGCTTTTGATCAGATAAGAATTTTCAGGACACGAATCGAGGAGAACTAGCTGAGACCGACGAGTTTGTTACCTATGCCCAGATCACGGACAAGATTGTGCTGCTTGTCACCAATGTGCAACTGGTAGAATTGATTGTGTTTCTTATTGTATGGTAAGGATTCTCTAAGAATGTTCTTCAGGTGTTGGCGAAGCGAGCAGAAGTTATGGGCACATGGTCATCTGACTGGCAGGTTGATTACGAGAAGATAAAGGAGCCGATCTTTGTCGAGAACGGAATCAAAGTTATTCTCAAGGTGAGATACACAGAAAAATCTTTGCCTCTGGTGGCTGAAATGGGTGGTATTCTGTCCAAATGCGTGCCATTCCACAGAGATTTCACTCGATTTCAGGAGAAGAAACGCGGATTCTTCGGGTTCGGTTCAACTGAGGGAAAAATCATAACTTTTGAGCATGCTGAAGTAAGTTTTCGTCAAGGTGAACTTTTACTGAATTATCTCTAGAAGAAAGATTTTGTTCTTTTCAGGACATCCAGCAGAAGGTACTAGCAGCCTACAAGGCTGCTACGGAGTTGCCTCAATAATAATTGTGATCTTGTTGACCATTTGCATTGTTTTTGTATTTATTTTTGTTTTCTTCTGGTACCCTAATGGTTAGACGTGTTTGTAGCGAGATTTTTTCGGACGGCTGATCCTTATCAGGATCTTCAGTTGCATATAGAGTGCTGGTATCTCAATTCATAGACCATCTCAAAGAGCAGTGTTGACTATTTGGTGGTTTTGAAAAATCAGATTTTTGTGGGATACCAGCACCGCCTCTATCCTAGCAACACTAAAAAATTTATTTAGTTCGCATTTCTGATATGTACCCTCTACCTGAATAGTTTAACTTGTAACATACTCGAACGGACCTACTAATTATCGTTGCGTCTTATTTCTGACCGTTTTATCTGCCGATGTGTTCCTTACCGGTATGAGGACTTTGATAAATGTCAATAATAAGATCGGAAGACACTTGTTTTTGAGCCAGAAATTGCAGGACGGTTGCGGCGAAACCACTCAGCAGGCTTTTTAACACTTAAGAGACCGCCTGCTCCACGGCGAATTTCCACAGCGGACCGGTGCGCTCCACGGCTAATCGTTTCCGTGGGTGCGCAGTGTGGACACGCGGTCCGCTGGAAACCATTTTGATCGGAGCAGGCTTTCTTACTTGACAACCAGTATTCCATTTCTACTCCACCTGAGAGTATGTCGCTCCACAGAGATCTGGAGTGAGGCCATAGTGAAGCAATGATCCACCGCTTTTTCGCGGACCTGCTTTTTTTATTTTGGTAGTTATTCCAGCGTTACATGCACAAGGCTGGTAACGAAATAAGCGTTTGTTTGCCGACTTCTGGAATTTTCTTCAGGTTACAGCTAATGCTTAGGATTGAGCCGTGCTAGGCCGACCCGGAGTATTGAAAATTTGAGAAATGAACAAACTTTTCCTCTGTGATGTCCTAATAAACCTCATGTAGAACTTTCGGCGGACTCAATTACTTTGATCTACGAAGTTGTCTGATGCGTCTGAAATAGATTTTATCAGAAATCTCAAAACGGGTATCAGATTCATGATCAGCACCCCCTCCTCCCCAATGGCCACGTGAGCGAAGTCGCACCAAAACGTGAAACGTTTACAAACGGATAACGAACGACAGACGCCAGTGAAGCTTCAGAAAACTGCGAAATATACACCACTTCATTGTTCAGCGCCTCCAAACATACCCCGTAGTTTAATTTCAGTAAAATTTTAAGCACTGAACTATTTCTAGGTTTTCACCCCTTTCCCCCCAAAGTTACCCTCCACTCGAAATTTAGCGAAATTTTAAACAAAGTTGACCGATGGCTAATATACCGCAGTCGAAGGAAATTTCATCGGAAATTGAAAGGTGAAAACCAGAACCTTGTGCAGCAACTCGAATAACCCTCGAGGTCAATGCAGCAAAATTTTGAACGATGACCTGCTACAGTTATCTCAAATAAGTGGCACTACTATTTCTACAATCAACTGTAGAACATTAGTTCCGTGATAAACACCATTGATGCCCCTTCTTAGCCAAGTTTGAAACGAATCATTTCCAGCCAAAGAAGCTTGAAAAATCGAGAAGTGCCATTCCGGAGATGCTTGTAAAATTACTAGGAACACTGAAAATGCTTGACCGCGGTGAGTGTAAATAGGTTACATCATAAGGAACTTATCCGTAATTAAGAAAGACTCCACGCCAGAGAAGTATAAAAAATATTAAAAGTTTTATGGCGTGGGTGCGCAGTGTGGACACGCGGTCCGAGGGGCAAAACAGCCGTGGGTGCGCAGTGTGGACACGCGGTCTCTTAAGAGTTAAAAGACACAATGGCACTACGAGTCACATTCGCAACAACTGTTGAACTGACTACGGATGCTTTCTTGGATCAGCCAGCCCATTGCAGCGAAATACAGATTGGTTGAAAAGTATTGAAAGCAGAAATGAAAGAATATGAACTTTCAAATGAAATTAGTTGTTTTATTCAATGTGATCACCCCCCGACGTCAATACACTTATTCCAGTGATCCTGCGATAATTTTATACCATCTCTGTTATGATTTTCTGGAAGCTCTGCAAATTACTGTTCCGCGACTGAGTGACCAGCCTCAGTCCACTGTAATCGTTCTTGTTTCAATTTAGGACCACGGTGGTAGATCCAAGTTTCATCCATAGTTACAAAGCGACGCTAAAAATCGGCTTTATTCTTATAAAAAAAATCAAATAATGCTGGAAAAATTGCTTTTCTGTGAGTTTTTGTTCAATTGTTAACGAATGCGGCACTAACTTTCCAAACTGCTCGTTCATACCAGGTTGTTCAATAAGTTTTGTCGTTCGATAAGAGAGGGTGTTGGTACTTGCCCAATTTTTTTTGTTCTGTTGGTACACTTCATATCAATTTGTTTGAAGTTTCATGTCAATCTGTCAATTCATTCCTTGTTTACAAGCCATTTAGTGTCGCCGTGTCACAGCAATGGAAAAATTGAATATCGTGCAGTGATAACATTCTAATTTTTGGAAGGTGTAGCACCGAAAGAAATTCACGAACGAATGTTAAATGTGTATAATGATTGTTCACCTACAATTAGGGCTGGGATTCATGAACGTAACCGGCTGAGTTTGGGTTCGGTTAGGGCAGCAACCCAGCGATGCCCAAACCGCAGACCGGCATTCACAACCGCCCCATCGCGGCTCAGGCACTCGAGGGGGCAAGCCTCGTTCATTTTCGCTCAGGGGGCCAGCCTTGAACCGTAATTGTGGGCGGAGATTCGAGGGGACGGCGCTCCGACCACCGTTGAGCCAGCCCTCTGCACCGCGTTGCATGATTTACCAAATCGAGCAGGTTTTCATCGGTGGAGCACCCAATCTCCACACTCATTTTTGTCATTTGTTTCACCACTTCATTATTATTCTTCTGCTTTCACAACTCCGACTCAGAATTCCGTTTCTTCCTCTCAGTAGATTGAGGTTATCTATTCATTTACGTTGGGTTCAGGGCACTATTCCACCGTCTGATGTTTTTGTTTGTTTGGGGATCTTCGTCGTCTTGCCGAGATGAAAGAAGGCAACTCCTCCGAAATGATCTGATTGAACTCCATGGAAGACGGGTTCGAGAAGCTATCAGCTCTTCAATAGGTATTTTTTACCGTTCCTTCGCAGCACCTAACCACCAATTAAAACTTCGATTTTCAGGCAAACGATGTGCGCGATTATAAAGTGCGCCTTCTTTGATGGTGGATGTAATTAGACAGCTCAGGAGGTAGTCCCTTTTGCAGTGAAGTTAGTTATGCAGTCTTTCTGATAAAGATTGTATCCATTGCGGGATTACGTAACTTCGGGACCGCACGAGGAACGATTGGAATGCAAAGGCAACGTTGAACCTGCGGAACTTTGGCATCTACTCGCATCGTTATGCTGTAACATGTTGTTTTCCTTCCCCATATATCTGCCACTTTATTAGTATCCCATTGTGTGGACATCTGAACCGTGAAAGTTGCGATTTTTGTGTTTTTCTATGTGAGGTGGTTTCCACAGATC
This sequence comes from Aplectana chamaeleonis, assembly GCA_029168955.1. Taxonomy (NCBI): domain Eukaryota; kingdom Metazoa; phylum Nematoda; class Chromadorea; order Rhabditida; family Cosmocercidae; genus Aplectana; species Aplectana chamaeleonis. The sequence goes on from JAPDOI010000108.1 coordinate 979,819, forward strand.
ACTGTATCTTCAGATTCGGCGATTTTCATAAACAAAGACTGTGTGTTAGCAAGGTATTACAGTGAAATGAGAAAAAAACGAAGAAGATTGAGGAAGCCGCCTCGCTTTGTATGTACGTCTGTGAACATTCGGGTAGACTACCATTAAAATGAGGTAGTATTCTGATTACTGTTATAAATTTTCATGGTTCTCCAGTGTTTCATAAGTATAATAAAGTTATAAATCATCTTGAATGGCGAGGAAACGGCGAAAACGGAGCAAATCCAGGGTACTTGGCTTTGGGATGACCCGCGTAACCATTGCGGGTGAGAACCGAGGTAGGACGGTCCCGCCGCGAAGAGACGGTGGGGGCGCCAGCCTCGTTCCACTGGCACGCCAGCCTTGTCATGGAAGGAAGGCTGGCGTCCAATTGGTAGTGAGGCTCGCCCCCTCGGTATCTGAGGGATGGGTACTAACCAGTCCGCGGCCACGTACTTGCCACTCTATTGACGCCGAAAATCTCGATTGGAGAAAATCAATATTGGCACTCGGGTCGGAATTCCCCAAACCCGTCACTGTTTTTATTGCACATGATTATTTAATTTTGCCTGTTTTTTGAATTCCAATTTTTGTTTCCCTTGTGCTTTACCTTCTTCAATGGATCAGAAGGCATTTCAAGGAATTTTCCTCAACTTGATGATGTTTTTTTTCATTTTTAAGATTTTCGTTCTTTCCTTTTTTTCAACAGATCCTCTTTGGTTTTTCAAAAGATCATAAAGTGGTGCTGCTTGCTGACGATTAGCCGCAAACCTGCTGATGAAATTTTAGTCTCCAATTTGGGTTTTTTCTCGCATTACTAGCCTTTTCAACTTGTTTTTTCGAAACGCCCTCTGATTTTTTGTGTGTTTCACATGGCTTAGGTTTTGCTGCAGGGATCATCTTCGTCCTCTTAATGAGTTTTTTTGACTTCAAGTTCTCCGTTTGTCGTTTGAGCTCCGAGTTTTCCATTTCATTTTTCTCTGAAAATCCCTTTTTTGTTTTTTTCCTGTCTGTCATTCTCACCCAAGCTCACTGTCGCTCACAACAGGAGAAAACTAAAACGATTCCATAGGAAACAGAAGTTCGAAATAAAAACAGAAGTTTCTAAAAGAAAAATAACGAAAACGTGTAGGAAAAGTGCTGAGAAAAAATTCTGAAAATGAGGGAATTCGGAGCCGAAATGGAGAAACTCCAGCGAAGAGCCCGTGGCTGATCGGTAAATGTTCAGCGCACGGAAGACATGGAATTAGAAACAAAAGTGGAGGCCAAAAAGAACAACGATGTGCGATAAAATAAAGAAGAGAGCGAGAGCAGGGAGGACAGGCGTAGAAATTGTAGTTAGTCATGGGCAACATACATAAAACTTGCAGATAAAGTTGATGATTGTGAGAATTTTCATTTTATCATTATGTCTAGCGGGCCTATATTGTATTAGTCAATAACGAACGGCATTCCTGTTTTCAGTTTGCCTCGAAGATATCAAGTTTTATGCGTATTCGCAAAAGGTTTTGGAACAAATTGTGCTCATGGTTCATATCAACAAAATGGAACTTTAGTGTATTCAGATAATCTGAGAAAACCCTCGTTTGCGATCAAGCCAGATCGGTATTTCCTCGAGCCTCAGTGTTGTGCACTAATACAACACACTACCGATTCGACGACTAAGCCGCAAAACCGCTGCTAACCGCGGCTAACAACCGCAGCTCCGAGGTGCGGTTACGCGTAACTTAATGGTAGCCCAGCTGTAACCAAACCGGATTTTTGTAGAATGCCGGTTTCCTCCGCTAACAGCTGTAACCGTGGTTTTTGCCTTTCATGAATCCCAGCCTAGAACAGTAGAAAGAGGGTTTGCTGAATTGAAACGTGGTCGTACAAGCCTTGACCATACACGTGAAGGACGTCCAAAAAGAGCATCAAAACCAGAAATCATAGCCAAAATACAAGATATGGTTTTGGAAGATCATCGATTGACTGAGAGAGACTTAGTAGAGGCTCTACACATTTCATTAGGCAGTGTGAGCCATATTTTTAGTGAAATTTTGGGTTTTAGAAAGCTGTGTGCACAATGGCAGCCGCATTTGCTAACAATGGAACAAAAACACATACGAATGCGACTTTCTTAGCAACATTTGTAGCTTTTAAAAAAGGATAAAGTGGATTTCGTGCGTCGATTCATCACTATGGATGAGATTCGGGTCTATCACCATGATTCTGAATCAAAACAAGAGGCTAAACAGTGGTGTGAACCTGGTTGTTCGGCTTCGAAACGAGTTCGTGTCCGGAAATCGGCCAAGAAGGTTATGGCATCAGTTTTTTGGGATGCGAAAGGATTTTCGTTTGTGGATTACTTGCAAATTAGTAAAACATTTAATTCTGAATATTATAGCAACCTTTTGGACCAGTTGAAGGAAAAATTTCATGAAAAAAGACCCGGTTTGCAGAAGAAAAAAATCATTTTTGATCAGGACAATGCATCGTGTCACAAGAGCATTTTGACAATGGCTAAAATCCATGAATTAAAGTTCGAATTGTTTGAGCACCCACCGTATTCACCAGATTTGGCCCCCAGAGACTTCCATTCGTTTCCGGAACCCAAAAAAATGCATGCGTGGCCAGCGTTTTTCATCAAATGAAGAGGTCATAACGGCTGTTTAAGCGTATTTTGCAGACCTTCCGGATTCTCACTTCAGGTATCCATAGATTGGAGGATCGTTGGAGCAAGTGTATCAATGTTCAGGGAGATTATACTGAATAGTAAAGTGTATTTTGAACCATAAAATTGTGTTTTTCTTATTGAACGACAAAACTTATTGAACAATCTGGTACGTAATTCTTTGCGTAAAATATAGAGTACTCGTTCGTCTGAGATGCCTATGGCATTAGCGATTTCACGCTTAGTCAAGCTTGGAACTTCACTTACAGTATTATGTACTTGCGTAATGATTTCTAGTGCTGTTGCAGTTTTTGGTCGTTCACTACGTGGTTCATCTTCAACGCTACTACGACCACGTTTCAACTTGAAACTCATTGATGTACGGTTGGAACGGAAGGAGCAGATTCTTTTAACACGCTGACCATTTTTGAATAAATTTCTATTGCTGAGAAACCTTCCAGCAAGGAATTTTATCACTGCACGATACCCACTGTTAAAAGTACACGTCGAATTTAAATGGCTTGTAAACAATGAACGAATTGACAGATCGAAATAAAATTTTTTGTATGTTCATATGAAATATGAAATGACGTATGAATTTTAATTCCTCTGCTGCTTAATAGGTGTCGCTTTCAGAACTTTTCTACCAACATGTATATTAAAACATTCAAAAACATAAAATTCAGTCCTACATTGATTCAGCCTAGAGGCTGTGTACACGATGAAAATGTGGCCAATTTTTTGCAGAAACAAGCTTAGGGACCCTATAAGAAAAGTGAGAACGGAAGAATGACGAAAAACGACCGGGAAGTGGGTGAAAATCTCGCTGACCAGCACCGGATTTTGGAATGTTGTTTATCGCGAATGGTTCTAACCGTTCAACATGTGGATTGTCCATTTTATTTTTTAAGAGTTTTTGTGACAAGAAACAGAAAACAAAGTCTTCTATCTAAGAAGTTTGAAGGGCGAAACCATTTCTGATGTGAAGTTTGAGGCGTTGTCTGCAGTCTCCCGAATCACCAAACATACATAATCAGATTTCTCAGAGATTTCTTTTGTTCCTCCAATACTTGAGGTTACTATGGGGAGTTCTCCCTATTATACTCTACTTAGGTGCTCGTCTTGCATTTCGATCACGATATCTGAGCCTGGAAGCAAGTGTTCGCAGTCGAGGCAGCTTATTAGCAGTCTCGAAAAAATCATATGCCCCTCTAACGCGTGTCCTTCTCAAACGGCACAAGCGCCGATTTGCTGTTCTTACTGTTGATCTATCGTCGGCTCTAATCATAACGTGACCGGCCCAATGGAACCTGACTTTCGGTGCACGTTCAACTGATTAACGAAGACGGGATATATGTACTTCGAAGGCATTAATTGCAAAGTGCGGTTTGATGATGAGTGCGCCGGGTAAACTTCAGAAGACGACGCTTGAGCGCTCTTTGGCTAACTTGCGAAGATGTTGACGATTACGCTCCGTCAGCCCACGTTTCGGCTTTGCAGCACAGCGTAGGGGGGGGGGAAAGGTTGATCCGAATAGGTGAGCACGAAGTTGTGGGTCAGCCAGCTAGTCTGTGGCATCTTTCGAACCGTAAACCCGAGAGCTGCTCTCATGCTGTTCTCCTTCTGAATTCGATGCCCAAGTCGTTATCCATGTTCATTGAGAGTTCTAGGTATATGTAGGAGTTGGCTTCCATGATCGGTGTACCATCAACCTCAACCTGAGTGCTCGAGTTTTTAATCTGAGGATCATATACAAAGAGTTCAGAATCTAACAATTTCAAATGGAAAGTGTTTGAAATACAGTGAATACACGGATCGTACTGACGCTTTCGGATACTGTAGCTTGCTCCAACGCCAACCATAGGAACTAAGAGTACCAGTGTGATGCAAGCTGTCTATTTGAACGAGTATTCCTAAAGATTTCTGTTCTCCGATTTCTGTCTTGAGAAATGTGAATAAATTATTACAAAAATGGCCTGGTGACAAGCAATGTGATCACGACAATAGAAAAATTTATGCACAACAGCAATTCAAATAAATATGTAGCCTAACAGGACAGAGAATACAAAGAGTGAATTTAGCCTAAACCTAGGTCAAGCTGAGACCTAACCCCTCGGACTCTTTTAATTACGCGAGAAGGGGTGAATGGTCAGCCCAAACCCTAGCCGTGGGTGTTGCAGCAGAGAAGCAGCCCCTATCCTCGGCGAAGGCGACGGACGAATTGACAATCAATGCCCATCGAGTCATCTCATTGATTTATTCCCGCGCGATGCGCGAGATTTCGAATATGAAATTTGCTTGTTTAGGCGTGCTCGGTGCAGACGTACCAATGGCGCTACCGTAACCCTATATTGCGCACAAAGGCGTCGGAAATTCGTCTCAGCCTGGAATGCACGCAAGTTTCTTCTATAAAACTACTAGTAATATATATACTCACAACATCTGTCCATTTTAGCTACCCCGTTTTCTGCTTGCTTTTTCCTGACAAACTATATTTTCTGTTTTCTGTATGAAAAACTATGAAAAAGTACTCGTGTGCCGCTGCGGGTATTTGTTGATAAGAGAGCCTGTCGCTTGTTGCTGGCAGTGTGCACCACTTTTATAACCTTCCTAGGTTAATCACGGTTGTTGTTATAAAATTATCATTATTTTCATTCCAACGTGTTTTCAAAACACTATAAAAGCTGTGAAGAAAGGTATAGAGGTTTCTCATCATGCAATTTTGAGGGCAGTCTGCAATGAAGAAGTCAGCGAAGTCTTCGGCAGAAGCAATGAAGCCGTGGAGGGGTTCGGCGGACATGGTTAAGCCAATCGTGAGTTCTGGAGAGCCGGTGAAATCGGCTTCGAGCGCAACGAAGACAGTCAAGAAAGTAGAAGTGTCAGTAAAGCCAGTTCTGTGGTCGGTGGAGCTGACGCACCCAGGAAAGTGGTCTGTGGAGTCAATGAAGCCGGAGAAGTGGTTTGTGGAAGCAGTGAACCCAAGGAAGTGGTCGGTGGAGCCATTGACACCGACGGAAACAGCCAAAAAGCCCGGTGTCTTAGCGGGACGACTACCGCGAGGAGGGAACATAATACTCCTTGTTATGATTGGACTGATTCTGCTCCTTGTGCTAGTGAGTTCCTGACATACACGCATATATGGTTTCACTCAAATCTTTAGGAAGCAGCAACACAGTTATTATCACGCTATCTTGGAAGTGGAGCGTTTGTTTCTCCATCTCTGCCATTGTTTCTCGGAAACGACCGCTCGGTTTCCATGATAGAGATACATATCATTCAGCGTCGCGGCTTTCCGCCGCCGGAGTAATGCCCCACCACATCCTCAAGACCTCCAGGTGACATAAAATGCATATCACCTCAAGGTCTCCGGCATGTTACCTATACAGAATTATAGTTTGCCACCGGCACAAAATTCTCACGGAGGTGAAGTAGTTTTTCTTGCCAGAGTTTCCCATGAGTAGGCCCCTATATCGTGTTATCTTTTTCACCGGTGAGGCTGTTTCCCTAATCCCTAGTGTGTTCAGCTTCAGCCGCTCACCTCCGGAGAGGGACGGTGTGTGAATGAAAACACACCGCTCTCAAATTCTTTCATACCCTACCGTTCATCAATTGGGTATCATCAACTTTGTTTACCGTGAGAATTTTGTGCCGGTGGCAATTTAGAATCGTCGTTACCTAGAGGCTTTGAGCATGCGGTGTTGGATGACTCTGGGGCTCGACTTGCTAGTCACCACCAGGTGACAACAGTCATCCCCCTCTCTCACGAATTCCGCTTTCTAACTTCAACATACATAATTTTTAAAACCCAAACTTCTATTACAATAAATCACTACAATGCACTACAAATCCAAATTTTCATTTACCCTTTGAAAAAATCATTCTGATGTGACGTCGACACCAAGTAACGAGCTATGACTACAAAAGAAAGGAATATCGGCTTGAAACCGATCGGGGGGGGCACTCGAGAAAATGAAATGATCTATCCATGAAAATGAAAATTTGGGCTGATATCATATGCCTGACATCGTTATCAGTCATTGTTTTCGTGGAGACTCCATGGAAATTCTTCGACTTCTGGGTATCATTTACTTTTGGGTTTTGAAAGCGGTATCATTTACTGTGCTTCTCTGAAAAGCACGCCCATGCCGATCACTTCTTCCGCAGGGCTACCGTAACCATTCTTGAACAAAACATGATAACGAATGTAAACACACGCTCTTAACATGCGGGGTATAAAAGAGCGGAGGAGCGGTATGCATTCATTCACACACCGCTCTCCTCGAGAAGCCACTGGGGAGTGGCTGAGGAGGTCGAAATTGTGCAAACATGTTTGTTGGCTATTAAGATGTGCTGACACTTGGAAAAATTTTAAAGGAGGGTTACGGTAGCCCTGCGGAAAAAATGATCGGCATGAGCGTGCTTGTGCTTCTCTGGGCCAAATTCCGGTCCGCAATTGCGTCTCAACACTCTTTGCGGCCGCGCGCCTTCAAGTCAGAAGAGTTTCCAGAGCCGCAGCCGCCGACCTGTTTACTCTAGTTGTGTTTTGGAAATTGAACGAAATTGGAGAAAACTGTATAAAAAAGCCAATTGGAGTCGGCTTTGGCGCATGAAACTCGACTGACTCGAGCGCGTGCGGCCGCAAAGCGTGTCGAGACGCAGTTGCGGACCGGATTTCGGCCCAGAGAAGCACATTATTCTCCAACTGCCTCCTGCCTCCCCCCCCCCCCAACGGTTTCATACCGGAATATCCAAGTTTTCCATAATTTTTCAAAAATAGAGGCAAGCTTATGCTTGGATACGCAAATCTCGTGCCAGGAACTAGGCCAAATGTGCTCTTGAATCCTGCGTGCCCCCCCCCAGCCCGTCTAGCATAGTGCACAAGCATCTTACATAAGTGTTGTTCTTCATCACAAGGTAGCTGAGTTGAACGCAAAACTCAGATGTCAGGCAGGACTCGAACCTGCATTGCACGCTTTCCGGGCGAGAGTGTTACCATTACACCACCGACACCCCGTTCTGCATCACTCAGCTATTCACACATGAACTGTGTGGGCACAACAGCAATCACCCGATGACGGGTATGATCTGGTAAGCACAAATCGGCATTAAATCCAGTTAAGCTGAGGCCTTTTGAAGACAGAATTTTGATGCTCAACTCAGCTACCTTGTGATAACTTGTGATTATATACCATGCCATAATAAGGCATCAAATATTCAAAAACATCAAAATTCTGTCTTCAAAAGGCCTCAGCTTAACTGGATTTAATGCCGATTTGTGCTTACCAGATCATACCCGTCATCGGGTGATTGCTGTTGTGCCCACACAGTTCATGTGTGAATAGCTGAGTGATGCAGAACGGGGTGTCGGTGGTGTAATGGTAACACTCTCGCCCGGAAAGCGTGCAATGCAGGTTCGAGTCCTGCCTGACATCTGAGTTTTGCGTTCAACTCAGCTACCTTGTGATAACTTGTGATTATATACCATGCCATAATAAGGCATCAAATATTCAAAAACATCAAAATGTTGTTCTTCATTTCTAGGATCTTGAGGCCCCGGTCAGACTTCGTCGAAAAACCTGCTGAGTCCGACTGAGTCCGAATGAGTCCGGGGTGGAAAAACCTGCTGAGTCCCACTGAGTCCGGTTGCCCCCAGCATCAACCGGTTCCTCTGCGAAACACGCAATTGATAGTGACGATTATCACCTCAGCTGTGAATCGGAACGTGTTTGGTGGCTGATTTTTCTTGTTTTCAACATGTCTGAATCTGATTTTCCGTATCAGCAGCAGGTGGGGCAGAGCGCAGGCGACGAGAGTCGAGATGCGGCAGGACTCGGCATGTCGCAGTCGGTCGAAAAAATGCACCCAAATCACGTGAAAAAACCTTCTACCACCTATATCGACCGGGTGGGGTGAGGATGATTTCGGTGGGACTCAGTGAGACTCAGTGGGACTCAGTCGGTGCATTGGCCCCGCCCTTGTGCGCATGAGAAATATCAGTATCGACCAGGGGGATTGCGGTGGGCATCAGACGGTCGCAGTCGGACTCAGTGGGTTGATTTTTTGCACCCGTTTCCCACGAATTCGGTGCGTATCGACCCGGTGGGACTCAGTAGATCCACCGACTATGACGGGGGTCTGAGTGCCTCCCGTCTAAGATAGAGCTGACGAGTCAGAAGCAGTTGGAAGTTATTCGAGAACTATAGTGGAGTCCGCCAAGAAAGTCTCATTTACTTATCAAAAAGAAGCGGTCGGCTGGGGATCAATGTGCATGAATCCCATACCAGCACGCTCGACACCGATTGAGCGAGAGCGGTTGTGCTGCAATGAGTTTCATGTTCATTGATCTCCAATCGACCGCTTCCCATGGATAAGTAAATGAGACACTCTTGATGGACTCCACTATACTCTGCCAATTCGAGACTTGATGTCTCAGCAAAAGAGACTTGATGCTGATGTACAAGTCGGCATGAAGTCTTAATTTGCCGCGTTGAATTCATTGTATGGCTAGGATAGGTGAGAATGGGATAAATGTCCCGTGAAAATGGTGCGAACTTGCAGCGAGAGAGGGTCCAAGTTTCCGCGAAAATGGGGTGAATTTAACTCGAAAAATGGGTGAGTTTACCTCGAAAATTTGACGAATTTGAAGGTCCACAACACAGAAAGCCGCGCCTTGTCCGCAACACGGGCGTAATCTTCACCGAGGTCTGCGGTGAGGTGGCACACTCTGCGGACCGCGGTGTAATTCGCCCCCCCCCCCGCTGTGAGGATACCCGCTGTATACTCCCAGCAGCCAAAATTATTTTGGCCTCCGGAGAGTGACACGAAGTCACCTTCCAGGGCCGGCATCAGAATGCCGAATGAGGACTTTAAGGCCCCCGTCATAGTCGGTGGATCTTCTGAGTCCCACCGGGTCGATACGCATCGAATTCGTGGAAGACGGGTGCAAAAAAATCAACCCACTGAGTCCGACTGCGACCGTCTGATGCCCACCGAAATCCCCCCGGTCGATACTGATATTTCTCATGCGTACAAGGGCGGGGCCAATGCACCGACTGAGTCCCACTGAGTCCCACCGAAATCATCCTCACCCCACCCTGTCGATATAGGTGTTTCTCACGTGATTTGGGTGCATTTTTTTTCGGCCGACTGCGACCTGCCGAGTCCCGCCGTATCTCGACTCTCGTCGTCTGCGCTCTGCCCCACCTGCTGCTGATACGGAAATCAGATTCAGACATGTTGAAAACAAGAAAAATCAGCCACCAAACACGTTTCGATTCACAGCTGAGGTGATAATCGTCACTATCAATTGCGTGTTTCGCAGAGGAGCTGGTTGGTGCTGGGGGAAACCGGACTCAGTGGGACTCAGCAGGTTTTTCCACCCCGGACTCATCCGGACTCAGTCGGACTCAGCAGGTTTTTCCACCCCGGACTCATCCGGACTCAGTGGTACCCAGCAGATTTTTCCACCCCGGACCGGACTCATCCGGACTCAGTCGGACTCAGCAGGTTTTTCCACCCCGGACTCATCCGGACTCAGTCGGACTCAGCAGGTTTTTCCACCCCGGACTCATCCGGACTCAGTGGGACCCAGCAGGTTTTTCCACCCCGGACCGGACTCATCCGGACTCAGTGGGACTCAGCAGGTTTTTCCACCCCGGACTCATCCGGACTCAGTCGGACTCAGCAGGTTTTTCCACCCCGGACTCATCCGGACTCAGTGGGACCCAGCAGGTTTTTCCACCCCGGAGCGGACTCATCCGGACTCAGTCGGACTCAGCAGGTTTTTCCACCCCGGACTCATCCGGACTCAGTCGGACTCAGCAGGTTTTTCGACGAAGTCTGACCGGGGCCTAATGAAATGAGGCAGCTTTTGTACCGGCTGTGCTCACGGTAAACACATTGAGACGTGATCAATAGTTTTATCATGTTTTCACTGAGATGTTTTGTGATTGTGAGAAAATAAACAAAAAAAAAACATTGTGATGACGTCTAATGATCCTTCTAAAGAATTTATTCAGAACAATAATGTACGGAAGGTGAAAATGAATTGCATATAAGCCAAATCTGGGTGTACTGGGGCGATGGCACTGTAGCGTTCTGCCCGCGCTCTCTCGCAGCCTCCCCTTGCTCACGTCATCTGCAAATCCGCGACACCACAGCAGTGAGAGGAAAAGGTGATGAAATTTAGCTTTGGGATGACAAGGCCGGGCCATATCGTCTTGCAAATCGTAGCAGCTAGCAGGCTTAGGCCATACTTATACACCGGCGGGACGCTGCGGAATTAGCAAGACAACTACCACTTATGTGCGTCCTAACTGTGCTGATGCATGCCAAAAGGAAGAGTTGTCCAGAATAACGCGCCGAATATTCGCACCGAGCAGATATACACTCTGCGACACTGTATACTGTATCCTTGCGGGACCTACCCTGTTGGAGACTTGCCAATTTCCACGAGCTGATTATTTTTCAGATCTGAATTTGTTAAAGTATCAACAAAACGACCTAATGAGCACTGCTATGATAGGAGCAATAAATAGATTTCCAGTGACTTTCTGCAATAAACAAGTGTTAGAGGCGTGAAATATCGATAAAATACAATTTAAGTGCCCGGGATTTTTCAGTCTGCGAAATTGCGTCAAAGACGCAACATTGCAGACGAGTCTCCGGTCCAAGCAGCAAGCGGCGGCGGCAATGTCATTGCTGGACGTTTTCATTCCGCTGGTGTATAACTAGGGAAGTTGTTGAATGACAACGGTGGCCTCCTTTATTTGAGACCAGTCGTCCGTATATGTAGACTGAGAGGCTACTGTTCCATTAGCTCCAAACCTTCAATTGCTTTGTTGGTTGTCATTAATCGAGTTTTTTTCATTCATTGTGTTGTTTTTAGCAAAAGTTTTTGTTCCGTTTCATTTTTAGTCGTGTTGTGCACGCCGAAAATAAATAAATAAATAATAAATAATTAAAAAACGATAGCAGACCATCATAACATGAAAGGTCTGTAACGATTGGGAAGCAGTAGGCATTCATTCTCGAGCTACTCTATTCAGAAAGTTACAGTCGGTGCCTGAGGATGTCGGAGAATGAATAAACACCTTGGCTGGCTGAAATGATGTCTCACGTCCGAGCAGACACTTGGAAAAATCAATGGGAGGATTGCGGTTACGGTAGCTTTTCCTCTGAGAAAACTCGCCGCGAACCTACCGCAAGCCTTGCGCCTACCACGAATCTGCCGGAAACCTTCCGCCAACCTCGAACCTGCCGCGAACACCCCGGCACCGCTACGTTCTTTTAGTAGTAATTCTGGAGCTGGTGCAAGCCTGCCGCGTATCTGCCGCGACCCCAGCTGAACTGTGTTCATGATCATGTAAGAACGTGCTTATTACGTGCACAACCAGTATGAAAAGCACCTCATCTCACTCGACTTGGAGTCACTCTCTAGAGGCCAGCATATTTCCTACCGTTGGGGGATAGGAAGTATCCTCACGGCTGTGGGGGGGGGCGGGGTTTTGCCGCGGTCCGCCGAGAGGTTGGTTCCTCACCGCAGAGATGGAAGAAGACTACGCCCCTGTAGCGGGCTGAGGCGGGCTTTCTCTGCCGCACCCGGGGTGCCGTACCAAGGATACCTACATCTTGGGAGTAAATCACTTCCCCATCCCCTGAAAAAACTCGCCGCGAAAGTTCCGCAAACCTGCCGAGTCGTAGCCTGCCAGGCTACGACTTTTCAGGTTTTCGGGAGGTTCGCGGCGAGCTTTCTCAGAGTAACCCCGTTCGCTCGGGGTTCCCAGCAATACGAGAGATAACGCTGTGATCGGAGCGTAACTCTCTTGGATTAGACAGAAAGTCCAAAAAAGTAATTGCTTGGTTGTATTGTGCCCTTAGCATCCTGTGCTCGAAAATCTGACGGATCATTTTCAGGTAGCTGCTGGATACGCTTCCATGTTTGTTCGAAAGCCTGTGGTGCCCAGCTGTGGGAAAAAGGCTGTATCAAATGCGACAACCACAACGATCGAGACAACCAAAACAACAACAACAACAACAGAAACAACCACCATAGAAACTGTAAAAACAACCGCAAAAACCTATGATGGCGATCTGGTTTCCGTGTGGGCGGTAGGTTACAAACTTGAATGTTCATACACCGACTTCTCTAGCGAACAATAAGAAATGTTTTCCGTACCCAATGGAGGCTGAATCGCTGCAGCTATAAATCGCGCGGGTTCTTGGATTCGGCCGTTAACCCATTCACAACCACGTGTATCACCGGTGGACACGAGTTGACTTCCATTTCGGACCTTTCGAAAATCGATTTCTCTTCCACAAGAACGAATCTTCAAACTTTCTCATGTACAATGTATTAAATAATCCTAGACTTGACTACGGAAGTCGTGGTCCGTCAGCAACTCTACCATAGCACAATGTTCAAACATTTGTGTGAATAGCTAGGGCTCAATACGAAAGATCGTTGCAAAAACAATTTAACAAGCGCATTATAAGCTCTTTTCTCTTTTACTGGTAGCTCGTAGCTTTATTATCAGGGAGCCTAAGTTGGAATCACGTTCTCTTCACCTGGAAATGTGCCACTACCATGATTACATGTACCATGACCCCGAAACATAGATTTTCTTAAATTTGAAATTTTTTACTCACCATGACTAAACCTACACGATACGAAAATTGTGAACACGTAGCAGGTTTCTGAATCGCATTCAAAAAACTCCTTTAGGTGAATATCACCGGCGCAATGGGGGCAAAATAATATTTCCGCTTGACCCTGATGTGGTTTCAGACCGTTATTTTTCATGATAGAAAGAGTTCCATGTGAGGAAATTCTGGTACAGTGTTAGTTTAACTGATAGCTCAACTACTCAGACATTGGGATTGGCGGACCGCCGGTATTTGCTTGGCGAGCAAAAACCATTCCCGGTGTCAGACAGCCATTAGCCGGCGGTCCGCCAAAACCCTGCCAGTGGTCCACCAGGACGTTGGCCGACCGCTGGCTGTCTCTTGGCTAATATCTGGCAGCCCGCCGTTGAGCAATCATTTGCCAGCGGTCCGCCAGTCTCTTTGCAGACCGATGAGTCGAGGTGGGTCCCTCACCTCAGATCGTTGCGTAGGAGATCGCCTACGCGACGGTCTGAGGTGAGGCAACCACCCCACCTCCCCCCTCCCCCCACCTAGCCGTGGGGAAGTTGCCCCTCAGCTGCCAAAAATATGGTAGCCTCTGTTGAGTGACTTCAGGGGTGCGTTCCAAGAAGATTTCCATGGAAGAAAAATGGGTCTGATAAGATATAACGAATGATAATCTAACAGATAAGCTCATTTCATGCGGTCTCTCAGTCTATCATTGGTCGGCTCTTATCAGATTCATTTTTCCTCCCGTGGAAGTCTTCTTGGAACACACCCCAGGTCACCTTCCAAGGCCGGCATCAAAGTGCCGAGTGAACACTCATCCGACTGAGTCTTCTTATATACCGGCTCGTGAAATCAGAGATCGAACTATAACATGTTAAAACGCGAGTAGTCGTCAACTCTCTGGAGTGCCAGCCATGTGACGACTCAGTGCCAAGCGAAGGCCACTGGGCGGTTATGCGCCAGCCAAGTGCCGATTGTTGGATAACTGCGTTTTTATGCGCTCGGTGATTCCGAGGTTTGATTGCCCTTGCCAGCTGAATGCAATTTATCACGCAGCTTTCAGGCAGCTGACACTTTTTCGCCAGCGGTCCGCTGCTAGCCCTAATTGAGATGCCAAGGATGAGCCAGCTGTTGGCCTCGTGATTACCAATTGCCAGCTGAATGCCAGTTATCACCCAGCTGTTAGACAACTGGCACATATTCGGCAGCCGTCCGTTGCTGGCATTCAATGACATGCCGAGTGTATGCCAAGTGTTGGCCTCGTGATTGCCATTGGTCAGCTAAATGCCAGCTGTCCCCCAGCCGTTGAGCAACTGGCGAATTTTCGCCAGCGGTCCGCTGCTCCCAATGTCTGAGTATGAACATGAAAAAACAAAAACTGATTTTCGGTGGCGTCCCATCCAAGCTCGCGTGTCCCACCGGTGAGACACGGTATACGGTAAAGCAATTTTGCACGCGGTCCGAAGGTGCAGTTAACCAAGATTAGGCGTGGTCGTGAATGGGTTAAGCTTCCCTTGGATAAGAGAGCGGGAATATGCTGCCACAGGGAGCAACAGGCGGTGGCACCGCTCTTAAAGTCCGATTGGTTGGCGGTAATCTAGTGGGGGGGGCACCTATCCTCTGTTTCGGAGTAAGATTTATACTTGTTCGTAGCGTGCGCCTGCGCTCGTATGTCGCGTCTCCATCACCCCACATTTCTCGTTTTCTCTCCGCTTGCACCGAGAAGCGCGCAAAGGAACAGAGTAAATATGACTCCGAAACAGAGGATACATTTCATCCATGAAAATGACAATTTTCGTCGATGTCAAATATCTGGTAGTCAAGGTTTTCACAAAAAATCCGTGGAGATACTTATAGTTAGATTTTTGAATGCGATATCATTAATTGTTGACTTGAATCCTGCTTGAGTGGCTCTTCCCCAACTAGCTTTGCACAGCGTTTTTATACTAAACGAAGCAACTGTTTCCATATTTTGTGATTTTTTTTTCAGTTGGAAAAGAAAACGCGGATCCTTGCGTAGGGGATCGCCCACTCAATGGTCTGAGGTAAGGCACCCAACCCACCTCCCTTCGCCCCGGTTAGGCGTCAATTGAGAGCCTATTGGTGAATAACTGCGTTTTCGTGCTCTCAGTAAATTCGAGGTGTGATTGCCATTGCCAGCTAAATGCAAGTTATCACACAGCTCTCAGAAAAACTGGCGTATTTTCGCCGGCAGTCTGCTGTACGCCCTAATTGAGATGCCAAGTATGAGCCAGCTGTCGGCCTCGTAATTGCCGATAGCCATCCCAATGACAGTTATCACCCAGCTGCTAGGCAACTGGCACATATTCGCCGGCTGCTCGCCGCTGGCATTACCTGACATAACGAGTATGTGCCAACTGTCGGGCTCGTAATTGCGATCGGTCAGTTAAAGGCCAATTGTCATCCAGCTGTTGAGCAACTGGCGAATTCTCGCTAGGTGTCCGCAGCTCGCATCGTCTTAGTTGGCCGATCGGCGTAGCCAGTCTGGTCGAAAATCATGAAAGGAATGAGATAGGGTGGAAAAAACACCCGATTTGGCTGATCCGACCGATGCTCACATGATGTAAGGCAAGAAATGATTGACATCCATGACATTGCTCCACATATTCCATACATATTGACCGCGTCCGCCACAGCTGGCCACACTGGGTGTTTTTTCAATCTCCATCGTCCACGTTTTTCATATGACCGGGTTGGGCACGGTGTTTTGACTCTGACAGGGGCCTCAACCAGAGCGGCCCGATCAGTCGGAGAGGTGAGTCTGGGAAAAGTTTCAGCCCTTTCGCGCGTGCCGCTCCTCTAGCAAAGTATGGTCTAGCGGCACCGCCATGGCGGAGCGGGAGCATAGCTTCGTTGGGTGGAACCATGTACTCCATCAACCTTCACGTCTGAGCAGGTAAAGGCGGGGACCTTCACCATTGGGAAGACCGGTGACAACCGGTGAAACGCCCCGAAAAGGAATGGGTCGGTAAAGTCATTTTCAAGATCGGGTGGGTGTCACTGCTGGTTTTTCAACCATAACTTTTTTGTGCTCGGAGATAGACTTTGGTGAGAAGTATCTTCGAAATCCATATAAAATTCTGCATCGAATAGCGTTCTCAGTTTGGAAGAATATCTTCTCAATCCTTCAGCCTAATGCATTTTACGAAACACCGGTTTTTCGCCTATAACTCTTTAACCGTTGAAGATAGTGTTTTGGTGAAGATTGTTATCGAAATCCACGTAGAATTCTGGGTCGAATGATATATCGGGTTCCTGACGCTGCTTGCTCCATAAGCCAAACAGGTCGGTGGAGCCGAGCCCCGTTGTTGGCTCCAGTAGAACTCTGCGTCTCTCATTTAAACCATCGAGGCGAGAGCACCCTATGAAGATAACCAGAACCCCATTTTTAATGGTTGAAGGGTTATAGGCGAAAATCCGGCGTTTCGTAAAATCAATGAGACTGAAGGATCGAGAAAATTTTTTTCCAACCTGGAAACACTAGTCGACGCAGAATTCTATGAGATTCCGAAAACAACTTCACCAGGGGTCTAACTCCGAGCACAAAAAAGGTATGGACCAGAAACCGATGATTTCACGCGAAAGAAATTCATTTCATAAACTGAAATAACGTTTCCTGCACCAAAAACAATCAGTTTTTCGTCCATTACATTTGAAATCAGCTGGAAGAGCGGGAACGTATTTCTTGAAGCTGAGAATGCTATTCGATGCAAAATTTCACGGGGATTTCGAAAGCAACCTTTAACAAAGGGAGATTTTCAAGGGTAAAAACGTTATAAACAAATAACAGATTGCTTTTGGTGAAGGAAACCTTATTTCATAAATTGGAATCTGCTGAGAGACTGGAAATGTATTTCTCTCGAATTGAAAACTATCAACGCGAAATTTCATGAAGATTCTGGAAACAGCTCCGGTCAAAGATATATCTTAACACTTAAGAGACCGCGTGTCCACACTGCGCACCCATGCCATAAAGCTTTCAATATTTTCTGAAGTTCTAATGCGTGAAGCCCTTCTCAAACACGAATAGGTTCTTCATAATGTAAACTATCTGCATTCACAGTGGTCAAGCATTTTGAGTAATCTTAGTAATTTTACTACCACCTCCGAAAATGGCACTTTTCCAATTTCCGAGCTTCTTTGGTGAGAAAAAAAATTGTCCCAAACTCTGCTCAAGGGGGTTACAAAGATGATGCTCATCACGTTACTGATCTCCTCTAGTTGATTTTCGGAACAGCAGTGACACCTATTTGAGACAACTGCAGTAGATCATCGTTTCAAATTTTGCGGCCTTGACCCCGAAGGTCATTCGAGCTGCTGCACAAGGTTCCGGTGTTTACTTTGCAATTTTCAATGAAATTTCCGTCGATTGCGGTATGTTAGCCATCGTTTATCTTTGTTGCAGATTTCGCTAAACTGCGAGAGGGAAATAACTAACAAGGGAAGTATACAAAGCGTAGGTCTGATCTGCCAAAACGACTAGTGTCGTTAGTATCTCTTGTGGCTCAATAGTAAAACTGCGCAGTATCCCGCCGCGAGCCGCAGGTTCCAAGAAGTTACAAGCTTAAAAAGCTCATTTTCTGTGCTTTCTGTACCTTCCAAAAAGCGCGTTATTCCTCGGAAAATCCGGAAACGGACCTCAGAAATGTGTTCAGCACCCAAAACTATCAACCTGAGCAAATTTTGGGTGAACGAACATTTTCCGTACTTTGTCCAGACTGACAGCGTTTTGGACTTGTACGGATTTTTGGTTGGGCGAATATTTATACCGATTGGAGGGCTCTGGGAGCGTTTTAGAAAAATGTTCCAGATTTGACTTAAAATTTTCCCATGAGGGTTTTTTGGGGCGCTGATCACGATTCTGTGATTTATTAGTCGATTTTCGAAAGTTTTTGGCTCATTTCGTTTGAAGCTTCCCAACCGGGGAAAATTTCGAGGGAAAAACGCCACTTCCGAGATTTCCGGTTTTCTACGATAGATTGTCTCGAAATCATTTGCTGAGGCTTATTTAGAGTGATAAACACGGATCTGGAGTCCGTTTATCGATTTTTTGCAGATTACGGTAGATTACGGTGGGTATACGATAGTTTGGTCAAAATCTCAGATTTTACTCAAAGTTTGTATACGGGGGTTATTCGGGGTGGAGAATACGAATTTAACGTCCGTTTGTCGATTTTCAAAATACTAAGGTGGGTTTTGACCCCTAAATGACATGTTACCTACCGTAACCTACAGTAAACCTCAAAATTTCGACAAATGGACTCCAGATTCGTGTTCACCACCCTAGGTTACCCCTACATACAACTTTTGAGCTAATTCCGAGAAAATTTTTTGAAACTCCAAAAAAAATGCCTGAAGGGTGCCTTTTCTTTGCCTTGCCCTTTCTCCAGACTTAAAAAATGCTCATAACTTTTTTGAACCTGCGGCTCAAGGCGGGATACTGCGCATTTTTACTATTGAGCCAGAAGAGATACTAACCATACTAGTCGTTTTGGCAGATCCGACCTACGCTTTTTATACTTCCCTTGTAAGGGGGGGGGGGTGGTGAAAACCTGTGAATAGTTCGATGCTCAAAATTTTGTTGATACTTCACTACGGGGTGTACTTGGAGGCCTCGAAGAACAATCAAATGATGTTTTTTTTTTCAAGAAAAGCACCGTTGTTTTCTGCCGTTTGTTATCCGTGGATAACAAACGTTTGTGGTTTTGATGCGACTTCGCTCAGGTGGTCATTTGGGGGGGGGGGTGGTGATTATAAATCTGATTTCCATTTTGAGTTTTTTGATGAAATTTTCATCGGTTACATCGGGCAATTTTGCAGGTCAAAGTTTATGAGTCCGCCAAAAGTACTCCATGAGGTTCAATAGGACATTGCATAGAAGAAGTTCGTTCATTTTTCAAATTTTCATTAATTTAGGTTGACTTGGCATGGCTCAGCTCTGACCATATTCTGTAACCTGCAGAAAATTCTAGAAGTCGAGAGACAAACGTTTCTTTCGTGACCAGCACGCCCAAAAATTTGCGTAAAGTGTTTCAAAGCACCTTGTGCATGCAAAGTTGAAATACCTTCAAAAAACAAGACAAAGCAGGCCCGTAAGAAAGCGGTGGATCATTGCTTCACTATGGCCATACTTGAATCTCTATTTACTCTCTGTACTCTCAGCTGGAGTGGAAATGGAGAGCTGGTTGTGTAAGTAAGAAAGCCTGCTCCGATCCAAATGGTTCCCAGCGGACCGCGTGTCCACACAGGTCACCCACGGAAACGATTAGCCGTGGAGCGCACCGGTCGGCTGTGGAAATTCGCCGTGGAGCAGGCGGTCTCTTAAGTGTTAAAGGGCAAAACGTTTATAAGCGAAGAACTGGTAGTTTTTCAAAAATCGCTTGGAAAAATTTTCCGAAAAATTTCGACTCCAAGACAGCTCAAAGGAAGTTTTTCATGATCTTGGCAGATCATTTCATAAAGGATAGTGATTTTCTAAAGGAGGTCAGCTAACGAAAAAACATATTGTTTCAAATTCACTCATTAAAAATAAAAATATGTTGAATGAAAAAAAGAGGATTAAGAAAACGTGGAATTTTCAAGTTACGAGTCTATTGGGAACCTTAACCATTCCCCAATCAGGTAGCCTTCATCTCTCGGACCGCTGTCTTCACCCCGACGAACCTATGAGCGGGAGTGGCGGTGGTGGTCAGGCAAGACACCTCCTTGGCAAGATTGAACCTACTTCTACGTCATCCCCGAGAGCCAATTTTGAATAATTGCTTGCTCGGTAAATGGTAATGGAGATTGGGGCTGTCCTTATACCCAGCTAGGAGTTGTCTCGCCTTTCGCGGCTCTTATTCCACTCGAGACCACTTTGCTTGAACTGATTAGCCTGACGTTTCGAACTGCAAAAAAAATGGACAACATTTCCCCTCGTGTGTTAAGAGCCCCTTATAATGATACTATAATAGTTGTATAACATTTTACGTCCAGGATTTCTCCCTTTTACACCACATCTACACACTGCATCTGGGGCGAACACACGGCCGGTTCTACATTGGATAACGAATACACCAGACGCAGAAAAACGAATGCTAGTGGAACAAGGAACGAGATCGGATCAGCATTAAACAACTATGAACCCGCTATAAAACCCTCTAAGGAAATGCTCATGTGTGTGTAGGGTGGTGTAGTTCTAATCTTACTTCACTTCAATATGACCTCCGAACAAATCTCTCTCTCTCTTTTCGTCTCTCTAGTTTCGGGCATTAATAACCTTAGCTATGGAGTGAAGACCTACCCTTCAGAGAAGAGCAAGGTTGGCCGGAAGGCTGGCTAGCTCTTAAACTCCATCAAGGGACGTATTATTATGGTAAAAACGTATACCTTACATGAAGGTCCCGCTCGGACTCCGCTAAAATTTTGTAGAAAACACTAATACAAGTTCTGATTCATGCCACCTCTTCTCACCCAAGAGCCATGAAATTTGCCGTCGTCAGGAATATGTTCAATACGGCTAGGAGGGTGTGTACGGGTGAAGCAGAGCGGCAGGAGTCTCGCAGAATGGCTTCAAATATAGCATTATCTAACTGTTTTGCTTTGCTACGTATTAGTATGATTTGGATATGAAACATTTGTGAGAAACTCGTTAAAATAAGTGAAATGTCTTATGCTACTGATTTGGCATGGGAATAAACTCAAAAGAAGCGCTAAAAACTCAGTGAAATGATTCATCGTTGATTTGGCTGTGCACTTGTTTACTAAACAACAAAAATTGAGTGTGAGATTGAAAAACCAAATCACGCACTTCTTACTGAGCAGTTATGTATTCGTGTGACAGCAGTTCTCCTAGTTGACGACATTCGCATAGACCCACTACGTGATGTTATTTCCACTTTCATTAACTGATAGTCATTCGGAAGCGAACGCGTCGAATAATTTAGTAATGCTTGAAAATCAATATTTCTGAATGATTGAGGTGGGCGACACAACATGATTTTGCAAGGACCTGAGACTTGTTAACCTAAACTGCAAGCGTTAGGTTAATTTCAGAAGAGATGTGCGTGATTTGGTTTTTCAATCTCACACTCAATTTTTGTTGTTTAGTAAACAAGTGCACAGCCAAATCAACGATGAATCATTTCACTAAGTTTTTAGCGCTTCTTTTGAGTTTATTCCCATGCCAAATCAGTAGCATAAGACATTTCACTTATTTTAACGAGTTTCTCACAAATGTTTCATATCCAAATCATACTAATCCGTAGCAAAGCAAAACAGTTAGATTATTTCACTTTATTTTACCAAAGGTTTCCTTTTAAAGGCACATTACACCCTCAGATATGACCTTTCAAATGTTCATGCAGTTGTGTAGTAGACCCCTCTTGCATAACACTTGCCCACCCCTTCTAGCACCACCACAGTTCACACCCTTTTTCATGGTTTCCGAACCCAATAACGACTAGATGAACGGTTGAATCACAACCGCGTTTTCGATTTTCACTCCCTTGCCGGTCCTCCCGGTTGGGTCGAACACGCGATCCGTAATGCTTGGCATACTCGCAGTTGGGTCCCGCCCTCTTTTCCCGGCGCTTGGCGCTTTCTAAGTCGAGTCTCACACACTTCCTCCGGCGCTTGGCGTGCTCCCAATTAGATCCCGCCCACTATCCCCGGCGCTTGGAGCGCTCCCAGTTGGGTCCCGCACACTTTCTCCGGCGCTCGGCGCTTTTTATTTGGGGTCCCGCACACGTTCCCCGTCGCTTGGCACATTTTTACTTGGGTCGCGAACACGTTCCCCGGCGCTTGGCGCACTTTTGGTTGGGTCCCGCACACGTTCTGTGGGGTTTGGCACTCTTCCAGTTGGGCACCGCGCACGTTTCCCGGCGCTCAGCACAGTTCTAATTGGGTCCCGCATACGTTGCCCGGCGCTTGGCGCACTTCTACTAGGGTCCTGCGCACGTTCTCCGGCTCTTAGCGCACTTCTAGTGTGGTTCCGAACACGTTCCTGGCACGCGGCGCACTTCTAGTTGGATCCCGAACACGATCCCCGACGCTCAGCACAGTTCTAGTTGGGTCCCGCATACGTTGCCCGGCGCTTGGCGCGCTTCTGTTTGGGTCCCGCATACGTTGCCCAGCGTTTGCCGCACTTCTACTTGGATCCTCACGCGTTCCCCGGCGCTTGGCGCACCTCTACTTGGGTCTTGCACACGTTCCCCGGCGCTTGGCGCACTTATAGCTGGGTTCCGCACACGTTTCCCGGCGCTCAGCACAGTTCTATTTGGGTCCCACATACAATGCCCAGCGCTTGGCGCCCTTCTACTTGGGTCCTGCACACGTTCCCCGGCGCTTGCCGCACTTCTGCTTGGGTCCCGCATACGTTCCCCGGCGCTTGGCGCACTTAAATTTGGGTCCCGCCCACCTTCCCCGGCGATTGGCGCACTTCTGTTTGGGTCCCGCACGCGTTCCCCGGCGCTTGGCGCGCTTCTGTTTGGGTCCCGCATACGTTGCCCAGCGCTTGCCGCACTTCTACTTGGGTCCTGCACACCTTCCCCGGCGATTGGCGCACTTCTGTTTGGGTCCCGCACGCGTTCCCCGGCGCTTGGCGCGCTTCTGTTTGGGTCCCGCATACGTTGCCCAGCGCTTGCCGCACTTCTACTTGGGTCCTGCACGCGTTCTTCGGCGCTTGGCGCACTTTTGGTTGGGTCCCGCACACGTTCTGTGGGGTTTGGCACACTTCCAGTTGGGCACCGCGCACGTTTCCCGGCGCTCAGCACAGTTCTAGTTGGGTCCCGCATACAATGCCCAGCGCTTGGCGCACTTCTACTTGGGTCCTGCACACGTTCCCCCGCGCTTGGCGCACTTCTACTTGGGTCCTGCACACGTTTCCCGGCGCTTGGCGCACTTATAGCTGAGTTCCGCACACGTTTCCCGGCGCTCAGCACAGTTCTATTTGGGTCCCGCACACAATGCCCGTCGCTTGGCGCACTTCTACTTGGGTTCTGCACACGTTCCCCGGCGCTTGGCGCACTTCTACTTAGACTCTGCACACGTTCCCCGGCGCTTGGCGCACTTAAATTTGGGTCCCGCCCACCTTCCAGTCGCTTTGCGCACTTCTAGATGTGTCCTGCACGCGTTATTCGGCGCTTGGCGCACTTCTACTTGGGTCCTGCACACGTTCCCCGGCGCTTGGCGCACTTCTTCTTGGGTCCTGCACACGTTCCCCGGCGCTTGGCGCACTTCTACTTGGGTTTTGCACACGTTCCCGAAGCTTCGCGCAATTCTAGATGCGTCCCGCAATAAGCGGTGTGCATACGGTTCCTGATGGACGAGAAGCAGACCTACCCTAACGCTTGCAATCAATTCACTCTTATCACAATACCACTCCATTTCTCTCGATTGCCCAACCATGTTTCTTATCATTCAAAGTTTCACCGGACTGACACACACACACACACAGACACACACACAGACACACATTTTAAAATTCACAATTTTTTCCATATCTCGAGAACCACAAAGCGGATTTTTCTGAAACTTGGGCAGTATTAAAAACCTTTACTGCTCTACATTTTGTGAAAATGCCAAGTTCGGAACTATCTTCCAAACCGAGATTCTGTAACGAGGGGTTTGCGCAGAAGCAATCCAATTCCAAATCAGGTGCGCGCTTCGCGCGCACCACAATTGATGAATGGTTATTTGATACCGCAGTATCAGCACAGATCTCGCAATGAACAACCGGCAAATCAACATCAAGGCAAAATACCGCTATGCATTCCGTTTTTCTCTGATGCAGTATCCTATGCTATCCGGCAATGCATCGCCCGTGCCCAGCTTGACCAGGATGTTGTTCTAGTAAACATCCCAAACAGTAACTTCAAGCGTCAGCTGGTGAGAAACAGAATGTATGATACAACCTGCATCTCGGAGGACTGCATCATTTGTCCTTACGGAAAAATGGGTGACTGCAGTCAGGTTGGGGTGATATGCGAAATAAAATGCCGAACATGCAATGCAGTATACATAGGAGAAACTGGAAGATCATTAGCGGTACGTTTAAAGGAACAACTGGCAGGGAAAAGGCGCAACGATCCACGAACACCGCTCGGGAGACATAAAGTGGAGGAGCACAACGGTGCCGATTACGATGTGGCTTGTAGAATTCTGGCTTGTGAACGCGAAATATCAGCGAGAAAGTCATTAGAGGCCCTATGGATACATGCAAATGACCCGTTGATGAATAACAGATCTGAGCGTCCCGCAATCACGAGTGATCTCTTGCCGTTTGCACAGCACTGTGAGCTATAGCCACCATCAGACTCACAGAGGCATTCATTCGCGCACACTGGTCTACTCACAACGGTAGTGGCGGAGCCCCGCTCAACGGTGGAGTGACGTGGTGGGTTGGTCTGATCCTATTTGAGCGCGCCTGTGTGGCTCCTCACAGCAACTCAGAACTGCTGGCGAGGAGGAGGCGCTTGATAGGGTAAATCGCAAATAATATAATGCTCGAAGCACTCTTTTAGGCCTCTGAAGAAGACGTCAGTCGAAACGTCAGGCCGAAAATAAATCATTCCATCAAACAACCTCGTTTGGCATAGGAGTAATCAAAAATATTGAATAATGCCGAGGTTCGAAGAAAGGAGAACCTGGAGACTACTTGACCAGATACAGCCGCAACTGTTCTCCTTAGTGCGCGAAGCATTATCACTTCGACAAAAAGTAGTCACCTCCCGTCAGTCCTTGAAGTTTCTTCAGAGGTGCAGAAGAACCGACGTGCTCCCACGTTTCATCACGAATAAGAAGATCGGTGCATGCTGTCGCTTATCCGAAGATCACCCGATGATTGTGAATATCTACCGCTCCATTTTGCGTGTTGTGATCAAGGAAAATCAGCGTGTATTGTATACTAGTATAACGAAATGCTCTTCCAAAGAGCAAGCATGCCGGCGTCTTCTGCCTGAACAGACTTGGAGGAGGATAGAGCGTAAGTCGAGAACTATTTGTGATTCTATCCGATCTAGGGCCAAATCTCGTCTTTGTGCGAAGTATGATGCGCTCGTGGGTTCGATGCAGGGTCGTCCAGGTGGGCAGGGCAATACGCCAACGAATCTCGACCACGCCACCAGTATCAGTAGCGCTCGTAATGAAAATTTAGAGACAAGGGTCACGGTGATTGGGAATGCTCAGATATCTTCTAATGCTATCAGTTTGCTAAATCTGGGTCCATCCTTTGCTCCAGCGCAGAAGATAAATGCGTTTACATTTCGCAAAGTAGTAGGCGGACTGCAAAAGCTAAAAGACTTGCTACGCATAAGATCAAACAGCAGTGGCCCTGAACAACGCGTAAATCCACCACGCAGACAACTCCCTTCTGTGCCGTTTCCTGACTCGTTCTACAGGGAACCTGACCCAGCTCCTGAAACGGATTTCAAGTTCAGAGTTCTGTCATCGGGGGTATTATCCGTTCTGAGTCGTTTCCGTATGGTTCGAAGCACCAACCTCACCCAGGAACAATGGCAAGGATTCAACGAATTGCGAGAAATGAGGTCCAACGGCACAATACGTATATCCGTCAGTGACAAAGGCGGAGAATTTGTGGTGCTTCCAAGGTCGCTGGATCGTGAAATAACAGAACTACATCTGCAAGACACTTCTACTTATCAACTGTCGTCCGCTACGATATTCGCATCCCAATGTAGACGCCTTAATCACATCTGGATGACGACAGGAAAGTCTGCAGGCCTGAATGAACGGTTTTTACGCAGGCTCAAACTTGATAACGCCAGCTGTCCAGTTTTCTACAGTCTAATAAAGACTCACAAGATCGCACCCCACGAAATATCTAGCACATCAGCGGAGACATTCAAGATACGACCCATCATTAGTTGTGTCGGCGGTCCCACCGACCGAATATCGTGGTTCCTCAACATCATCGTGAATCAGTTGTTAGCCTTTGTCCCCGCTAACCTGCCTAACACCAACAGATACCTTGATGCGTTGCGCAGTTCAAACATCAGTAGCGACTGCGTTATGGAGTCTTTTGACGTAACGTCATTATATACCAACGTCCAAAACGAAGAAGCGCTACAGGCCTTATCCGAACTGCTGGATAGGCATAGCAGAAACATAGATACTTTTGG
Organism: Aplectana chamaeleonis; assembly: GCA_029168955.1. Taxonomy (NCBI): domain Eukaryota; kingdom Metazoa; phylum Nematoda; class Chromadorea; order Rhabditida; family Cosmocercidae; genus Aplectana; species Aplectana chamaeleonis. The sequence goes on from JAPDOI010000108.1 coordinate 1,006,261, forward strand.
ACTTGGTAAATCATTCGTCATGAATATGATCAAAGAATGCCTCAGATGTAATATCTTCAAGTGGGCAGGCACATACTTCTCCCAAATAAGAGGGCTGGCCATGGGCCAAAGACTAGCACCGGTGCTAGCAGTCTGTTTCATGAGCAGAATAGAAGCACCGATATTGGAACGCCATCCAGTAGTCTACTGCAGATACATCGACGATTGTTTGATCATAACGTCAACGCAGATTGAAATGGATGAGTGCTTCCGGATAATGAATGTGCAGTCTGAGAACATTAGCTCACACGAGAGACGCCTCAAGAAGGTTGGCTGCCTTATCTTAATACCCAAGTGAGGATAACTAATGGCGCATTTAACGTCAAGTGGTATAGGAAGCCCAGCTCGAAGAATATTCTGATTCATGCCACCTCTTCTCACCCAAGAGCCATGAAATTTGCCGTCGTCAGGAATATGTTCAATACGGCTAGGAGGGTGTGTACGGGTGAAGCAGAGCGGCAGGAGTCTCGCAGAATGGCTTCAAATATAGCATTGATGAATGGTTATTTGATACCGCATTATCAGCACAGATCTCGCAATGAACAACCGGCAAATCAACATCAAGGCAAAATACCGCTATGCATTCCGTTTTTCTCTGATATAGTATCCTATGCTATCCGGCAATGCATCGCCCGTGCCCAGCTTGACCAGGATGTTGTTCTAGTAAACATCCCAAACAGTAACTTGAAGCGTCAGCTGGTGAGAAACAGAATGCATGATACAACCTGAATCGGAGAACTGCATCATTTGTCCTTACGGAAAAATGGGTGACTGCAGTCAGGTTGGGGTGATATACGAAATAAAATGCCGAACATGCAATGCAGTATACATAGGAGAAACTGGAAGATCATTAGCGGTACGTTTAAAGGCCTAGTTATACACCAGCGTTTCGCTGCCGCTGGCTTCCGCGGCATGTCTGCTATTGGTCAATTTCGAAATCTGATCAATCGAAGACGTCCAGCGAAAACCAGCTGCACCGAATCGCAGATGTATAACTAGGGCCTAAAGGAACAAATGGCAGGGAAAAGGCGCAACGATCCACGAACACCGCTCGGGAGACATAAAGTGGAGGAGCACAACGGTGCCGATTACGATGTGGCTTGTAGAATTCTGGCTTGTGAACGCGAAATATCAGCGAGAAAGTCATTAGAGGCCCTATGGATACATGCAAATGACCCGTTGATGAATAACAGATCTGAGCGTCCCGCAATCACGAGTGATCTCTTGCCGTTTGCACAGCACTGTGAGCTATAGCCACCATCAGACTCACAGAGGCATTCATTCGCGCACACTGGTCTACTCACAACGGTAGTGGCGGAGCCCCGCTCAACGGTGGAGTGACGTGGTGGGTTGATCTGATCCTATTTGAGCGCGCCTGTGTGGCTCCTCACAGCAACTCAGAACTGCTGGCGAGGAGGAGGCGCTTGATAGGGTAAATCGCAAATAATATAATGCTCGAAACACTCTTTTAGGCCTCTGAAGAAGACGTCAGTCGAAACGTCAGGCCGAAAATAAATCATTCCATCAAACAACCTCGTTTGGCATAGGAGTAATCAAAAATATTGAATAATGCCGAGGTTCGAAGAAAGGAGAACCTGGAGACTTCTAATACAAGTTTCTTTACTGGGTAGAAAACCTCTAGGTGAATATTGCCTTATACCTCGTTTTTCTCTTATTCCAACTCCGCTGAACTTAACACTCTTTTCAAACAGACTTCTCTTCGTCTGTATCCATTACATGGAGATCCGGATTTTTTCGCGAGTAGTATTCGATATAGGAAAGTCCGTTCCTTCTGGGTCAACCCTTAACTCTAAGGACAATTAACTCTCCCTCGCTTAACATTATTTGTTCGCAGGTAGTTCGGTATTGTAATTTTTTAGGCGCAGGTAAAAAGTTATCCCCTTGCGGTAACCACCTGAGAGCATGAATATTAAAGGCAGTGTTCACGATAAGAATCGTTTTTCAGTTTTTACGCCTATATTGAAGAGGGTTCCATGCCGATTCCAATGATGTTTTTGGACTCGTACAAGACCTTCTAGGAACGGAGTTATGGTCCCTCAAAAATTGAGCTAGGGAAGCATGGTGGACGAGTTGTCTCAGGCTTGTAACTTCCGTCTTTTGCCGCCGATGTATGCGAGCTGACATGAGTAAAGAGAGAAGTTGAGATAAAAGGGAAGAACGGGGCTATTGATCGGAACCATCGCTCATCTCACAATCTCGAGCATTCATTTGGTCACGCCGGTGGGCGTGGAAATGCATCTGGGGTGTGACGAACTGACGGTTGTCCAACTTCGGGACCGCAGGGGACCGTTTCCAGCTCATTTTTCTTAGGTTTTTCAACATTAGGGTTGCGCTAGGCCCCGCAGCTGCCGATCTCCACCAAAGAATCAGACATTGTCTTTATCGTGGACACTGCCTTTAAGCAGTCAAATGATATGTGACAGGGGAATTTCGACCCCAGCGGGTACTAGTTTTTGCGAGGTAAAAGTAATGTCCTGGCCAGGCAGCATTCCACTTTCATACTTAGTTTCAATACCGAGAAATGTTTCACATATCAACGCGCGCGATTTACCCGGTGTAATAGATCCCCACTTTCCCATTTTTGCCTCAGTGAAAATCCCCATGTAGCCTATTACATTCATTTAACATTGGAGCGGGCTCCGCTTCCCCTGTGCAAATAGGGTGCGTCCGAATGAGAATGGCGGCCCATGCGGCCGGCGTGATTGGCAGGCTGCCGTCGCGTTCGCCGCTCTCGGACGAGAATGCGAAAAGTCCCCACTGCCATCGACTACGAACGGGCCGGCAACGGCTGGCAGCAAGCACTGTGCGGATCAATCAGCTCTGCAGACGGTGGGAGAGGGGACGACCGTCGTTGAAATACAGCACTCGTCCGAGGGCGGTACATGCGACGGCCGCCTGCCAAGCACGCCGTCCGCGTGAGCCGCCATTCTCATTCGGGCACACTTACAACATTGGGTTATCAGTCTCCGTCCCCTCTTCCTTCCCCCTTCTGTCTTCATTCCGTTTCCCTTTCCACTTACTATTCCTTACTACATCACCTCAACTACAACTCCAGTTACTCCAATCGTCCGATCCCTGCAAAGATACTCGCTACTACTCAATCGTCGACAAATGCTACCACTGGCTCACCGATTCCATGTGAAGTGAGTACCCGAACAACAACTAGTACTGTTCGACTAAGTAAAACTTCAAATACCACCCAAGCACCTTCCACGACTACCAAGCGACCACCTACCACCACCTTCCCCCTCCCTCCCTACTACAATGATTCATCCTCCTACTAGACCCACAAGTTCCACTACTACACAAACGTCTACACCAACAGCTATCATTGATCGACTATAACCACTACTACCAACTGGCCCTCGCCACTACGTGCGACTTTTTCTATTATAGCAACTGCTTTCAATATTCCATATGCCATAAAAAGCTACGACTCCATAGTTTAGCTGAGGTTGGTGACTCGAACCAACCGAAGTTCAAAACTCGCGATGATGTTATCAATCGCTTCGAGGTCTACGACTCCCATTCGACTCAGCACAACAAGACTGCTGATATTCTATCTTCTCAAGAATCGCACCAATGTATTCTTTGTTTTATAGTTTGCCTTTTTTCGCTTTGTACTTTTTTTCTTCTGTGCGTTGAAAGTTCCGGGACGGAACTTGTCAGAGACACCAGAGGCAGAAAAACAAATGCTAGTGGAACAAGGAACGAGTTCGGATCAGCATTAAACAACTATGAACCCGATATAAAAGCCAACAAGGAAATGCTCATGTGTGTAATGTGATGTAGTTCTAATCTTACTTCACTTCAATATGTCCTCCAAATAAATCTCTCTCTTTTCGACTCTCTAGTTTCGGGCATTAATCACCTTCGCTATGGAGTGAAGGCCTACCCTTCACAGAAGAGTAAGGTCGGCCGTAAGGCTGGCGAGCTCCTAAACTGCATCAAGGGACGTAATATTAAGGTAAAAACGTATACCCTACACCCTATTAACACGGCAATGTACTAACTATTATACTTGGACAAAATGATTTTTTTTTTCGAATGATCGACTTTCCGGATAACTCGAAAATTAGACTTTTTTGAATGATCGAGTTTTCGGATAAGTCGAAAATTAGACTTTTTCGAATGATCGACTTTTCGAATAAGTCGAAAATCGCCCTTTTTCGAATGATCGACTTCTCGACTTATCCAAAAATTGACTTTTTTCGAATGATCGACTTTTCGGATAAGTCGAAAATTAGACTTTTTCGAATGATCGACTTTTCGGATAAGTCGAAAATTAGACTTTTTCGAATGATCGCCTTTTCGGATAAGTCGAAAATCGCCCTCTTTCGAATGATCGACTTCTCGACTTATCCGAAAATTGACTTTTTTAAAAATGATCGACTTTTCGGATAAGTCGAAAATTAGACTTTTTCGAATGATCGACTTTTCGAATAATAAGTCGACTTTTTCAATCGACTTAAAAAAAGTCGTCGACTCTTTCGCTCAGCATTTCAAACGGCACACGAAGACGTGACAATCCAACAAAGTCGTTCGTTTCAGCAAAAACTGTAAGTTAACATAGAATTAACATTAGGTGGGTGGGGCGGGGGGTGTCGTAGAAGAAATCCGCACACACGTCAAAATTTTGAAATTACTGGGATTTCTATAAAGCCTAATATGGGTGCAAAACTGAGTAGGTGAAGTTTCAGACGCAGCAAGAATTTTACCTACTCAGAGTTTTATTCCTTTGTCCGAAATGGAAAAGTATTCTGTGAAAATTCTAGGACCTGCTCAAATTCTGGAAAAAAAAATTTACGTGGCGCGTGTTTATCGTGACTGACCCAGCAAAACCTACTCCGATACTGAGGAGAAGGAACGGAAACGCGCTCCAGCGCCCAAATATTTTTCCCACCCGGTGCTTCGTAACGGTAGTCCGCAAAGATCGGCCGCAAGAGCCTGCCAATCAATGCAACGAACATCACCGAAAATGAACCGTCGTAGAATGCGAGATGTTGAAATCACGCGCGAAATGAACGATCGATGGATACACGTCAAAAGCAGGGGGCTTGACACGTTTAAATTCTCCGACACTGGCAGCGGACTCCTGCAGGAGTCCGCTGGGAGTCCTAGTCTCCCCTGCAACAGGAGTCCTGGTTTTCTCCTGTAGGAGTCCTGTGATTCTACTGTAGGAGACCGGAACTTGTACGGTAGCTTGGAGGGAATTTCAAATAACGTGTGCTGGAATCAAGCCAAAACCGCCTCGTTTACTAATTCTTTAAAATCGAAGCATGATTATCACACTTCCCCGTTGACAACGTTGTCAACGGCAAAATTTACTATAGGGGATGAAGCCCCAATAGCATTCCTTCCTCACTTGTCATGAAGGAGGAAATCCGGCTTCAAAGCAACCCAATCAATCAATGAAGGGGGCGCCTCTGTTAACCTGCATGGGCGAATCGGCTCTCCACCCCAGGCACACGCGTATCGTACACCGCGCGGGTTCGATCATGCGTTCAACGTGCGCGTTCCAGGTCAACTACCGGAGTTGCTTTGTCCTGTAGGAGACCCAATGGAAGCGATGCGGCAGCGTGTCCTGTAGGAGACCGCTTCGCTCTAGTTCGGTCTCCCACAGGAAAAAAAAGAGCTCCTGTGGGAGACCGGGATCGTCGTTTTCTCCTGTAGGAGTCCGCTGCCAGTGTCGGAGTTTAAAATGCCCGCAATCTTGAGATTCCGTGTCTTCCGTGGCTACACAAGATACAGCAAAGATCACACTCAGGGCCAAAAATGAGTTCGGACTAAGTAACTGCAGCTTCCATCATCTTTCTCACTAAGTAAATGCTCTCGAGATCGGCCAAATTTTCGAATTAGTCGGATATTACTTTTTTCGAATGATCGACTTCTCGACTTATCCGAAAATCGCCCTTTTTCGAATGATCGACTTTTCGATTTAGCCCGAATTTCCTTTTTTCGAATAGTCGACTAAGTCGATTTAATCGAAGTCGACTTTTTTCAAACGGATGATGATTCGATCATTCGATTCGGCCCAAGTATACTAACTGTTGGTGAGCTTGATGCTTCACTTTCACAGCGGTTACTAATTTACCTATATTACGCGTGAATATTAAAAGCCCACCCGCATATTGGAGTTGCCCACTATTTGAGATGCAATCATCGTAAAACTTAAACAGGAATAGCCCTGCACGGTTTCAAAGTTTGGAGGTGCCATACTCGCTCGTTGATTTTCTTGTCCTCAAGTGCTTATGAGAAAAGGAAAAAAGGTTCTTGCAGCTGTTCTCACATACCTCCGCAGCTCCTGATACGAAGAACGCACGGTTCGATAAAGTGAATTTCGTCCAAAAACATTATCCTAATGGACCAGCGGCATTGACCGATGTGAGTTGATCTAATGGTTTTGGTACAATATATAGAGCGCCGAGATACGCACAGCTGGAGATTTTATCGACGCGCTTTTGGACTTCCGACATTAGGCAGCAAAGCGTCAAGCCTGTAGCACTCAGATAGTAACTTTGGTAGAGCTGAGTGCGTTTGAATCTTGCAGTGGCTGGAATCATGAACGAGTTTACCGCGGTATACAGTACGTTCGGAAATGATAGGGACACCCCTGAAAACCACAGTCTTTATGTTTAAACTGCGTGCGGCGGTCGGTCATGCTCATAAATGAATTCAGCAAGGTAAATAACCTGTAATGCTCATAAATGAATTCAGCAAGGTAAATAACCTATGTTCACTTGTTTCTATAACAATAGCATAATAATGTAATATTTTATTTTAAATTATCACATTATTCGTCGTTCGGAAATGATAGGGACACTATCAAAAAACAAAAGTTATCAAACAAGGATCAACACATACATGAAATCTATTATGATATCGCACCTCCAGAGTTGGAAATCAATTCAAAAATTCTATTCGGCATAGAAGTGATCAAATTGGATATCACATTTTTTTCCAAATTTCTCCAGGCTTCGAGTACAGCGGCCTTTAGCTCGTATACGCTCCCATACTGCTTGTTATTCGCGTAAATCTGGCGCACAATTATGCCCCAGATATTCTCTATCGGGTTGCAGTCAGGACTACACGCGGGCCATTCCATCACGCGAACTCGGTTTTGTTGAAGCCACGCCTTTGTGGATCTGGAGCAGGGATGAGCGGAATTCCGATTTCCGATTTCCGAATTCCGATTTCCGATGGTTTTTGGCCTTCCGATTTCCGAATTCCGATTTCCGAAAAAAAGCCTGAAAATGCGGAAGAAATCGGAAATATTCACGAAATAAAAAAATTTTTACGCTCTCCCTGGCCAAATCCCCAGAGGGTTAATTTAGGCGCTGAATTCGGATTCGAGGTCCGTTTTCACTTTTCACAAAGCCAGAGTTGATTGAGTTTGCATAAAATCTTTCAGTAAAGAAGGATGAGTTCAAGTTTTTTTTGGTACGCGCAGTCACCAGGGGGAGCGTTAAGAATTTCACTGAATGTATTCCCGATTTCCGATTTCCGCATTCCGATTTCCGATGGTTTTTGGCGTTCCGATTTCCGAATTCCGATTTCCGAAATTGAGAAGGTCCTTCCGATTTCCGATTTCCGATTTCCGAAGTTCAGAAAAAAATTCCGCTCATCCCTGATCTGGAGACATGGACCGCAGCGTTATCTTGCTGGAAAATGTAGCGTTGACGCCTGTTTCCAGTGAAGGACGGCAGGAGATGCGCACGCAATGTTTCTTGATACACCGAATCCATCCGACACGAAGTGAAGGCGATTTCCAAAACACCTTTGCTGCAGAATGCTCTCCAACACATCAGCGAACCGTCTCCGAAATTTCATCGACTAAATACCATCGGATCCTTGCGAAGATCTCTCCAGCAGCATCGAGCACCATCAGGTCCATCAAGGTTAAACTTCTTTTCGTCGGAGAAAATTACCTGGAACATGTCGCCTTTATCATTTTAAATTTTATCGGGTTTTTAGAGAATCCCATACCTCTGACCAGTCTGTTGCCATGTTGTTCCTTGCAGACCGGAGTCGAGCTACTTTGTGGGCTTCTGAGAGTGATGGAGCCTTCTTCATCACTTGGCGGACGATGTTTTCGTCTGCGTTTACGACGCTCCAAACAGTAGTCTTCGACACATTGAGCGGCAACTGAGCCCTCACTTGGTTGAGAGACAGACTACTGTTTGAGCAGAGTCGGCTTATCCTCCGTGCATCCCTGCCGCTGACCTTTCTTGGGCGTCCAGGACTCTTCGCCAAGCCGTAGGAGTCTGGATCTCGTAGGAACTGGCTGATGCAGTTGGGGGAACGTCCGAGCTGGGAGGCAATTAGACGTTGGCTCAGCCCGGCAGCGTTGAGGGCACGTATTTGGGCTTGTTCGGAAACAGTAAGCGATGTACCACGGCCCATGATTGGAATAAAGATGTTGGGTGTCCTCGTGTTGCGTTCATATAGTGAACTTGTAACGGGAAATTTTTTTCAAAGTGAAAAATTCCATTTTTTGCAAGGTGTCCCTATCATTTCCGAACGGTGAAATTTTCTAAATGTAAAGGGAAAATCTTATGGAATTAGGCACGGTTTCAAGGAAGTTGCGAACAGTGGTTTTTTATCACGCTGAATTCATTGATGAACAGTATTCATCACCATTCCCAGAAATTTTTTGAAAATCTAATTTTTTAGAGGTGTCCCTATCATTTCCTAACGCACTGTATGGGGGTGAAGAGTAAAATGTTGCCCTCAACCTGTGATTCATCATAAACCATATCCTCAAAACTGCAGGTATAGAATAGGGTGCGAGATACCCTAGGAGAGACTCGGGTTTCGTGTTACTCATTCGGAAAGTATCGTGCTCCAGTGCGGTACTGCGCTCCAGTTTACGTTGAGAAATTGCCAACCTAATCCACGCCGGCAAAAGGGGTCTGCAGTGTTGCAGCGGCAGGCGACTGGTCGCCGAGCGTCAGCCTTGACACGGCGACAAAAATGATTACGAACATTATCGTCGCGGCGTCGGTTGCCGCTCGCTGGCAGTGACGGTGGGCCATCGCGGCGTCAAAGCACTTTGCGGTGCCCCTCATCGCCCTTCACGCTGCGTTGGCCGCCCCCGTCGTCGAAGGTGATCGATATTCCATCACCCAGCGCTCTTCGTCGCTGCGAGCAACGCCGTGACTTGAACTCTGCAGGCCCCTAAAGGCGTTCAATGAGTGTGGTGTGGTTATGTTGCACACTGCGCGACCCTACGCACATAGCAACACAAAGGCAATCAAGTTAAAGCGCGAATGTGGTTGAGGACTAGAGCAAGATCATGACATGTTGTGCCTACAATTAAATAATACTCTCGATTTCGTTCATGAATCCATCCCAGGTTTGATCAAGGGAGCACGGCAGTCGCGCCAGTTGCGAGACAAGTTGAATTTGTCGATTAAATAAAGGACAGCCATCTCAGTTACTCACAAACCGCGGGCGCGTGAGAACTTTTCGGTCTTCTCGATATCGAAAACATCACCAACATGTTCAGACTATACATGATGGCATAAATCGTTCGACTCGTTTATTACACACGCCATTCCACCGAGTATAATTAGGAATTACGATGCGGGTTCTGGAAAGTAATGTCGAGAACCACCGAAAGAAGCTCGCCTAATATTTGCCGCGGAATGCTCCCCACCGGTGTTGTGGTAATTGAGGATGAGCTTCTCTGCGCGACCAAAGATTGGAAAGAACCATGAGCTGAGAGAAAATGACAGTCCCGTATCAGGTTATGACAGAACCTTGGCGGTTCGCGGATAAACTACCGTTAGCCATATCACTATAGGTCCGAGATCCAGCCGGGAAACAAAAAAGAAGAAAAAGCGTTTTCTTTTATCTTTTGTTTTTTTTTGTCCGTCATATAGCTTAGCTCACTCGTTCTGAGCCGATCAAGGTATGGTGCGCCCCAATGAAAATGGCGGCCCATGCGGCTGGCGTGCTTGGCAGGCGGCCGTCGCGTTCGCCGCTCTCGGACAAGCATGCAGAAGTCCCCACCGCCATTGACTACGAACGGGGCCGGCACCGGCTAGCAGCAAGCACTGTGCCGATCAATCGGCTCTGCAGACGGTGGGAGGGGACAGCCGTCGTTGAAATCCAACACTCGTTCGAGGGCGGCACATGCGACGGCCACCTGCCAAGCACGCCGGCCGCGTGGGCCGCCTGTCTCATTCGGGTATACTTTAAGGCCTATCGGGCTTGTCATGTCAAAATCGCCTTATCATTGTTATATTTTGCCATGACCGACCGCTCCGATGCTTCCTCCGCTCAGACTCATCCGAGCAAGCTAGGCTTTACCTCCGTCCAGTTTGCATTTTCGAGGTTGAGAAAAATATGGAATTGCCTCATCGAGATCTACAATATGCCATTTAAATTTCGTTGATGGCTTTAACAATACGCAAACTATACGGAGTGATTACAGAAGGACTACGTAGTCACTACTCAGTGATTACGGTGAATACCACAGTGTTTTCGTCATTCCATTTGCTCCAACTCGAAGGTAATGTTCACGATGATTTTCAATTTTGAGATTATTAAATAGGTCGATCGCTTGGCCGTCGAGTAGAGTCGAATTGACGAAAAAATTGGGAAAAACGTGTCAGAAGTAGCGAAATCCTACACTCTCACTCCGCTCCCGGACTCTCACTGGAGCTGTTTGTTGTGATAATGATATCTGTCGTGGACCCTTTCTTCAAAATTCTGTGCCCTCTGTTGCTCCGTTCTACCCGTGGGACTGTAACTGAAACAGTACGGTGCAAAACTATGGAGCCATCCTAATTTTTAGATGATACTTCAAACTTCGTGCAAAGTGAGCATGACTAATGAAATCAGAAGGGTCGAAAATCCTAGGAGACTCGATTGTAGAAAACTTGGTTCGGCCAATAAAGAGTAATGTGTCTTTTTTGGAAAACAGCCACTCTCAAGTGGTGCAATACGCAAACATTAGGTAATCGTGGCCCTTTCGATTTCCTTTTCGTGATTTTATTAATGAAATTTTTAGAGAGGAAACGAAGAAGCATTTAACATGGGAAAGGCGCTCGGTAAACGCTATGTGCAGTCTAGATTTTTACGGTCACCCCCTGATGCAAGAGAGGTAATTAGGGATTTTACGTAAAGTTGTGAGCTGTTTTCTGTATGCTCTTTCGTTTCCAGTTTTACTTTCGATGCGCCGAAGAAGAGAGAAATCTTGGAATGTGTGAAAAACTGGCTTATGGAATGTGGTCATCAATGGGTAATCTCGGTATCCATGCTCTTCCGATTTATACACAGGACTCTAACGAAGTACATGCTTCAACACGTGTTGTGTCTTAAATTTATGTGTGCCCATGTAAGAAAGCACAGATATAGGAGGCTTAGATTAGGGATGTCGTGGGTGAGCTAAGCTATCTCTTCTCAGGGAGGCGTGGGTGCGGTCGGTTTCACAGCGAAAGACGAAACACGGTCGAGCCATTCGCGTCGGACTGGGTCGGGCGACGCAGTCACATTGATCAGTCTTCGCCCCTGCCCCGACTGAGCGTGATCTTCCATTCTGTGGTCCTGTGTTACTTTTTCCCTCTTAGCTCTTAGTCCATAGCAGACGTCCTAGCGTCAAGTGACGATAATGTGACGCTGGCGGTTAGCCTTTTCAGAATTTGTTATTGATCTGACTCCCCAGCGACTCCCCAGTGAACTCTGCAGCCGGCCAGTCGCTGACGGTGGAGGCATAGTGACCGTAACGGCTGTCACCATTATTATCGATACCATCGTTAACCACGTGCCGTCCTCGAACACGTTGAATGCGACAGCCATCGAGCGTCATGCGCCAGCGTTTGAGCGCTCAACGGCGCATGATTCTTCGACGCCTTGACGCTTTGCCGCTTGTCGTCTGCTATGGACGGAGCCTTAACGTACCGTGCTTCGTTTCAGGGCCACTAGTCTTTAGAACACTACCACATTACCAGTAATACAGTTAGCTCGCGAACAGCATCTTCAATGAACAGGTCAGCTATGGCTATTACACGGATTACTGATCGTCATACGAAATCCAGCGGTATTCTTCTTCTGTAATTTAGCTTTAACTCTACCTTATCTCTAATCCTCCAAATTCCATGTGAAGGAGGGCAGGGAAGTCCAAGCTGGTGGTACCACGTTGTCAATGCATACCATGTGGTATCATCCTCATTATATGTATTCTTGTTTCAGTCTGAAGCTTACTAGAGTAATTAGTACACTCGGTTATGTCATCTGTAGGGAGTCTAACGTTTCAATTCATCGGGACTGGCATTTATTCGGGACTTGCGTCGCACCCAGGGGAAATAACCAAATATTCGCGACAAGGGGCGAAAAAATTGGGGCAGTGATCTCTGGAAGCAGGAAAAAAAAGCTCATGGGGGTTTCGGAGCCGCACAGCTCGGTAGACTGAGTGAGGAGCAGGGGAGCGCTTGGTATTTGAATAGACAGTGCTTGCAGTGAAAAAATGGAGGACGCTGGAGAAACGTCATTGAATTTCTCTGCTGCTCACAATGAAGCCTCATTAATTGTTAAAGGCAGTAATCACGGAGAAAAAGTAGCACGTTTTTTTTGGCTAAAACGTAAGGTTCGGGTCCCTCTAAGAAGATTAAGAACGGATGCGCGACGAAAAACGGCCGGTGAGTGGGTGAAAATCTCGTGGGCCAGCCAACTCATTGGGCCACTCGGCCCACGTCCTATAACAGTTGCCCTGAATCCGCGGTTAGATGAGCGATGGTTTCCGATCAAAAGCCCCGTTCTTCCCTTTATTCTCAACTTCTCTCTTTACTCAGGTCAGCTCGCACACACCGGTTACAAAAAACGGGAGTTACAAGCCTCTGACAACTCGTCCACAATGCTTCCCTAGCTGAATTTCAAGGGGCCATAACTCCGTTTTCAGGGGGTCTTGTATGATTCCAGGGACATCATTGAAATCAGCATGGGACCGTTCTCAAGACAGGCGGAAAAACAAAAGATCGTATTTTACCGCGAACACTGCCTTTAATTATCAATCGCTCGAAATTCGCTCAATAGAAATTTCCTAGAATCCGCCTCTATTCCGATTTGCAGTGTTATGGCCGCATACACTGCGCGCACACCCACTCAGCCATGATTGTTCGAATGCCCTGGAGCAGGATGCATCAACGCGCCGGGTTGGGGCAGGGGAAGGGCAGTCGGCATCTTTGACGATCGCAGTGCGAGGGTAGTAGATCGTCTAATTAATCGTGCCCCAGCAGTGGTTTTCGCTGCTCTAGCTGCTCGATCCTCCGAGCTGGGGCAGCAGGGGCACGATTGATTTTGTGATTTACGGAGATATTTAAAGGCAGTGTCCACGATAAAAACCATGTCTGATTTTTTGGTGGAGATCGGCAACTGCGGGGCCTAGCGCAACCCTAACGTTGAAAAAACTAAGAAAAATGAGCTCGGAACGGTCCCCTACGGCCCCAAAGTTGGACACCCATCAGCTCTTCCCACCCCAGATGCACTTTCCACGCCCACCGAAGTGAACAAATGAATGCTCGAGATTGTGAGATGAGCGATGGTTTCCGAAAATTAGCCCCGCTCTTCATTGCATTCTCAACTTTTCTCTTTACTCAGGTCAGCTCGCCTTCATCGGCTGCAAAAGACGGAAATTACAAGCCTCGGACAACTCGTCCACCATGCTCCCCTAGCTCAATTTTCGAGGGACCATAACTCCGTTCCTAGAAGGTCTTGTACGATTCCAAAAACACCATTGGAATCAGCATGGGACCGTCTTCAAGATAGGCGGAAAAGCAGAAAAACGATTCTCATCGTGAGCGCTGCCTTTGAGAGCGCAAACTGCTCTTCCCTTGTTCCAACCCGGCCTATTGATGCATTCGGCCCCAGAAGCGTACACGGTACACTATGCAGTATATGCTGCGTAGCTCCTGCCGATATCAGAATATCCCACGCACATAGCAGCATATTTTATTAGGAAGGCAAACGAGGTACTCAGGCTTTCGCAGAGGGATGGTTGCGAAATCAGGATAATCATCATGTTTAGACAATGTATTATGGTGGGTGTAGCCGCGAAAGGGATAGCTGCGTATCACTCAGCAGTGCTCCTGTCGCCGATCGATCACCACATTTCTCATGGGCGCACACGGCGCAGCGCAGAATGCTGAGGTGTCCACAGCTATCTCATTCGTGGTTACCCCAACAATACCAATGTTACTGCTATCGAAGGCTTCTCATCTCAGAGCTTGCTTCAGTCGGTATTGCGAACCTTCAAGGAGGCCTCGATTTTTTTTTTCAGTGGACCTACCACAAGTTGGAGGATAATTTAGTCGCCTAGGAGGTCTCCTCACGGCAGGGTGAGCCAGGGAAGGGGCGGTTCTCCACTATGGGTCCATTTCTCCCTCCCAACAGTCCACAGTGGGGTACCACACAGGCGCGTGGGATCACCCCTCCTCTAGGAACCCCAACAGGGATGACCACAGGTGTGCGTTGTCTCCAAGGTTCCCACTGCAAACCCATAAGCTCTCAAAATGATCAGAAAATTACTAGATATGAAATGATTCCAAGCGCCTTGGAGCTAAGATTTCATTGGAGCAGTATATGCAGCGCCCGAAACAGCATACGCTGCAAAAGGGGAGATGAGTTCCGAGGAAATATGCTTCTACATTGCTGTTAGCCACGAGTCCATATCGGCAGCTAATGCTGAGACCAGGGCAGAATATAGTACGAGAACTTTGCCTCTTTTCTCAGATGCACCCTCGGAGCCCAGCCGGTGATCCTGCCGTGATAAGTGTGGTTATGAGCGAGTTCTTGAGTCGAAAAAAAGAAAAAATTGGGGTCGTGAACATCGATAACCGTCGCCGCAGATCATGGCGAGGCGCTGTGCATCGTATATAATTGAGCACAACATCCCAGCGGCAGAAGGCTAACGCGCGTAATGTAAAAGCGCATGTGGAACCGACCGGCGCACTGTTTGTATCATATTTTCGTCTTACCCCCCCGGCCTCGGTTTACCACACTGGCGGCTAACGAGGGTAGGGGGGGGTGGGGGAGGGCGTTGTGGGAATGAAAGGAATGGTAGAAAGAAGTGCGCTGACCGATGGCGTTTTTAGTGGCTTCACGTCGACCATTGCCAAACAACAAGATCGGTCATACCGTTCGTCTCGAAGCGCGTCGGCGAGGCGGATTCGTGTCGAAAACGCCATTTTCGTTTGAAGCGGACATTCTTAGAATATGAAGAAACCATACAATTCCTTCCGACGAGCTGATTTTATTGATGTGTTTAAATTTGAGAATACGCGAGTCTTCACCTAGTTATGACCTTTTTTCTGATAGGAAAGGTCTGCAGCCAGGGCTCGGGAAAAATGTTAGTGGTAGCCCAGGAACAAGCCACCCATAACACTAGATCCTGTTCGAACTTTCTCTGAATGCTGATAAAATATGGATCACCCTCGCAGATAGTTGTCTGCTTTTCTGAGTCCTTCAATGGTATCTTACAGACAAAACAGCCATGCCCTTATAACCTTTTCACCCCGTCCCCGTATACTGATATCTCAAAGGCCGCCCATGATGTTTGCTCTCATCACACTCGTACCTTTGGTCTTGCAAGAACCAAACTCCTATATCGCTAACTCTTCAATCCACTACCGTTCCTCAAAATCAATTCAGTTTGGGAGACTATCCTCGAGCCACTGCGCTTCAGAAATATAGAACACCCATTTTCGCGAATACTGTTTTCAAACGTATCTCGGCCCGAGCTTGGCGAAACTTGATGAAACTTTAACACGTTGTAGGGTATCGCAAAACTTGCCTTATCCACCTCAAACTTGGATTTTCAATGTACAGTTATTGAATACGGATTTTATTTACAATTTCGTGGCATTAGTTCATAGAAGAGCTATTTCCTCAGAACATAACCGTCAGAATTCGGAATCCGTGCCACGTGCTTGCCATAAGAAGACCGCCAAAACCTTTGTGCAACATTGTGGAAAACTAATTTTTTGCAGCCTTTTCACGAAGTCAAAAATTTGGCAAAATGGGGCATTTTTCGAAAATTCTTCCCTGTAAGTTTATTCACCTTAGAGCCATTCAAAGACATGTACCTCAAGTTTTGACAATGCTCAATTGATGCACAAATTTCGCAATTTTTCATTCGCGTCGAAGCGATGTATTTATCAGGCGAAAAATCACATATATACACTTTGAATTCATTTTCAAAAATCTGCAGGGAACTATTTTCCCCCAATGTTGTACGCTGAAGGTCTTCTCTTTGAAAAGCAAGTGGCACGGGTTTAGAATTCTCACTGACATGTTCTGAAGAAATAGTCCTAATTTGGATCAATGCAAACAAATTCAAATAAGCGACGTATTCGAAAACTGTACACTCAAAACTTTGGCTGGAGTGTGAGTAAGGCAAGGTTTGCGATAGTCTTTAACATGTTGAAGTTTCATCAAGTTTCGCTAAGCCCAGATCGAGATTTAAAAAAAAATTAGTTTGATGCGAAAGTTTCCGGACTTTTCACGACTTTGAATAGAAAACATTTATTTCAGAAACAAACAAGGCTAACCCAACAAAATAATTCCCATCACATCCAAGGATCCTCCGCCACCGATTGTTCAGATCATTAATTCCCGACGCGTAGAGCTCTGGCTGTTTTGTGTCGAAAAATTCTTATAAGACCATTTTGACTTTGCCATGGTTAGTGAACTGTTATTCATCCAGGATGTGCTGCATCGAGCGGAACGGATGGTATTCGGAAGAGGCAAGATCGGGGCTATGTTGATAGTGAGGGGAACATTCTCAGCTTCAGTAGTTTCTTTCGGGTTATCCGAAATACGTTAGGCCGAGCATTGTCGTGAAGAAGGCGAACAGTGTTCATACTGGGCGATCAATGCGCATCGCCTCGACCAAACGTAGCAGCTGTGAGCAGTAGACCTCGGCGGTCACTGCGGTGTTCTGTGAAAGCAGCTCCCAGTGAATAATTCCACGGATTTCCCACAAAACGCCGAGCATCAGCTTCCGCTGGTGCCTTTTCAGCATCGGCGTGTCCCGATCTACTTGCCGAACGTCTGTCGACGTCCTTTTACACGATATGTTGACGTACAGGCACCACTTTTAGTCTCCTGTGGCAATTTCGTTGATTCAAGTAAAAGTGCGCTCACCAGAGAGCAGTTCAGTGCATGTTTCCACACGGCGAAGCTTGTCGCTCACGCTCAAACAGTGGGGACCCAAACGTTGAGCTTGGAAACCATTCCAAGCAGCCAAGTGACGAACGGTTGATTGAGGGCAGCCAAGTCTGCTGCTCATCTAGTGTGTGGTTTGACTCGGATCGCCTTCCGCCTGCTCGCGCAGCTCGTCGTTGTTGAGCTTCAACGGCCTTCTCGATCGCTCCTTCGATCTCGTACTGCCCAGCTCTGAACTTGCTGAAACAATCGTGTAGTGCAGTTCTGGAAAGAACACCCTCGTCGAACGACTGCACCATGCGGCGATAGGAAACCGTAGATTTCATCCCGGATTGGTAGTCGTAAAGCTGGCAGGTGCGAATTCGGTCGCGTGACAGCGTTGGAAAACGTGACATGTCGACGATTGTACGGAAGGAATGGACAAGCTTGTCGGTTTTGAATATAAGCGCTGATATGCTCTACTCAGACAATGGGGTGGACCGACCGCGGGCGAAAAATCGCTTCTCGTACCGACCGCGTGCCACTATCGTACTTAACGCGTGCAAAAATATGTATTCCGTACAGAACGCTGGTATTTGCGTACTGACCGCGAAAACGAAATTGTGCACGCGGTCGATACGCATGAGCTCCGTACCAACCGTTAGCGATTTTCCATGGAGGCGTACCGACCGCGCTAATTTGCGTGCCGACCGCGTGCGAATTGCGTTCCAAACGTCGCCCATCCCGCTGTCGGTACGCAACCTGTCCGCGGTCGGTACGGAACATGTCCGCGGTCGGTCCATCCCATTGTCTGAGTACATATAAACACAGAATGAAAGAAGTAAGTTTTCTCATTCTGAAGGCTGAAAAAGTCTCGAAATGCTCTGAAAACTACGGAAACTTTTGCGTCAACCTAATAGTGCATATTCGCGAAAATGGGTGTTCGTAAATTAATGGTACGCAGTATAGAAGTGCGCTAGATTTGCGAGAAAAGGAGAGAGCTAAAGGGATACCATTGCTAAAAGGGAGTAAATTTATAAATAAGCAAGATTAGAAGTGGATCTTGACCGTTTTTCTCAGGTTGAGAGACAGTCCTGAAAATCAGGACAACGATACGAAGCGAATGGTACTTTGGGATTTTGAAAACAATCACTCCTAGAGATTTCGACTCCTTTTATTGAGAGTAAGCCATAACTAGGCGGACACTAGAGTTTTTTTTTCAAGTCTGAATACAATCACGGAATCAGCTCGTTGAGAACAATCGTTTGCTTCTTTTAAATTCTGAAATGTTCTTCACGAACAATTACGGCGTTTGCAGCG
Organism: Aplectana chamaeleonis; assembly: GCA_029168955.1. NCBI lineage: Eukaryota > Metazoa > Nematoda > Chromadorea > Rhabditida > Cosmocercidae > Aplectana > Aplectana chamaeleonis. Next base: position 1,024,786 of record JAPDOI010000108.1, read on the forward strand.
CTACTCTGCGTCCGCTTTGAGACCGGTCTTGTGGCCGGTACTGCATACATAATTCGATGCGTTTCGCTTACGATTCTGCTCTATCTATACTTTCCTTTAAGGTCTTAAAATATGAATTGGAATGCGATGTTGACTCCTGGCGAGCAGAAAAAACTTGTGGAAAAGATGTAAGTGGTTTTTTTTGCGGTTTATTATCCCTACCATATAGGCGAGATTGAACCAGCATATTCCCTTTCCGGGGAATATGCTGGTTCAATCTCGCCTAGATGATAGGGATAGTAAACCGCACGACTGTTACGACTGTTAGATAGTCTCTGACGGTATACCTGTTTCATCCCGTTATGCGGGTGAAAGAATGATTGCTTCGGTGAAGATTTACCGAGCAGTTGAGTGAGAGCGGCGCTGGGGCTCCGGTGGTGCAGTGCGATAAGGCGCTCCCCCGGAAAGGGAATATGCTGGTTCATCCTCGCCCAGAGCCAAGCGTTTTGCGATCAACTCAACACCTTGTGTAAACATACCATAACGTGCACTGCGACGTTAAACTGCAGTTACGGCAAAAAACTTCCAAAAATCCCTATCATCATTGGATGGTAGCTTTCGCGACAGAGTAGAAGCTTTCTCGCAAGGGATTAAACTTGACCGATCGAGTTCTTGCTCCTGTCTGGCCGACTGGTGCGAAGCAGCCACTCGGAAAAATGAAAACACGTTATATGTAATAACACGTTATATAAAGTAAGTGTAAGTTACTTGAGACAATCAAGTGTCATACCATTATATGACATGTAACCTACACTCCTATAACATGCAACATACACTTATATTTCATATGAGTTGATTAGAGCGGCAAGTTAAAGCTTGATGCTTCAGGGTTGGAGCCGCTTGTTTCAAGTTGCTGCTTCGGTTGCCATACAGTAATCTTTAAGCTCTTTGGGACACCTCAGGAGCTTGTGCCACCGGGCTTAGGCTTGTGACAAAAATATGGTATGTCGATTCCTCTAGTCCTCCCACAGGTTATGAGAAACCAAGAGGAGCGAGGGGTCAACGACCGCATTATGTAAGGTGACCACCCGGTAGAAGGGCAATCAATGCGATCGAGGGAACGATAGATTGCGGGCAACACAAAGGGGTTCGCAGAGTTGAAGTAGCGGCGTTGCTCCCAGCGACGAACATCACTGGGTGATGCAATATCGATTACATTCGGCGACGATGGCGACCGACGCGGCGTGAAAGGCGACGAGGGGGCACCGCAGAGTGTATTGACGCCGCGACGGCCGTACATCACTGCCAGCGAGCGGCAACCGACGCCGCGACGATAATGTTTCGAAACCTTTTTGTCACCGTGTCAAGTCTGACGCTCGGCGACCATTCGCCGGTCTGTGCAACTCTGCAGACCCCTCAAGATATGACCGAGTGAGACTGGCGAACCATGCGGCCGGCGTCCGTGGCAGGCCGCCGTCGCGTGTGCCGCCCTTGCACAAGTGTTCAAACGACTGCCAACCCCTCTTCCCTTCAGAGCCTATTGATCGACGCAGTTGGCTTGCTGCGAGCTTGATCCGGCCCCGCTCCTAGTCAATAGCTGCGGGGTAAGGCTTACAGTAGTTTCGCGTGCTCGTCCGAGAGCGGCCGCTTGGTTCGCCAGTCACATTCAGACACACTTTACATGGGTCGAGATAAATCGCAAGTATTAACATTGGCCGGTTTGTGTTACACGTACACTGTTTAAAGGCATCATACACGCTCGCAAAAGTTGTTGAGATAACTACATTAGTGGGGTCGTCCGGGTCCTAAAAGAGCCCTCACGAAGTTGGAAGAGCTGAAAACGAGTTAAAGTGCCCGTATTTGAGCCGTATTGAGTCACAAAATCATCCTTTCCCCGCCCATCGATACGGGCTCCGCCCCTAAATACAAATGTTCAATGCTCGATTACGGTCATTTGGGCTCAATTTTTAAGCTTCTAACGTCGTAAGTGTTCCAGAAAGGGCCGTACTAGTACACTAGCGTCGTCATACCAGCAAATTTAAAGCTAGCTCCGCTATTTCAGCCAATGCGGTAAAACTCGTCCACTTCTGGGTCAATATAGAACGAACCGTTATATCTTCATTTCAGTTGGTTTTTCTCCGGTTTTTTCGTTATCTCTGAATATCAACAGCTTCAGACCTTCGATTCAATCCATAAAATTGATATCATTTTTGAGCGTGTATGCTGCCTTTAAGGCTTTTTATGCTACGTGCAATATGTTTTCATTTCTCTGAGCATGACCTGCCAGGTCAATTTGTGTGCGGATCAGGAACGAACGACCCAGGACGGCCCATAGGAAGGCGATTTCTTTTTTTTATTTATTATACTCTCAAATCGACCGAATGGCACCACAGTCTATGTCAGGTGCCTGAGGTGTCGAGAGAAACAGCACAACGACTTGTATGATTCAGTGTATTGATAAAAGTTAGTCGTAGATTGCCGCGCCCCACTTATGACAATCTGCAACGTAAACTCTTCCTTCCATTGTGGCGAAGGAAGTCTCTGGTCCCGGTAAGGGTGCAAAGCATTAGCGTGCAGTTGGACCTTCTATATGCAGTTGTGATTGAATTACAGGATACCTTTCAATTATTCCAAGGATTTCCCGATCGGACTCCGATTTTAGTCTACATACATATACATGGAGAGAGTGACAAGAAAATCTGTACAATATAATTTTATCGCAGGCACATAACCAGCTGTTAGCATGCTAATGCTCTTCTGCATATTACATATTTCACTAAACCACTCACTGAGAACCTTGAGAGAAAACCAAGAACATTTTGTGTCTCTTGTCTGCTGCCCCTTCGAATTCCTGTGCCAACCTTCACTCCAGAATGCCTGATTTTGGTTTTCTTTCAAACCGTTTTGCAACAAGTTTACTCCTTTGAACGTATATTGACTCGCTTTCAAAATTGTGCAAGGATACCTAAATATTCCAGGATTTTTTCGCGTGTGAAGCCCAGCGAAACCATCTGAAGATAGACTATGAGTCAGCAGCATTCTGGTTTGAGAATGTGAGAATGTTTGCTGATTTGAAATGTAGTTTAGTTCTGGTTTTTTTAGCACATTCACCGATCGAAGTAGAAGTCGATTGAGCATCAGAATACATGAAACTCATTGCGAAACTGCCGCGAAACGCTGAGAGAGAGAGCGGCTGAGTAGCAGTGAGTTCCAGCCATGTAGATGTCAAATCGACTGCTTTCACTTCGGCCTGTAAGTGCGCTACTTCGAATGAATTGAACTATATTCGCTTACTTGGCGATCTATGGTACTGACTACATTTCAGTACATGAATAACATTACACTGCCTGAGGACATCCAAGCGCAAATTGCTAATATAACGAAAACGTATATAACGGTGGGTTGCATTCATATTTCTTGCTAAAAAGCTCAAATTTTGTGTCATTGTGCTGAATTATCCTTTTGAACAGTTATGGGTGTGCACCGAGAGTTCGACGCCGCGCATTTTATTTTGGTGAACAGATTAAAGGCAGTATACACGCTCGTAAACGTAATTGAGATAACTACGGAATTAGCATGGTATGGCAAAGAACACAACTCCCACGCATTTTGAAGCGTCAAAAGCGACCCACAATGACGCTACACGAGTGAGAAGCTGGCCCCGCCCCTGTATCTGCCCGCCCCCTGTATTTGCGTCCTCCTCTAAAACAGGGGTTCTGGGCTATACCCACCGTCGGCGACCGACGACGGTGGGGATGGCCCAGCACCCCTGTTTTGGAGGAGGACGCAAATACAAGTGGCGGGAAAGTACAGGAGCGGGCTCAACTTCTTACTGGTGTAGCGTCATTGTGGGTCGTTTTTGACGCTTCAAAATGCGTGGGCGTTGTGTTCGGTGTCATCCCAATCTAATTCCGCAGTTGTCTCAATTATGTTTACGAGCGTGTATGCTGCCTTTAAAGGCAGCATACAAGCTCGCGAACATGGTCAAGATATCAGCATAAATAGGCCTGCGCGGCCCCTACCATGTCGTGAACGGCGTTTGAAGCGCTGAAAACCATCCAGGATGACAGTATTTGACCATCCCTGTCACGCACGCCCGTATTTTCACACCCCTTTGAGTAACAGAATGAAAAGCTGAGCTCGAGAAAACATGTGATAACTTAGAGTGATAGCACTATCAAAGGGGAAGGCACGAGAGAAACAGCTCGATTTACTTGAACATTACCTGTCTAAACACCCATAAACTCTCATCCACTTTCGAGAATGCCGCTCTACTCCGGATGGCTTTTGAAAGTGGAGGATTCCATCAGTGCACAAACATGTAATATCCAGGTAAATCGAGCTGTTTCTCTCGTGCACTCCCATTTGATAGTGCTATCACTCCCAATTATCACATGTTTTCTCAAGTTTAACTTTTCATTCTGTTACTCGAAGGGGTGTGAAAATACGGGCGTGCGTGACAGGGATGGTCAAATACTGTCATCCTGGATGGTTTTCAGCGCTTCAAACGTCGTTGACGACATGGCAGAGGCCGTGCGGGCCTATTTATGCTGATATCTCGACCATGTTTACGAGCGTGTATGCTGCCTTTAAGAAACTGAGATAGTCTATCACAATCTGGCTCGTTGGGCTCAACGCAGCTTCATTTCGGTCATGTAAATACCTTTCATGCTCGACTTTCAATAAATTTCGACATGGTTCTGTACATTGTAATGGTAATTTATAGAGCGATTGACCGAGATGTTACAGCTTTGATCGGCTAAGGGCTCATTCACTGTTGATCGTTTCGACTAGTCGCGGCACTGTCAACAGTTACAAAACCTGTCGCGTCGACAGATCTTGCACTGAGTCGCGACATGTTGGAACAGTTTGCAGTTTCAGTCGCGTTCGTCGAGCCAGTGGGGTATTTCATAGCTGGTATAAACGACCTGCTCGCTCTTTTAGGTTGCTTGGACTAGTCGCGTCGCTTCCATGATGGATGCGAGTCGTCTTGTCAAAGCAACTAAACCGGGATTTTTCGTCAAGACGTAGGGTATTCGGCGCCAAATCGCAGGTTCCACATTCAATCTTGCGGCGTTGTCCGCAAATCTCCGTGGCGCTTCACGCGGGATTGCTTCCATACGAGTGACTCCAGGTCGCTCGACGGCTCAACTAGCTTTTCATACTTTTGCGATTGCGGCAAATGACGCTTTTTGAGCTACGGCGAAACCCGTGTTAGGGAATGCTAAGAATTTGGGTGGAGGTTGATAAACTGCACATGGGAATGCTGGTAGAATGCCCAGATCGGCATTTAATCCCGATGGAAACTGGTACATATATGATAAAACGCGGCAAGCGCCGCTAAGACGATGATAATGGTCCTGATCGGCCAGAGCGGCAGTCGCCGTGTTTTACCGTACCGGGACGGGTTTGTCGACCTCTATCTGAATTCTTAGCATTCCCAAGCACCTTGAACGCTATAAATGAGCTTTGAGGTTTCGGCGTTTTCGCTTTCGTCGGAGCCTTCAGAAAACAGACCAAGGACTGACACACCCAGTTGGACTCAGGTGGCGGCGCTCTATAAACATCTACTACACGTAAATACATTCGTTTGAAGGTACAGGGTACTGCACGAGGTGTGTCCCGGCCACTTTAGCTCAGAACCCATCCCCCCCAGGAACGTTGATAGGTCAATTTTTGACCTTTTTCTCTTACCTCCACCAAGAGCCGATGTGTGCAGCTTATTCAGCATTCATCCATCCATCTAGCCGCTATCGAGTTCGCTAACATGTATGCCAGGTTGGAATGTGGTGGTTGTCACAAGGCCATGGCGTGGTGGCCCCGCAACATGCTCAGTGGGCGATTGATAGATTTCTTGGTGATTATTAAGTAACATGCAGGCAAGCATCTATTGCATCCAGACGACAGGAGGATACGCCCGCGGAAAACGTGTCTGGTGGCCAGAAAAGGCCAACTTTTGCCGAACAACTTGTGGGAAACACTATGAAAACAAATGTTCATAACGAAGTCTAGCATAACTTTATTTCAGGCGATGCCATTCAAATTGGGCGTTGGGAGCCAAACTGCACTACGTCTGAGACAAGGCCGACTCATGTCTCTTGTTATGAATAGCATTGACAGTCAAATTGCCGGCTCAAACGGTGTGGTTAAGTTCACCGCAATATCCATGGTATGGTTATCTAAAATTTGAGCTGATCTCTTATAAATCTGTAGTATAAATGATATGAAGAAAAAGAGTTACAGGACAGGGTACAGTTTTCGGCTTTCTTGAATTCGCTTCTGCGAGAGGAACAGGGATTCGTTTTTGATAATAGAGTATTGATATTGGAATGGAGCAGACCTCACGGTATTGATTATATTGAGGTACGTTATGTCGCTCCAGAAGTGTTTGGTGTTCGGTATGGAGAATTATAAAAACCGTACCGCACTCTACCATTCCCTTCTCTACAAGTTAAAGAAACCAGATGGCTATGGCGTGCTTTTGAGCTTACATTCTGAGGTACTCAGAGGGATGGTGCGCACCATCTAGCTTCTATGAGCGGTGAGCGTGCCATAATTAGGAGAGCATAAAACGGTGCCGGCTAGATGAGTGCCATCGAACACAGTTTCAGTAGGGGCCTTTCAAAGTGCGTCACAGCGAAATTCGCTCTCGCGGCGACGTGGTGAGAGATGGGGGGGGGGTGCTACGCAGCGGAAACCGTGCTGCGCGACGGGAGCGAGCGCCGCGCTTTCGGAGTGCTCGAGCTGAGCGAGCCTCGCCGCGAGCTGGCAGCGACGGCATGGACGTCTCGCGAGGGAAATGGTCTTGACCATTTTTGTCGCTGTCGCTATTTGTCGCCGTTGTTTCTTCGTATTAGTTAGTGTTCCTTCGTTACTATCTGCCCATTAACAATCAGTAGAAGCATTTATTTTGCCTATTTCACTGATCATTTGTCATCCAGGACTTGTTTCGTCATGGCATTCAATTATTTTTGCTCTCATTATGATTATTTTTATAAAAATCTTTCCAGGTGTAGGCTATACTAACGGTGCTGATCATATTTGCTGGTGTATTATTCAGCGTTGCTGGTTTTTATTAACCATTCTGTGCGTAGTACTGGACCAACAGCATTTTTTTCCGCACACTTTCTTAAAGTGCACATCGTTGCTCCGTTTTTTCGAATTCTCAATCGACTTGGTGTCAAATGTTTTAAAAGTCATTTTTGATGGAACATTTTCAGTTTTGGCACATTTGTTTGTGTGCTGGCGTTCTTCTGTTTGGAAACAGCCAGCTTTGGAAACAGTTGCCTATTGTAGCTGGGAGCCCAAAGTCGAGTAAAAAATAGACAGAAACGTATGGTCTACAGCAATGGAAGTAGGATATGGTGAGGTTGCGGACTCGTCCTAACATACGGTAGTTTGTTAGTGGTATCACTCATTTTTCCGCCACAGCTGTGATGAATCGGTGAGTCCGCATATTCACCGATACGACCACATCTGTGGAAGCAATGAAAACAGGTGAAAATGTGAGAGTGAAAACAAAAACTCACCGATCACTCCTAGTTATATCGAAAAAATGGGTGATAACACAATCAGACTACATTATGTTAGGAAGAGCCCGCAACCTCACCAGGGGTCGTATTCGCCATCAACCCGCCGGGGAGTCGAAGGGTAGATGAGGTGAAATTTCAGTACAAAGTGCGCGCTCCACGGCCACCTCTCGCCTCCCTTGGCTTCCCTCGCGACCGCCGGAATTTTTCGAATCGCACAGCTGAAGAATGGCAGCTTCGCGATAAAACCTTTATCTTTTCGCAGTGATATCGATACGTAACACAGTTTGCATTTCCATCTTACATGGTGTGAGATGGGTTGATCTGCTCCTCTGCCGCGCGCGGCATCATCCCTTCCGCTTCCCTTCGACTTCCCTCGGCGGGTTGTTGGCGAATACGACTCCAGGTCCTACTTCCATTGCTATAGACTACAGCATCGATGTTAGGGCTAGAAAAACGTATCGATGAAATGCTGTTGGTCCAATAATACGCTCAAAATGATCAATAATAAGCGGTGACTTACATTATTATACCTGCAAAAATCAGCAACGTCAGCATCACCTCAAATTGAAAAGATTTTCATAGCAATGACATAGTTTAATAACAATTTCACGCAAGGGATGACACACAAATATATTTATGTGCTCAAATCGAACTTAAAGGGCTGCGAAGAAATGAGAGACGCCAGGGACAGAGATACGATGCCGCGACAAGTATTAGGCCGCGCCCTTTTTCACTCTCTCTGAGGAGCGACGCCGAAGTTTCGCAGCGACGTCACTCTGAAAAACCCTGTAGTGAATTCGTCATAAGCCCCATTCATAGCTGTCTGCTTTTACTAAAAGTCGAAGCGACCAACGATACTGCCGCGATTTGAAAACGCTCCTTGCCGCGACTTGAAGTCGCTTCGTCCAGCGATTTCAAATCGCTCGGGCGGACGTAGTTTTGCTTGAAATAGACGGAAGATTGCCGACCAAGCCGCGGGAATGAAAAAAACTTTCTTGTCGGCATTCCTACTTATTTTTTGCGACATTGTTGGCCTTGCCTTCTAAATAAAAGATTTTTGCATAGTTTGTAAACAAAAAAAATGGTTCCAGAAGACGAAGGGACGAAATTTGCTTGAAGGCAGGGTTCTCGATAAAATCGGTTGTTGTGCTATGCCCATGGAATCGTAGATCTGGCCATCACAAAAGTGAAAATAAGTAAAAAATTGGAGAAAAAACGCTCAGGAGCAAGTTATGGCTTGGTGTCCTCCCGCCCCCAATTATCGAGATTTGGGTAAAAGCCTGCTTCGTCAACTTTTATTTTGCTTCTAAAGTAATTTCTGAACATTTCTGGAGACTACTGATTACTTAACAGCAAAATAAATGTTGTATAAGCAAGCATTAATGAAAATCGCGTTAATTAGGGGGCCGGCCGACACCGGTAATTAGCCGTTATTCTTCGTTTTTAAGCGTTTTCCCGCGAATTTCTGGGTTTTTCACTTATTTTTACTTTTGTGATGGCCAAATCTACATTCTTATGAAGAGAGCTCCAAAGTTGTTTTTATCGCGAACCCTGCCTTTGAGCGAAAACATACAATTGCAGGTAAAGTTACACGGTTGGTCGAAGCCGGCATAAAATGTGATTATCGTAAAAGCACGATTTAAACTTGTTTTTTTTTCAAATGCCGTATTTTATGCGAGTAAACTATGACGTCTGCTATTTCGCGCCACATACGCAAGAAAGATTATGGACTAGTCGTTTCGACTACACGGATCGCGGCCATCATGGAAGCGACGCGACTTGTCGAAGCGACCTACCAAAATCAAGCAGCTATAATTACATCAGTCGCTCGGCGATCGCGACTGAAACTTCCAACTGTTCCGACCCGTCGCGATTCACTGGAAGACCTATTGCCGCGAAGAGTTTCGGAACTGTTGGCAATGCAGCGACTAGTCGAAGCGACCTGCTATGAATGGGGCTATAGGCTGTCACAGTTAGTGAGCGTACCAGCGATTAGGATGATATGTAACAATCAGTTCACATGATCTTTCAATACCTCTCAAACTATGGGACCGATACGGGTGTATAAGTCGCCACATTCCACTGACAAGGGAGGCTTGCCAACTTCAGCTGGCGATTCGGAAAAACATGTGCTGTAGGTCTGTCACAGTACATAAATGACCCGTGCTTGAAATTGGCTAAATGCCTGCGGGGATTCCGAAAATGGCGTTTTCATTGCTTAACAAACCCATCAGGGAACTTTTGGGGGCGTTCAGAAAAAATTTCTCGGACGCTTTCAACTGGAAAAACCCCATTTCGGGTCAATTTTAAGACTGCAGTCTTCATGAATGGCCTTATCAAGGCCCACTTGAATGATATAACACAAAATCAGGAATTTGGTTTCCAGCGCGTACGATGCCTTTGAGGTTACGGCAGGCTTGATTCCATTTAACTGCCGTTACTCACCTTAAAGGCACAATACACCCTTAGATATGAATTTTGAGATTTTCATGTAATTGTGTAGAAGACCCCTCCTGTATAACACGTGCCAAATGCCAGATCTCATTTCCTACAAATAAGCGAGATATAAGCGACAACCACAGGCCCGACCCCCTTCGCTCACTACCACAGGCCCGACCCCCTAGCAGACTTTCGAACTCGATAGCGGCTCGATGGATGGATGAATTTCAACATGTCGTCGTTCTTCAGTCCACTACCGGACTGTCTCCTTATCCTGACTTTTTCTCACGCAACGATTGCGAATGAAGAGAAATACAGGCCTGAGACAACTCGTCCACCAATTTTTCACCTTCTAAATCTAGGCTTCTTTGAAGAGTCATATCTCTGTTCAAAGGGGGTCTTGGACGATTTCAGAGATACCACTGTGATCAGCGTGTGACTCTCTCCAAGATAAGCATGAAATCTAAAAATTAATTTCTTGGGTGTCCTGTGCCTTTAAAATTTCGAAAATCAAAAATTGGACCTCAAATTCCTGTTCTGCATCCCAAATAATACCCACAGTGAAATTTTGAGTCAAATCAGAGACTCTGACCGAGATACCGTATGCCTACCGTAACCTACCGTAATTCATCACAAGTCGATAAACGGGTTGCAGATTCGTATTAGGCAGAAACAAGTTTTAAGCTCAATTCGACAATTATTTTGAACGCCCCAAAAATTATCATTCATGTACGCACTCCTTTTCTCTTGGCAGAGCTATGAAAATGCCCACTTTCGGGAATCTCCTTTAAATCTCCTAGGCATTTAGCCAATTCTGAGTATGGAATAGTGGAGCACTGTCCTCCCCCAGAAACATATTTAAGTTGCATATCGAAACTCCATCTTATGTGTGCGATCCTCCCTTGTGAGTCCTCGCTCGGAACTTGAGTGCTAACCCTGTAAGATAGCTTTAAGCCTTTTTCTAAAGTACACTCCCAAACTAGGAGAAGCCTCTGGAAAAAACTCAAGAACATTTTCCATAACCGTCATCGACCGCTGGTATTGGTCTCATCTACACGGTCCGCAATGGGGATCGTCCCTCTTTGCTGACCGTGAGGGGTACGATATTCTAGCCGAAGAACGCACTGACAGGAATATAGTCTTTAATGTGTCATAGCTGGCGGCGCCCTGAAATGTCTGTGTTTGGTTCCGTAAACTCTGTCTGTCCTTTCGAACGCGGAGGTAATAGACATAGCTTTGTCTCAAAAATTGATGGGAAACCCTCACGGTAGAACTCAATCTCGAATCCCATATTGTGAGTCGACGATACGATCCTATTCGTCATAAGGTACCACAATGTAAAGTGTGCTTGAATGAGGATAGCAGCCCATACGGCCCAGGCGTGCGTTGCAGGCGGCCGTCGCATGTGCTGCTCGGACGAGTGTTGAAACTGCTTCCACCCCCTTTCAACCCACTCCCTCGACTGCAGAGCTGATTGATCGACACAGTCTGTTTGCTGCCAGCTGGTGCTGGCCCCGCTCGCAGTAATTGGATGTGGAGGGGAGGAAGGCTCGTTTCGTATGCTCGTCCGAGAGCGGCGCATGCGATTGCGGCCTGCAGCGCACGCCCGCCGCATGGGCTGGCGTGCGCTGCAGGCCGCCGTCGCATGTGCCGCTTCTCATTCGGACACTTTTTACGTAAGCAGCTCAAACTGAAATCCTCAGGCGAAGTGCGGGAGACATGCCGTCTGCAAGGATCGCGCCGACCACTTGGTTTTCTCTCGACGGTATTGTTTGTGTACTCAGTGCACGTATGTAATAAGGAACATATTGAAACGAGTTCACGCCAACACCAACAAGACGGGACCACAACGGTCTGTACCATCCGTGCGGACTGCGTGAAAAAGAAAAAAGTCATCAACTGTATGACCGATTGTCGATGACGGTCCATGACTCAAGCTCACCTTAATTTCCAAATCCTGTGCACGGCTCAGCGGAGAGTAGATAGAAGCGCGATCGCCATCAAGGTTTCCGAGCTTGTGATTCCTTTGGACAAACATTCTTCAGAAGTCACTAACATTTCTTACTGCCAGTAACATATGTACGAGTAATTTTCGTGTTTTGCTCTAGCCGAAGAAAACCAACTTCTGGAAAAGCTCAGCGAGCGTTGTACGAATTCCAGGTTTTCCTTATGGATGGCGACGTCTTCACTCCTTCTGCAGTAAGAACATGTGGTGGCTCGAAATGCGAAACCAGAAAATTCGTTCGTTGTTGTGAAAACTACCGAGAGCTCAAAGACGAGCTGTGTATAGATGAGACAAAAAACCGATTTGGATGATTAGGGAGTGTCATTGTCTTCTGTTACTATTATTTATTTCAACACTTACAAAATACTTAATTTGGAATAAATGGTCGCTATAGACTCGCTGTTCAAACACAATTGACAAGAGGTGTATTGCAATCCAGAATGCTCTGCAAGGATTCAGCTTTGTAGCTTCGGTGGATGAGATGTCTAGATTACGGATACGCGGGGTCAGACCACTAGAGCTGGTAGCAAACCCTCCCCCTGTCGTCATAACGATATGAAAATCTCCTCGTGACAACAAGTGGCAACGATTAGCAATGGTCATGATTTCGTATAGTTTGTCTCGAAAGATACGCAGCAAAAACCACCAGCATGACTGAGATTTATTTTCGCGACATGCATTCATCATTGGCGCACGCATAAACTGCATCAGCTGTGCACATACGCGCTGGCACTTAGCCCTACTGAGACACGGGGAGACCGATTCGGCCACGAAACGCTTTGTAGTCGATTACTTCGTTGAGTTTGAAGACTGCTCAGCAGCAGCACGTGCTGCTTGAATGACCACTCGCTCGGTTCAAAGCGACTGCAAGACGCTAATAGGCAAAATTTTTTGCAGCACCCCCATCTCTAAACAGTGGCACGTCGTCCTGTGACGAGTGTACGTGGCGCTCATAGGTAACGCTCCAGTGACTCTCCGCAACACTGCAGCCGCAGGTACCTCTATCGCACAGGAGTGCGCGCCACGTAGCAGTCAGGACGCATTCAGCCCCAACCCTTCGATAGGGGCAGGGTCTGCAACATAAAGGACATTTTCGAAGGCCTCAAAATAGTTTCGAAAGAAATGTGAATTCCGTGTAGTCTTGAGGATTATCAGCTATTCGGACACTTCACCGAACAACATTAGGAAATTTTTGTGCAATGTCGTGAGGCCTGTTCGAAAACCACCGTGTACACACTATAACACGAACAACATTGGCATGTCGGTGGATGCTGAGCACCAAAACGGCTGTTTCTATCCGGGCGAGTGTAGAACACCGACACGTACACGAATGTCGTGTGGTCAAGCGCACCATTCTCAGACAGAGGCGATCACTGGTGTCCGGTGAGGCGTGCTAGATAACGCTAGTTGGTGTTGCTAGCTGTTGCTAGTTGCTGTTTGTTGCTTGTTAGTTGCTCGTTGCTAGTTGTTTTAGTTAACATCCCAGGCGACCTCATCAAACAGCGCTTAGTTCGAAAAAGACTGTATGACCGCAGCTGCATTATGGAGAATTGCGTGATTTGCCCGCACGGGAGAATTGGAGATTGTGCTAAGAAAGGAGTCATTCATCAGCTCCAATACTTATCTTGCAGTGAGCTTTACATAGGCGAAACTGGAAGACTACTTTGTGTTCGCATCAAAGAACATCTTGCAACTAAGTGACGTGAGGCTTTAGAAAGCCCATTAGGTAAACATAGGATGGAGGATCACAATGTAAATGATTTAGACATCAAACGTACCATCCTTGCTTACGAACAGGAGATTGGGGCAAGAGAAACGTTGGAAGCTTTCTGGATTCGCAGCCGAAATCCGAGCATGAATAACAGAAATGAGAGCATTCGAATAACAAATGACTTTTTGGCCTTTATCCCATTCCGCAAGCTATGAGAAGCATAGATACCATATATGGAAACCATGTGTGGGAGAGTGTGTTTGACTTGCTTGCTTTTCATCAAGAAAATAGGGCAGCACTCGGCTGCGGTGGAAGAAGAGGTCAGTTTTGGCCCAAAGGGGTATGGTTTGCTCCTTAGACTGGACACACGAAGACAGTGATGGAACACCTCACCGGACACCAGTGATCGTCTCTGTCTGAGAGTGATGCGCTTGAGCACACGGCATTCGTGTAGAGTACACGCAACCATTTTAGTCTGATGAATGGACGGGGCTGCGATGGTAGATCACCTCGCGCGAATCGAAACCCCGTTCTCTAACGAGGCCGCCAACCCCGCACGACCAGCCGCCTGGTTCATGCGTCAGAGTAAAACGAAAACGGTAACCATATATGATCTAGCTCCGTAATCGCGTTCAGTGCGCAAGATCTCATTATCACAATCGTAGAAGCAAATCGGTTGTTTTGAGAATGATTCTAGTTGAATTTTTTCAAAACAAGCGGAACTGAACTTTATGTCGGTGCTCTACGCGGACAGAAAGTGCCGTTCGTGGGGCACAGCATTCACTGACATGCCAATGTTGTTCGTGTTATGGTGTGTACAATGTGGTTCTCGAACAAACCTCACGACATTGCACGGAAATTTCCTAATGTTGTTCGGTGAAGTGTCCGAACACCTGATAATCCTCAAAAATACAAGGAGTTCACATTTCCTTCAAAGCTACTTTTTAGGCCTATGAAAATGGCGAGTTGTCGAAACGTCAGGCCAATAAATCTTCCACCCTTGAAAACCTGTTAGGCACAGAAGAAGAAAAGTATCATAAGAACTGAGAATGCCCGGGTTTGAAGACAATCGAGCACGAAGACTGATGATGAACACCATCCATGTTACGGTTCCTAACAAAGTGGTCAGCGCCGCCACAGCCCGCAACGCACACATCCACAGCGAAGGTGCTCCTTTCACTGTATACCATGAGGAGACTTTTCGGCCTTCAAAAATCGTCCAGAAAGTGACTCTCAGTCACCTTCCAGGGGCGGTCCCCAACAGCCGACTGCGCTCTCTATAGGATATGCCTCCTTTCACACGTGTTTGTGCAACCGATATTCGCCTGTTGACTCACCGATTCTCCATGAGCCTGGTGTGTTCACCCCGTTAGGTAAACCACGCCATGCGAGAACACGCGTGACTCGACAATCAGTCATGAGCATCATGGTCCATATATCATCCAAACGACTTCCTAGTCGGATCGAAATCTTTTCGTGGCCGAACAGAAAGGGTTCAGTGCGACAGCACCTGATGCTCATAATTTGGCCGCGGGTCATATCGTAGTCCAAGCGCTACGTAGTCTATTCGAGAGCGTGTCAGGGCCGGATCCGACTTCCTGTTTGCGGCACTGAGCTAACTTCACGTGTTTCACAACAGCGACCTACTGCTGCAATACACTGAAATGGTGATCTGGTAGCCATATCGAATTCTGTCCGACCGTTTACGAAAATGTTGTGACAACATTTTTGCGCTGGAGCGCAAGACATAAGTCACAGCCTAAACCCCTTCCACCACCGAGGCACCCTATTATATTTTGCCAACTGCCACAGCCTCGAGTTGGATGCTCAAGAAAACATGGCAGACCCATTGCTCACGCTGTTTGTTGTGGCAGGCTGTGTTTTGTTGTTTCCGACTCTGTTCCCGACTTCCCGAACTCTGGCTGTTTCGAGTCGAAGTATTCTTCTAAGGTCAGCTTGACTTCGTCATCGTTCATGAATTGTTTTCCATCCAGGAAGTGCTGCATCGAGAGGAACAGATGGTAGTCGGAAGGGGCAAGATCTGGGCTTTATGGGGGTGAGGAGAATCTTCCCAGCCCAGGTCAAGCAGTTTCTGTCGGGTTATCCGAGATACGTGTGGCCGAGCATTGTCGTGAAGACCAGGAATAGCCGAGAAACAGCCTGGTGGGCTATTTACCGGCTATTCCTAGTCTGTTTCGTGGAAAGCCGAGAATTAGCCCATCAGGAGTCGCTGCGGAGCCTGTTGGGCTATTTCTGAGGTAGTTCTCGGCAAAAACTCCCAGAGTTTCCGAGTCTCAAAGATATAAAGATTGGCATGTATGCCAACGACATCACCATCACGTGCCAAGACCGTGAAATACTCAGAAAAATGATAACAAGCTACTTGTAATATAAAGTGTAAGATACTTGATACATTCCAGTATCTTACCTTTATACTGCATGTAACTTCGCAATTAGCGGAGCGAAATTCCGGTCTGCATTTGCGGACAACCGCTGCTGCGGCATGCAGCGCGAAGATAATGTCGATTCGACATTGTTAGTTCGTGTTCGTTTTTGTAAGTAGGGTAGGCGGTATACATTCCATCCGATCGGTTTCAGATAAAATAAAAAAACGGCTTCCTCTCTTCAATTTCAGTTTCATTTCTCAACTAGAGAACCTTTTTCACCCAAGAGTCGATGTACCATCCGTATGATATGAATTTTGCGATCAAATTACAGTCCAGCGCTCCAAGATTTTCATTTATCCGAAATTATTCAATTATCCGATCCGAAATTTAATTTTTTGCTGTACGTTTGATTTGCTCGCACACAAAACATTTATTTAAATTGTGATGAATGATCTGCCGATATTTCTATTTTAATGCATCAGAAAATGTGCTTTTTGTACCCGAATAAGCAAAATAAATTAGGGAAAATTGCGATTTAAATTTTATCCAAAAATTTTCGGATGGAATGTATAGTAGGCGGTGATCACGCGGCGTAATGCATCACATCTTATCACCTAGGAAGAAATAATTGGCCATCTTGAAGTCACCTGATCGAAGTGTCAAACCAACTACTATCCAAAATCTTCAGCTATTACTGTACCATGATAGGAACCACGAGTGTCTGAGCTTCTAATACTATGATCGGTCACTGGTCGAGAGATCGCCGCGTCGAACACACGTGACACGCTTGCAAGTGAGGAGGTAATGATAGTATCATTACCTCCGCGCTTGCGTGCGTGCCACGTGTGTTCGACGCGGCGATCTCTCAACCAGTGATCGACGATATGTAATATTCTCATTTCACATTTATTTCGCCACCTTGCAAAGGAGGTTTCCTCGCCTTGTAAGGTCGCCATACATTGTTCGATATAGAGTAATATGACCTGACGGCAGTTACTTACCTCGCAATTGCACCACTTTCTCCTCCCAAGCTTCAGACGGCAGATTCACGCTGGGGGTGTGAAATTTAGAATTAATGGAGCGTTTCCCGAATCACAAAACTGGAACAACGCTGCGAAAATCTGCATAAAACCTGCAATATAGTGATCAGCGAAGGTATGCCGTCAAACGAGCCGCAGTTGGTACCCTGTACTGCTGCAAAGCGAAAGAAGAGTTAAAAAATTTGCTGTTGCCTAACTAGAGATAGTGAGTGGCTAGATTCTTCATTATATGTACGCCTGAGTTCCGCCATCGCGTTCAGTCCGCAAAGTCTCATTATCACAATCGTAGAAGCGAAGCGGTTGTTTTGAGAATGATTTCTTCATTTTCATAGTTGAATTTTTCAAAAACAATTGCTTCGCTGCTAAGATTGTGATAATGAGGACTGAACGCGATTGCGGAACTGAACTACCCTTTGCCAACAACAGAGGTCGCATCCGCCATCAACCCGATGGCGAGTCGAAGGGTAGATGAGGTGAAATTTCAGTACAAAATGGTTGCTCCACGACCACCTCTCGCCTCCCTTGGCTTCCATCGCGACCGCCGGAATTTTTCGAATCGCATAGCTGAAGAATGGCCACTTCGCGATGGAATCTTTATCTTTTCGCAGTTATATCGATACGTAGCACAGTTTGCATTTCCATCCTACATGGTGTAAGATGGGTTGATCTGCTCCTCTGCCGCGCGCGGTATCATCCCTTCCGCTTCCCTTCGACTTCCCTCGGCGGGTTGTTGGCGAATACGGTCCCAGAATCAATGCGGCCCAAGGATTAGTTATATACCACTATCTAAACTCTTATCTACACGATGCCCGGAGTTTATCATTCCTATGTTTTCTCTTATGGCAGAAAAGGACCTTTTGCAATGCAAGGTCGACGCAGCATTGTTCGCCGGATCGGTGTCTTCTGCCTGTAGACATCGCGCCGCATAAAGTATGTACGAATGAGACTGGCCGACCGTGCGGTTGTCGTGCCTAGCAGGCGGCCGTCGCATGTGCCGCTCTCGGACGAGTGTTGTAACGGCTGTCACCCCCCCCTCGCCTGCAGAGCTGATTGATTTCTTGCTGTCAGCAGTTGCCGGCCCCGCTCTTAGTGAGTGGCTGGGGGGAAGGCTCGCTGTCGTTTCGTATGCACGTCCGAGAGCGGCGCATGCAACAGCCGCCTGCCACATACGACGGCCGCATGGTCGGTCAGTCTCATTCGGACTTTTTTCACATAGATACGCAGAGAGGCACACCGTCTCGACTGTGTTGCCACGCTGCACAGTTTCGACTCATATATTTTTTGCAGTCGTTGCAGTGCGCTTCTTATTGATTCTCACTTTGCCACGTCTGTTGCCAAATCGTACCTTGCAAGCATGAACTAAATGACTAATTATATGACTTTAGGTGGTTTCTGCCGTACCTGCAGTTTGACGTCGCATTATCCAATTTTCGGGGAAGATTTACCGAGCAGCCGAGTAAGGGCGGCGCTGGGGCTTCGGTGGTGCAGTGCGATAAGGCGCTCCCCCGGAAAAATGCTGGTTCAACCTCCCTAGCAGCCAAGCGCGTTGCGATCATCTCAGCACCATAGGTTCGTTAGGGTGGAAACAGTAGTCCAAGAGGTGAAGGTTGTTTAGGATACCTGAGTGGGAATAGGTGATGTTCCCTATAGACCTGCAACTCCAAAATTTAATGTTTCCCGAATTCTCTTTTTTTGCATTCAACATATTAAATATTGATTTTCAAACACTTTTTTATTGGGTGCTAACCGCCTTTCAAAATCCAATATTCTCAATAAAACGATCTGCCGAGGTCATTAAAAATTTCCTTTTAAGTGTCCTGAAGTCACATTTTTTTCAGTTTGCGTCTAATAACTTTTTCATGTAAAAAATACGTACCTAATCTTCCAGCCGACTTCAATTTTTGAAAAAAAAATTTTTTACTCAAAGCAATCAGTTTTTCGTCCATAACTTTTCTACCTTGAAGGCTTTGTTCATGATGAACTTCGTCTTTGAGCCTCCAATAAAAAACATTAGCGTTAGCCCTCAGAAGTACAGCTGTGTTAAAAAACGGATGTAAACGCATTCCCAGAGGCAAAAAAACGGCTTTGAAGATTATCTCAGTGGGTATGGCCGGCCTCCTTGTGTCTAGTTGTTGTCATCGACACCGACACGACTCCATCACTGCCACGCTTTGACCTGCGATTATCAGCAGTGGTTTCCATCGAATTCTGCCTGAAAATTTCCGGGAGTTTTCGACAGCTGAATCTCAAATCAAATCCCTCTTTCAATGAAAAATCGCTACCGATGATCGGAGGTCAAAGCTTGGCAGTGATGGAGACATGTCGGTGTTGGCGACAACAACTAGATCCAAGGAGGCCGGACGTGCCCACTGTGGTATTTTTCAAAACCGTTTTTACCTCTGGAAAGGCTTTCGGACCCCATTTTCGACACTGTCCTGCTTCTGAGGGCTACCACTATTGCTATTGGAAGAAAACTCAAGGACCGAGTTTATCGCGAGCAGTGCCTTGGAAGAGAGACCTTTGGTGAAGTTTTTTTCGGAATTCTCACGAAATTCTGCATCGAATAGCGTTTTCAGGTTCAAGATATACGTTCCCACTCTTCCAGCCGATTTCACTTTATAAGGTGCATTTTTTGTCAGAAGCTAACGGTTTTTAGTTCATGGCTTTTTAACCTTCGGAGATGAACCTGTGCTGGAGGTTGTTTTCCGAATCTCTATAGAATCCTACGTTGACTAGTGTTTTCAGGTTTAGAAAAAACTTCCCAATCCTTCAGCCTAATTCACTTTATGAAATATCAATTTTTCGCTTATGACTCTTTCACCGTGAGAGATGGTGTCATGGCGTAGGTTGATTTTGAAATCACCATAAAATTCTGCGTCGAATGATATATCGGGTCCCTAACTTCGCTTGCTCCATATCCAACCAGTTCGGTAGAGCCGAGTCCCATCGTTGGCTCCAAAAGAACTCTGCGCCTCTCAATTACACAATAGCGGCGAGAGCAACCTATAGAGATTAATATGGAGATCTGCTCCACCGACCTGACTGGCTTGTTGAGCAAGTAAAGTTTGGAAACCGATATATCATTCGACGTAGAGTTTTACGAGAATTCCGACAACAAAACTACCTTTACCACAACATGGTAAAGGTATTATGAGCACAAAACTGGCATTTCATAAAATGATGTAGGCTGAAGGATCGGGAAACTATTAATCAAATTCGAAATCTGTTTTCATCTGTTTTTTTTTATAGAATACGTTTCCCTCCGTGATTTCAGCACATTGTTCGAATGAATGGCAGCAGCATCACTTTCAGCTACCGGATTTGGAGCAATGGAAAGCAAGGCCGAAAGTATTTGATTTGAGCATTATCTCGAGAATAATCTCTTATTCCCCTTCTGTTTGTTTGTTACTTCGTAAATGAGTAGCTTAATCGCGACCTAAATACGTGCCCCAACTGTACTAGTTTGAGTGATTTCTTAAGATTTTTTTTGAAGGCTTTGTCATCTCAATACATACCGGACAAAGTCACTGCTGCTGGCCCGACTGCTCTCCTTCCTTCGCAATCGCCCTGGGTGCGTACCAGTTTAAAGAGGCTCTTGAAATATAGAGCCCGCCCGGGAAAGGATATCCAGTTGCGTGCTTAGGCAGTAGTAGATCTTCTTGCGGCCAAGTGGGTCAGCAGTACTGGTGATACATTAAGTCCGACATAGGAATCAATTTATCATTCAGGTTGCATTTCAACAAGAGCACGGTTAACTGCGGAATTTCGTTGCCCCTAGGCTACTAATTTATAGGGTTTTTGTTGTTTTTTTGCTGTTCTCTGGCCATTCATGGTTTACTATTGCTTTGTTTTTTTTCCTACGATTTTATTTGTCATTGGCTGCAATAAATAAATAAATACTACTGGATGCAGAATACTACAGAGATTTTGGAAACTACCTTTACCAAAAGTCCATCTCTTAGCGTAAAAAAGTTATGAACGAAAAACCGGTAGCTTGAGCCAAAAAAATGCACTCTATAAACTGAAATCGGCAGGAAGAGTGAGAGCATATGCTTCGAGCATTAAAACGCTTTGCTATGCAGAATTTCGCGAGGAATCCAAAAACAACGTTCACCAAAGGGCTGTTTTCAAGAATAAAGAATTTATGGACGAAAACCGGCAATGACACCAATCCCAGCACGAAAATTGTTTGCACAAATGTCGGGTCACTTTGATTCTTTTTCGGGCCTTTTCCCCGGTCGTCACAGGTTACCCAATGGTGGAGGTTCCCCTTCACTTGTTCAGAGGTGAAGATTGGTGGAGTACCTGGCTCCACAAGACAAAGATATGCCTACCAGTGTTACTTTCTGAGTTTTTAGCAGGTGTCAAATATGCATTATATGGTATTATCGTCATTATGCCCCAATACAGTATACAGCTTGCCTGGGTAATTAGTACAGTCGGTCGTTAGCTATTTCTTCTATTTTGAGTTGCCACTAAGTTGCTATGGATCTTTATTTTTCCGGCTAACACGGCGTCTGACGCCTCAGTCGGTTATACTATCTGTAGGGTGTCTGTACGTTGGATCTCTCGGGACTGACGTCTGATGTCGGGCCTGGAGGAAAAACCACCGATTCGCAACACATTGACAATATCCATAGGGACACTTTATAATACAGTATGGACACCGAAACATTCAACAACATCGTCAGTATGGATAGCAATGAGATGAAAAGGATTAGAAGATCTTTCAAATCTTAAAACACCATCGCCACGAGAATTACTTGGAAATGATAGGATAAATAACCGGGGAGCCGGGGGTAGAGAAGAGGAAGTTGCGCTAAGCTGTCTCCTACAGAAGGATGATATCAGGTTGAGAGCGATCTACATACATACAGCGCTAGTTCAGCAAAATTGGCACGTAGGCCATTGATCTTGAGTTTATAAATGTTTATACAGTGTTGAATAACCCTAGAAGGATTATTAGAGCAAGAGATAGATACAACAGTAAAAATGAGTGTAGCCATCGTAGTTGGAAAGTCTCGAACATTTGAGGTGCACCCAGCCAAGGCAACCACCACATTGAATGCTGGCACGTTGAGCAGATATGTCTCCATTGCGTCGACTCCACAGATCCACCACGTATAGGTTGAACATCTTGGATCCGTGTCGCTTTCAATCATCAAGGTTCTGACTGGTCAGTCCTATTCGAGCCATGAATCATCGTTGCGAAGCAACAACTGCACAATTTTCAGAAGATTGGTCGTGTTTGTGCGCTCACGCCCACACCGTCCATTGCTGACTACTGTCCACAGAAATCCATCTTTTTTCAGGCGAGCCCTTACCCTGTCAGGGAATACAAAAAAAATCTCACACACCTAGAAATTTCATCAAAATCCGGCAACGTCAGTACAGCGTGTGCTTCATCAACGGAGACACGAGGAGTCCTGAAAATTTCAGATGAAATTGAAGTGATTCTCAGAGTTTCAGCCACATGGCGACCAAAGGCCCGCTTTGGGCAAAAATTTAGAGTTTTCTCGGCAACTCATTCCATACCTCGCACCACAAGCGACGCGACCTAGTGTAAAACAGTTACATCGATCGAAATTGGAGATGGCTAACGCAGTCGTGCCGCAGATAAGACGATGCAGAACATAGAATCGGATAGACAATCAAACGACGTTCTCCGCCGGCTGATGACGTGCACAATGGAATGACGTCGTTTAATGAGCGGATTATCGAGCATTGACTTGTGCTGACATGTCAATACCCGGGAAAGCAAAGCATGGAAGCTCTACCCTGATTGGACGAAATTGGCCTTCGTTTCAAGCAAGGTGGCCAAATTTTCCATGTTCAAGATTCAGGCTTGTAAACGTTTGGTGCTTCAAAAAACTTCCTTCAGCCTGGTTTCATTTACTATTGGTCCGATACTGCTCACAATCGATTAAAAACCTCGAAAACCTCTCTCACGGTTACTGCTCGACACGAACGCCGTTCGCGTCTGCGAACAGTCTTAATTGGACGAGCTTAATGCACCCATACCTTCAGAATTTTATCTTCCGAGCATCTTTTTTTATCACATTTTTTCAATCTGCGACCGTTTCATTGTATACGTCCACTTTATATAAATTATGCATGGGAGATTTTCATTCTCTCACCCGTCTTTATTTGTGAGTAAAGACTGGAGAATAGTATGACTTCCGATTTAGCTCGTGGTTCGTGGTGCCGTGCTGCCTTGATGGAAAAAGCGTGAGGGTAGTCATTGGGTTTACTCGACTCAGTGGAGAATCAGGTTCACTAAGTTACCCTAATTTCATCACCAGTGGCGTCCTGTACGCGACGCAAACGACACGTGGGGGAGCGAATGCCCTTCGAACTCCTTCCTGAGCGTACTGTGACTAATACCTAAAACTTGGGCAATACTCATTGGTTAATCAAAGGACACATAACGAAAGGTTACTTATACTCAACAAACAGCTAATTCTGTACTTATCTGTACAGAGAATTACATTTAACATTGGACAACTACAGCTGTTAGCAGCAAACGGCGCATCAATCGATAGTAAGGAAACTACAAAATAAAGCATTAACACATCAACGAGGAGATCAAAAACACATGACAGCGAATAATAACAACAACAACAACAACCAATAAACGATAAATAGAAAGTACAAAAACGAAGATTCGAAGTTGGTCAAAAAGCTCGGCATCATCTTATTGTTAGGGTCACTAATATTTCTCTCATCGGTCTGTGATCTGCTACCCAAATTATTCACCGAAATGTTAAGGAAGTTTTGGATGTCAAAATCTCCTAGTGTCCTTTTTTTCTTATACCACTGAAGGCTGCTAAAGTACAGAACCGAGCAAATTTCTCACAAAAAAAAAACGTTTTGCGACGTGTTTCGCGCTCACAAAGCGCCGCAACACCATAACTTGTTTTAAAATGGTCCGATTTCAATTCTGAAGTCATTTTTGATTGCTTTCATTTAGTCCTATACGATAGTGGGTACTGATTTAGACCTCTTGCTGGAAGTAGACTATCCGCCCATTTTCTTGTCGTTGGCCAATCACGTCGGCCTTCGCTGCTCCTGTGATAGGTCAGCTTCGATAAAATGGGCGGGTAACCCCCTCCCAGCATCAGATCTAAATGAGAGCCCGATAGTGTTACAAAATTACAGATCCAACTCCAGAAGTTTATCGAAAAATTAATATTTGTACCACAAAATCCCTCATTATGAACTGATAAGATGGTCATGATAGTAGGAATCTGTTGTTTTGACCAGTGGTCGATGTGAATCTCAAAAGGAAATACACATTTTCGAACGAAATACCGGGGTTACTGTGCTTCTCTGGGCCGAATTCCGGTCCGCAATCGAGTCTCGACACGCTTCGCAGCCGCGCCCTTTCGAGTCGAAAGAGTTTTCAGCGCCGCAGCCGCCGATCTGTTGACTCTAGGTGGGTTTCAGAAAGTGTGAAGTGAACAAAATTGAAGAAAACCGTATAAAAAGCCATAACGAGTCGGCTTTGGCGCTGGAAACTCGACTGAATCGAGCGCGTGCGGCCGCAAAGCGTGTCGAGACGCAATTGCGGACCGGAATTTGGCCCAGAGAAGCACAGTACGTGGGCTTTCTACTAATACCATTGCATTCGCTTCGCATAGAGGAATACGAAAACTTCCTTAAAAACTCACTTCGTCAATTTTGAAAGGAATTATGGCGATGCGGCGCTTTGTGAGCTCAAAAAACGCCGCAAAACGCCGTTTTTGCAAAAAAAAAACATGTGCGGTACTGTACAAAGACTCTTGAATACGTTAAATACGAATAGAACAAAGCACCGACACCACTGAAATGGGTCCAAGGAAATTCTCCAAAAAATACGACCTTCGCACGTTTCAAAAATTTTCACAAAACGGAATTTCCAATCATAACTTCATTAGGCATCGACTTTGAGTCGGACAACCTTATGATTAGGTATCATGAGCAGCGCCTTCTCTAATTATATTCGTTCTGAAATTTATCGACAACTTACTCTGAAAACTCAAGTTTCGGTTTTGTTGTTTGAAAAAAATTCAATAGTTGGCAAAATAGTTACCATTATATGTTGAAAACTGGAGGGATGCCGTAAAAGTATCGGCTCACAGATTTAAATTTTGAGGTTAGTATGAGTAGAAGCTAAGCCGACTCCCGAGATTCTCAGTAGAGCTAGAAATGCAGTGTTTAACTCAGAAAAATATAGGCGAGGGCATAGTGTCAATTTGAAAAATTTCGATCAAAAATCAAGATGTTTTTAAACATTTCCGTACCGGAATCGTCGAAATTTTTCCAAGAAGGAGGGCTAAGAAAATCTCGAAAATTTCAATCACGAAATGGGACGTAACTCCCTCGAGGACTTAAAATAACACGTTAATGTAACTAATCGGTAACATTCAGCAGAAATAGATAAGAAAAAGTAAATAAATGCGGGAACGAAAATGAATGCGTTGCCAAAAATAATTGTCGTAACTAACATTTTCGTACGCAATTACGGCGGCAACAGATTAAACGTCGGGAAAAAAGTTGGCAGGAAAAGCTGGCAAAAAGCTACCCAGAAGACTTTTTCGTGAGCAGCGAGCTCCTCTCGCAATCGCTAGGGAATTTGTGTTTGTTACCTGGAGCGCACAAAGAATTTTTTATTCACAAATCTGTCCTAATTTCCCCTATTTCACATTTCTTTGAAAATTTACAAAATGTGATTCTTCTTCGAAAACTCTCAGTAGTACCGTTCTGAATTTCCTCGTTTACACCCTTTTTTCTTAGGATGTTCGATTATGCGATATTTTTGCCGATTCTCGACCAGAGTTCGGTGTATCCTAGCATCCGGAATTAATTTCAAAAACTTATCGAAAATGGGATGTTTCCTTGAACATTGAATTTTCCGCGGACTTATCCTAATTTCCCGTATTTCATACTTTTTTAAGATCTCCCGAAAGCTGAAATAGAGATCACATGGACACTAGGGCAATCAAAATTACCTGCCTAAAATTTCACATGAACTTGCAGGCTATGATTTGTATTGACTGAGATGGAGGAAAAGAGAACTGAATAAATGAGATTGAGGAAAGGAGAGCTGAATGAGTGAGATTGAGGAAAGGAGAAGAGAACTTTAAGTGTGTGGATCATCGAGCATTGACTCGTGCTGACATGTCAATGCCCGGGAAAGCATGGGAGCTCAACCCTGATCGGACGATTGACCTTCGCTTCAAGCAATGTGGCCAAATCTTACATGTTCAACATTCAAGCGTGGAAACGTTTGGTGCTTCAAGAAAACTTCTGTGACCTGGTTTTATTCATTATTCATCCGATACTTTTTACTTGAGATTTACAAGCTCGAAAAATGACGGTTACTGCTCGATACGCACGCCGACCGCGTCGGCGGACAGTCTCATTTGAACAGACTTAATGTACCCATACATCCAGAATTTCATCTTCCGATTATTTTTATCACACTTTCGATTTGCAATCGCCGTTTCATTGTATACGTCCACTTTGTATAAATAATGCATGAAACATTTTCATTCTCTCACCCATCTTTATAGGTGAGTAAAACCTGAAGAATAGTATGATTTCCGATTTAGCTCGTGGTCCCGTGCTGTCTCGGTTGGAAAAAGCGTGAGGATAGTCATTGGGTATATTCGATTCAGTGGATAATCAGGTGCACCTATGACAACAGCTCCGCCAAAAGATGTGCGCGAAAACATTCTTGAAAAAATGAACGTCGGGATTTAGGAGCATATACCGTCGACCGCTGGTCGAGAGATAGCCGCGGCGCAGCGAGCTAACGAGCCGCGGCGCAGCGAGCTAACGTGATATCACTTGATCGATGTTCATGACTATCATTACCTCCTCGCTTGGGTGCGACCACGTGTGTTCGTCGCGGCGATCTCTCAACCAGTGATCGATCATACCTAAGACAACTGTTGAAGTTATCCAAAAGCGGATAGACCTGAGCCTGTCTTGGTCAGAATCCACTGCCTAAAAGATGATGAGCATAGGGGAAACTTTCGAGAGAAAAGGTGCAGGAGTCATCATCGCCAGAAAAAAAGAAAGCAATTCTCATGTAATAGGAATGTTAAGTTTGACAAAACCTCTAGTAACTTACACTCATATAACACGAGACATGAATTTATTTTGCATGTGAAATACCCTCGTATTACATATGAGTTACCCTAATTTCACCACCATTGTCATCCTGTACGCGACGCAGACGACACGCGGCGCATCGAACGCCCTGCGAAACCCCTTCCTGAGCGCACGGTGTCTAGCAGGGGTGTGCGTTGATAAGAATTTTTTTCGTTAAGCGTAAATCGTTAATTTTCGGGAAAAAACCGCCTTAACCTGTTAATGCGTTAACACGTTAAATTTGCATTTCGTTGAACCATTAGAAAGAAAAACATTACCACTTTGAAAATCAATAATCTATCAGATCTCCCATATCAGTGCCATACAGGGCAGGGCACGGGATAGGGCCTCACAGGAAGGTCTGAGCTCCGGAGGAGGTAAAAGGGCTCCGGAGATGTCTGACCTTCGGAGGAAGACCCAATGGACAACTGTGTATTGGACAAACCGTCCGAAGCAGTTTTTCGAGTTCATCGACGCATTGCGATTTAACTGAGATGCTGTTTGTACAGAGTTGCGAGTGGCCGTGTTCAATTAGAAAGTATAGGGTGAAGTCATAGTGAAGGTGTTCCCAAAAAATAGACAAGACATAGGAATCCTCAATGTGAAATGTCTAAAGCAGTTTACCTATTCAATGCAGAATGATTTCTCGAAAGATTTCTATGAGTTAATGCAGTTGATATACGAGTTGAGAGTGGTCGATTTACCCTGTACAATAACTTTCCTCGTTTAAGATTGAGGCTGAACACTGCTACAATATCAGAGCTAACACCTCGCTCAAGTATGGTGCCGCCGAAAGTCGTCAATTTACAAAACTAGGAGTAACGGAAGTAGTATATTAGAGTCCAGTGGGATCGATTTGCTCTATGCTGAGTTTCAGCGTATCAAGAATGAGCGCCGAAGACCGGTACACTGATAGAGGAAGAAGACAAAAAACATCCAAGTTCTCGAATCTAAACTAGGGTTTTAAAACTACAGTTACTAAAGTTTTAATTGAGATACCTGAAAAAAGCCCTAGCTTTAGGAAAGTACACTCTGTACCCTACCGTTAGAAGCCTAGGGCATCTCTGGAGTGGGATTCACGAAACGATAACCACGTTTTAGTCATGGTTTGGGGCCGATCGATTTGTACACGATGTGCATAACCATGGCTACGCTAGCCATGGTTAAAACGTGGTTAGCGTTTCGTGAATTCCACCCCTGGAGTGCGACCTCCCTAAATATTTTCCTGGTGTGGGTTCTGTATTCGTAATATTCGCGTTTTCTCAGTACTTACTTTGTTAGATGTGGACCCACAGTGCATTTTCTCCAGAGTTGCGGATGGTTGTGAACGATAGAGTATAAAGTCTAGTTCTCAAAGCCAGGTTTTTTTTCAGATAACTCATTTAAAGGCAGCATACACGCTCAGAAACATGGATGAGATAACGGCATAAATAGGACCGCCTGGCCCCTACCATGTCGTCAACGGCGTTTGAAGCGCTGAAAACCACCCAGGTTGACAGGATTCGAGCATTTCCGTCTCGAAAGCCTGTGGAACCCCACCCCTGCGAATAACAGAATGAGGAGTGGAGCATGTGAAAGCATTAGATAACTTAGAGTTATAGCACTATCAAATGGGAGTCTACGAAAGAAACGGCTTGATTCACCTGAATATAACATGTCTGTTTGCTGATGAAATGCTCCATTTTATAAGCCAGCCAAAGTAAGGCGGCATCCTTGAAAGTGGATGGAACTTAATCGGTATGTAAACAAGTTATAATCAGGGAAATCAAGCTGTTTCTCTCGTAGACTCTCATTTGAGAGTGCTATCACTCTAGATTATCAAATGCTTCCACATCCCTCATTCTACATTCTGTTATTCGTAAGTGAGGTTCCACAGGCTTTCGAGACGAAATGCTCGAATTCTGTCAACCTGGATGGTTTTCAGCGCTTCAAACGCCGTTGACGACATGGTAGGGGCCAGGCGGTCCTATTTATGCTGTTATCTCAACCATGTTTCTGAGCGTGTATGCTGCCTTTAATATTTAACTCAACCTTTCAAAAGCCTACTTTTTTCAAAGAGTTGCACGTTTTTTTCTTCGACGTTAACCAGTACAGTGTAGTGCCATTCAGTTTCGATATAGAAGGTGAAACTTCGTATACAGGGTGAATCGACCACGCTTGACTTAAAAAATATCCTACTCTCGTGACTCCTAGTTTTCAAAATTGTCGACAAAAAACGACTTCCGGCGGGACCACACGTGAAAAAGTGTGAGCCCAAATACTGTAGCAGTGTTCAGCCTCCATCCCAGACGGTGAAAGTGTGTACAAATGGTGAACGGACCCCGCTCGACTCAAAATCCTTCTCTACTGATTCGTAATTTGCATAACTATGAACTTCGGCTGGATCGAACTCCCCCCCCATCACAAACATCCGCATTTTATTACACAGCACAGGCTGTAACCAGTTATGGCGTAGTCCATTAAAAGTTTCACATCTAATTACCAATGAGAAGCGGTTGGCTGAAGATCGCTGTGCTTGAAACTCATGACAGCACAACCGCTCTCGCTCAATCGGTGGCGAGCGTTTTGCATAGGAATTCGTGCATATTGATCTTCTGCAGACCGCTTCTCATTGATGAGTAAATGTACGAAATTTGCTGAACTGCACTATACACGCATATATAAACTTTTGCACTTTTAGCTCCTCTCTACATGAATGCGATGGGCGCTTTTCTGTGATTTCGTCCTCACAAACATCCATATTTTTTCGCAACGCACTGGCTTTCTCATTTTAATACGACAAGAGTAATTTTACAACAATCAAACATTAGAGGCAAACCTTCTAGGTAAACACTGTTTGAACACATCGGCTCCGGGTGGGGGGTTACAACACTGGTAAAACTTGTCCTACTCACGCTCCTGGGGGGGTCTGAGCGAAATTGGCATTGGAGTGCGGGTCTGAGCGAAACTGGCCGATCCTCACCTCGTGTAGTACTCTGGTCCATAGTTCTACGACAATTAACGAACTGTAAATCAACGTGATCTCAAGACTTTTTCGTTAAGCGTTAATCGTTAATTTTCGAGAAAAACCGCGTCAACCCGTCAATGGGTTAACACGTTAACGTTATAACGCACAGCCCTGGTGTCTAGTACCTAAAACGTGGGCGATACTCACTGATTAATCAAATAACACACAACGAAAAAGTACTTATTTTCAACATACAGCTAATTCTGTACATATCTGTACAGAGAATTACATTAAACATCGGACAACTACAGCTGTAAGCAGCAAAAGGCGCATAAATCGGTATTAAGTGAACTGCTAAACAAAGCATTACTACTTCAACGAGGAGATAAAAAACACATGACAGCGAATAACAACAACCAATAAAGGATGAATAGCAAGTACAAAAACTAAGACTTGAGGTTGGCCGGAAAACTCGGCATCATCTTACTGTGAGGGTCAATGGTATTTCTCTCGTCGGTCAGTGATCTACTACCCGAAAATCCGGCTTCGAATTATACACAGGAATGTTAAGGAAACTTTGGATGTCAAAATCATCAAATGTATTTCTTTTCTTCTACCACTGAAGGTTGCTCAAGAACAAGGACTTCTGAATCCGTAAAATTTAACTAGAACAAATCACCGACACAACCGAGACGGGTTCAATTAAACTCTCCAATGAGACTTTTGCATTTTTCAAAAATTTTCACAAAATGAAATTTCCCATCATAACTTCATTCAACATCGACTTTAAGTCGGACAAACTTATGATAAGGTATCATGAGCAGCGCGTTCTCTAGTTGTATTCGCTTTAAAATTTACCGAAAGCTTTTTCCGAAAACTTGTCTTGGTTTTTTTTTGTGTGAAAAAATGTTCAATAGTTGGCAGAATAGTTACCATTATATGTTGAAAACTGGAGGAAGGCCGTGAAAGTATCGGCTCACAGATTTAAATGTTGAGGTTAGTATAAGTGGAAGCTAAGTCGACTCCCAAGACTCTCAGTAGAATGAGAAATGCAGTGTTTAACTGGGAAAAACGTAAGCGAGGGCCCAGCGCTAGTTTGAAAAATTTTGAACAAAAAAAAAGAAGATGGTTTGGAGCATTTCCATACCGGAATCACCGAAATTTTCCCCAGAGGGCGAAGAAAATTTCGGAAGTTTCAATCACGAAATAGGACAAAACTCCGCCGAGGGAAGCGAAATAACACGTCAATGTTACTAATCGGAAACATTGAGCAGAAGTAGATAAGAAAAAGAAAATGAATGCAGGAACGAAAATGAATGCTTTGCCAAAAAATAATTGCCGTAAGTAATATACTCGTACGCAATCACAGCGGCCACAGAATAAACGACGGGAAAAAATCGGCAAAATTTTCCCAGGGAACTTTTGCTAAGCAACGAGTTCCTATCACAATCGCTCAGGAATTCGTGCTTGTTACCTGGAGCCCACAACTCCTTGCTACTCTGACATGGAGGGCGAGATAGCCTGCCGTTGTTACATAATACATTGAAGCCAAATTGCATCGCTTTGCACTTCCTATTGTGACTTGGAGATAACAAAGCATATTTCGCAACATTTTGAATTTGTTGTTCTGGTGTGACGGCGACACAATCCCAGACGTCCTGGTGCGTCACAGACTACGACAGTGACCTAGACTGTGAGAGAGCGCAGAGAGAACGACACAGGGCATCCACCCCACTGCACCCATCTGCAGACTTCGAATCTTTTATTCACAACTTTCTCCTAATTTCCCCTATTTCACATTTCTTGGCGAATTTACAAAATGCGATTCTTCTTCGGAAACTCTCGTTGTACCGTTTCTGTACCCTTTTTTCTTAGGTTGTTCGCTTTTCCGATATTTTTGCCGATTCCCGGTTCGGGTTTGGTGTATCCAAGCATCCGGGAATAATTCAAAATTTTGTCGAAAATGGGACGTTCCCTAGATCATTGAATTCCTCAATTTTCCGCGGACTTATCCTGATTTCCCGTATTTCACCCTTTTTTTGAGATTTCTCCGAAAACTGTAATAAGGATTACAAGGACACTAGGGCATTCGAAAATACCGAGCTAAATTTTCGCATGAACTTGCATGCTATCATTTGAACTGAGTGAAATTGAGGAGCAGAGAACTGCCGTTGAATTTGATGGGAGAGTCCGGCATATTTTTCTAAAGCTACACGGGAACGTTGGCAGATCTATCTATTTGTTAGAGCTATTGCATGGCAGCCACTGAATGAGAGAAAGTTAGTACGAAACTGTTATTCATGCACAACAATCTCTTCTTACTACTCCACAATTGAAATCAAAGAATGATTGTTCGAAGTGCTGGTTGTCTGGCGTAAGAATGGATTCAGCTCGAGCGCGGCTTACTGCACCGAGATCTATAATCAGAGGAGTACTGATTCATATCTCATAGACGGAAAAAAAGAAACGAAGCAGAGTAATAGGTGCGGGTTTCTAAACAATGGGTCCTCTAGAGGCATTGAACTTTTCTTGTGAGAAATAAGACCTGTATTCAAAATTATGGCTTCGTGTACACACTCCTCGGACGCTTTGCGCGTGTGCTCGGAGAGAGTGTCTTCTTTTTCGAACGAGGCATCATGTCCCTCCCCCACAAAAGCCATCGCGCTCATTACATGTTTGTTTGTGGGAATTTGCACGTGCGCTATCAACCGATTGAAGCAAAGCCTATTGAAGACGTTGACATACAGCTACGGTAACTGCACAGTTCTATCACTGGAGGACTAGAGCGGTTGTACAGGATCTGATCTATATCAGGTGAGACTATTTGCGCTCAATAGTTGAACTACTCCAAAGCCTTCTCCTCGAACCGTGAAAGCCTCACTTTAGAATTTTTTTACAATGAAGTTTTTTAGTGAAACCAGACGATATGAGTTTGAAGGGTATTCAACAGATTGGGAATTAAGATGGTTTTTTGACCAGGGAAAACGAGAGGAACTGGAGAAATATGGGACGATTCACAGTGGCGACCGAGCACATTCGAGTCTCACCAATGGTGGCTTTAAGTGAAAGTGAATCAAGCCACCACAAACGGTAGCATGTTAATGATTGAGAAGTAAGTCAGCATTGTCTCCTCTGCTTTAGAATTCAGGGTTGATAAGTGTTACAAGGCGTAGATTTAAATCTATGCCTCTGGCACAGATACGGCTTCGACTCAACAACAGTTGCACTGAGATGGCACCCGAATTTTGCAAATTGATGGAGCAAGTGCACAACAATTATCGACAAAAGTGGATCTTCTTCAGTTCGAAAATAGGCTTTCAACTTGAGGTACACAGTTCAGAATCCAAACGCTATGCAGAAAACAGGTACTCCAATATCTAATTAAGGTTTCCACAAGAAACCCAAATGAATGACCACACGTAAATACTGACAAAAACCAGGATAGGGCCAACGGCTCTTCTCAATAAGCATCAGAGCTTCATTCTACTTCAAGACCGAGATTTGACGTAGTAGGTGTCTGATCCTATTACAGATGATGCGTAATGATTTATTGTTTTTAACGCTAAACTTATTGCTGCAAACCGTAATGAATGGAAGCGTATCGTTCAGGCCGCACGAGCTCCTATGGCACCTACAGCAGTGTATTGGTTGAGAGGGCATCCCGCTCCGCCAGACGCCAGCTAACGGGATGAGTGAGTGAATGATTTATTTGCATTTCAGTTCGAGGCTGTTGCACCGTAGTAAATTCTACTCCTCAAGCCATTATTGGAAACGAGCAAGGCTAGCGCGACCAGATGAGGTGTTTCCATGAGGATCTAGCCAACCAGACTCATCAGGTTCATTCGGCTAAATTCTGCCATCCCCCTACAACCGCAGAGAGAAGTGTCAAGATTCTTTTGGACGAGTACACTGTGGTTGACCCATTCGACAATCTCGGGAACAGGGTGAACCCCACTCGCACCCATGCTGACGGATCGCATTGCGTCAGAAGCGGCTAGTAAAGGTTTCCACATGAAATCTGACTGAATGACCACAAGTCAATCCTGACAAAAACCAGGAGAGGGCCAACGGCTCTCCTCAATAAGCATCAAAGCTTCATCTTACTTCAAGGCCGAGATGTTCCTTAGTAAGTGTCTGATGCTATTACAGATGATACATAATGATTTATCTGCATTTCAGTTCGAGGCTGTTGCACCGTGGTTAATTCTACTCCTCAAGCCATTATTGGAAACGAGCAAGGCCAGCGCGACAAGATGAGGTGTTTCTATGAGGATCTAGCCAAGCTGAACCATTAGGTTCAATCGGCTACATTCTGCCATTCCCCTACAACCACAGAGAAAAGTGTCTAGATTCCCTGGACGAGTACACTGTGGTTGACCCATTCGGCGATCTCGGGAACAGGGTGAACCCCACTCGCACCCATGCCGACGGGTCGCATTGCGTCAGAAGCGGCTAGTAAAGGTTTCCACAAGAAATATAAATGGATGACCACACGTCAATCCTGACAAAAACCAGGAGAGGGCCAGCGGCTCTCCTCAGTAAGCATCACAGCTTCATCTTACTTCAAGGCCAAGATGTTCCGTAGTAAGAGTCTGATGCTATTACAGATGATACATAATGATTTATCTGCATTTCAGTTCGAGGCTGTTGCACCTTGGTTAATTCTACTCCTCAAGCCATTATTGGAAACGAGCAAGGCCAGCGCGAGAAGATGAGGTGTTTCTATGAGGATCTAGCCAAGCTGAGTCATTAGGTTCAATCGGCTACATTCTGCCATTCCCCTACAACCGCAGAGAGAAGTGTCAAGATTCTTTTGGACGAGTACACTGTGGTTGACCCATCCGACGATCTCGGAAACCGGGTGAACCCCACTCGCATCCATGCCGACGAGTCGCTTTGCGTCGGGTGTGGCTAGTGAGCCTGTCCTTCCAACATGTCCTTCAGAAAGGTGTAATCCAAGCGCAAAGAAGCCCTTCTTCCCGCTGACATTGAGGGGCCTCGGTGTCTCGTCCAACACGCGACTGCTAAGTTCTTTTCTGTTGCCTACTTCAACTATCATTTTGAAGCATTTTACTATTATCATGCAACCATTGTTCAGAATGACTATTAAACGTTTGCTTGCAATACCCTACACAGCAGAAATCCTTCGAAGTGGTTGATATCGTTGGCCCGGGATGCTACCGCTGATAAGGGCTATCGCTGCTGAAAATCGTTTACTCGGGATATCGCTATAGTCTGCGATGGGTTTGGCCCTATAGTATAACGACACTGCTGTCGCCTGGGGCAAGTTGTGCTGAGTTATACCTCATGCTGGCTTAATACCTATGACAAGCCCAATTGCGAACAAAAAGACGAATCAACAATCGGGAATTTTTTAGAGGAATCCACTGTGTTCCATTTATCATTCCGCTCTCCGTGGGATTTTAGATTTTTCATCTGTTTGTACCTAGATGCTCACTGAAACTAGAGAATACGGTTTGGATGGAGCTACTTTGGAGTCAGCAGAATAAAACGGATAGGAACTGGCTGCTGGTAGACCAAAAACAACATCAGCGGCGCAGAATTCAGCAATCGTGCCGAAATGAGAAGATATGATTTGGATCAATCCTCTGGTGCACGCAGAATGAAAGTGAAACGAGAGTGGTCGTGATAATAAAAAATAAATTATTAAGAAATGCAAAACTGATCCAGCAGAAAGGAGGGAAGCTCAAAGGAACAGCAAACACATAAGGGCACAAGGTGGCAGGCAATAAACAAAATACCATAATATAATTGTGAATACAAACGTCGATGTGCGCTTATCTCGTTGTTTCGTTACCCACTGCATAAGGCCTCTTCGTTTTGATTTTGTTCTATTTATTACGTTGTTCAAGGCAAATGTCATACACATAAATATACACATGAACATGAATACACATAAATAAAAGTAATAGGAGTACAATAAGAGTCATACGAGTAGGTGCAATGAGAGATGATGATTTCCTAGACATGAACGGGAAGAAGAAAAAGTGTACGGCATACTAAGGCTTCAATAACTTGGCGGCGAATTCGCGTTTAAAACTTTTGAGTGTGAGCGGCGATGTCTGGCATTTCGTGAGCTTCAAGTACATCGAGCCTGCGCGGTTTGTAAAGAATCTAGATCGCAAGGAGGTTTCGGCCCTTTGAAAGATGATCTTATTTCTCCCACCACAAGTGATCGATGGAAGCCAGGTAAAAATGCTATTTTACTTTAAAGGCAGTGTTCACGATAAAATTCGATTATCTGTCTTTCCGCCTATCTTGAAAACGGTCCCATGATGATTTCAATGATGTCTCTCGAATCGTAAAAGACCTTCTGGGAACGGAGTTATGGTCCCTCAAAAATTGAGCTAGGGAAGCATGGTGGCGGAGTTGTCCGAGACTTGTAACTTCCGTATTTTGCAGCCGATGTAAGCGAGCCGACCTTAGTAGAGAGAGAAGTTGAGAATGAAGGGAAGAACGGGGCTATTAATCGAAAACCATCGCTCATCTCACGATTTCAAGCTTTCATTTGTTTACGCCGGTGGGCGTGTGCTGCGCTTTTGGGGTTTGCCTTGCGCTCGAAATGGCAACTTCGGGCTCTTTCGGAGATTTTCCTGGCTCGTTTTCATGCGTTCTTCCCACGTGAACGTTGCAGTGGGACCCTCCACTACCCATTCCTAGTGGAAACTGAAACACATTTTTTTATCGTGAACACTGCCTTTAATTACTCTGGAGGAATGTCAAGACACACATACCTCCTCTGCGCACTAGGCGTCGTTGTAGAGTAGGTCGCCATTCCAGTCCTAATAAAGATCTTCCGAGAGAAATTATTTTCTTTAGATGCTCCATATCTTTCGTCTAAAATGGGTTAAAAACGGAGGTTCCAGACTCAACTAGATGTCGAATGTAGGTGGTGTAAACTCGAAGGAGAGTCTTCTTATTCCTAGTATCTAATTCTTTGAAAATTTGAAATGTTTCCCCGAGGGCCTTTTGTTGATATTGTTGTAATATCAGCAGAAAAATGACAAATTGGAGGTCTGATAACGTTATCAGACATTTGATTTCTCATTTTCCTACTGATAATCGCGGCGTTCGCCGCTCTCGCAAAATTGTGATGAAGGTGTTAGGTCCCTGTCGGAGTTGGTTGAAAAACGCCGTGGCCAACCCGATCGATACGTATGAAAACATGGATACATGGACGATGGAGGTTACAAAAAACACCCGGCGTGACCAGCTGTGGCTGACGCGGTCGATATGTATGGAATATGTGAGCGATATCATGGATATCATTCATCTCTTACGTAATATCATGAAAACATCGGTCGGGTCAGCCACATCGGGTGTTTTTTTCTACTCCAACTCACTCATGTCTCTCATCAGTGTCGACCGGGCTAGCGACGCCGATCAACCAACAATAACCGAGGATAGCACTGTTTTTGTAATGACTGCTATCACTGCACAAAATCGAAGCTGTTTTCAAAGCTTTATAAAGAGCTGCCGAATGAGATTCGGTGGTCACTTTTTGTGCAACCTTGACGTTGATGTAGTGGTCTGCAATGAAGAAGTCAGCGAATTCGAAGGCGAAAACTGTGAAGCCAGCTAAAGGTTCAGTGAGCTCGGCGAGCCCAACAGTGAGATCTGCGGAACCGGTGAAACCTGCAATACGTTCAACGGAGACAGTCAAATGTTCGACGGAGTCAACGAAACCAGTTCACTGTTCAGTGGAGCTAGCGCATCCAGGAAAGTGGTCTGTGGAGTCAATGAAGTCAGGGGCGTGGTTGGTGCAGACAGCGAACCCAAGAAAGTGGTCGGTGGGGTCAGTCAAACCAATGGAGGTAGTCAAAAAGCCAAGTGTGTCAACGGGACCGCCGCCAAGAACACAACAACCACTACTAATCGTTGCAATTGCGCTGCTTGTCTTTATTCTGGTGGTGAGTCTCACGCATATACGTTGTTGAGTCTCAACACCACATGCTCTAAGACCTAACCGATCCTTTTTAGATAGCAGTTGGATACGCTACCATGTTTAATTGGAAGATTGAGGAGACCAGGTGTGAGGAGGAGGTTGAATCAAATGAGACCACTACCACGAAGACTGATGCAGTTACCACTAGCACTACCACTACCACAAAGATTGAGACAATCACTACAAGTACAGAGACGACCACCACTAAATACAATGTTGATGATCTTGTCTCTGTGATAGTTGTAAGTTACAGGTTCTATTGTGGTGAGCGCGAAGCGCTCACCAGATTTGGCTTTGATTCGCCATCGCGCAACCCCCTGATCTCAGCATCAGGGCCCAGAGTGAACGTAAGAAGTCCGTTATTTTTGCATTTGATGTACTTTAGAAAGTTGAGTAACTGTTCAAAAAATGGTCCGGAATGGTTACCTGAGATTCGAGAAAAATTGTCAACACCACGTGATTTTGGTCGAAAAAAGGGTTCATCTCCTTATTTTTTTTCAGTTGG
This sequence comes from Aplectana chamaeleonis, assembly GCA_029168955.1. Lineage (NCBI taxonomy): Eukaryota > Metazoa > Nematoda > Chromadorea > Rhabditida > Cosmocercidae > Aplectana > Aplectana chamaeleonis. Next base: position 1,063,434 of record JAPDOI010000108.1, read on the forward strand.
CGTACACGATCTTGTTGGAACACTTATCGTTGAGCTAGAAAGCTCATTTTTGGCCAGAAAGTTGGTTATGATTGCACCTAGCTCCTGTAAAAATTTGAAGTTGGTAGCTCAATTTTTGCGGGACCTCAAAATTGAGGGTCAAGAAAGACAAAAACACGTAAACATGTTATTATGAACCATCCGACGTTTACTCATTCGTAAAAATGAACTAATGAAATGAACACCGTTACTGATAGGCTTTTTCTCAGGATTGAACGCTCCCTGAGACGGGGCAACGCTTCAATCAATGCGGCGGGATCTTGAAGTACTTTTTGGAACGCCGCACGGTGTGAAGTAGAACGTGTGTAGGACCCAAATGAGTGTACGCAGAACGCCGTAGAAAGGGTGTGGGACCCAAATAACAGTGCGTCGGACGCCGTAGAAAGTGTGTGGCACCCAAATGAGAGGGCGCAGGACGCCGTAGAAAGTGTGCGGGACCCAAATGGGTGTGCGCAGAACGCCGTAGATAGTGTGTGGGACCCAAATAACAGTGCGTCGGACGCCGTAGAAAGTGTGTGGGACCCAAAGAGAGTGCTCAGGACAAGCACGCTCATGCCGATCATTTTTCCGCAGGGCTACCGTAACCCTCCTTTAAAATTTTTCCAAGTGTCAGCATGGTTATGAGCACATCTTAATAGCCAACAAACATGTTTGCACAATTTCGACCTCCTCGGCCACTCCCCAGTGGCTTCTCGAGGAGAGCGGTGTGTGAATGAATGCATACCGCTCCTCCGCTCCTTTATGCCCCGCATGTTATGAGCGTGTGTTTACATTCGTTATCATGTTTTGTTCAAGAATGGTTACGGTAGCCCTGCGGAAAAAGTGATCGGCATGGGCGTGCTTTTGTACTCAGGACCCCGTAGAAAATGTGTGGGACCTAAATAAGAGTGCGTAGGACGCCGTAGAAAGTGTGCGGGACCCAAATGGGTGAGCGCAGAACGCCGTAGAAAATGTGTGGGACATCAATAGCAGTGCGTCGGACGCCGTAGAAAGTGTGTGGGACCCAAATGAGAGTGCGCAGAACACCGTAGAAAGTGTGTGGGACCCGAATAACAGTGCGCCGGACGCCGTAGAAAGTGTGTGGGACCCAAATGAGCGTGCGCAGGACGCCGTAGAAAATGTGTGGTACCCAAATAACAGTGCGCCGGACGCCGTAGACAGTGTGTGGGACCCAAATGAGAGTGCTCAGGATGCCGTAGAAAATGTGTGGGACCCAAATAACAGTGCGCCGGACGCCGTAGAAAGTGTGTGGGACCCAAATGAGAGTGCGCAGGACGCCGTAGAAAATGTGTGGGACTCAAATGGGTGCGAGCAGTACGCCGTAGAAAGTGTTTGGGACCCAAATACAAGCACGCACATGCCGATCATTTTTTCCGCAGGGCTACCGTAACCATTCTTGAACAAAATAACGAATGATAACGAACGATAACACACGCTCATAACACGTGGGGTATAAAAGGGCAGAGGAGCGGTATGCATTCATTCACATACCGCTCTCTTCTAGAAGCCTTTGGGAAGTGGCTGAGGAGGTCGAAATTGTAAACATGATTGTTGGCTAATACGATGTGCTCATATCCAGGTCGACACTTGGAAAATTTTCGAAGGAGGGTTACGGTAGCCCTGCGGAAAAAATGATCGGCATGAGCGTGTTTGTGACCCATGTGGGTGTGCGCAGAACGCCGTAGAAAGTGTGCAGGACATCAGTGGGAGTGAGCAGGACATTAGTGGGAGTGTGCAGCACCTCATAAAAAACGTGCAGGACATCAGTGGGAGGGTGCAGAACATTAGTGGGAGTGTGCACGACATCAGTGGGAGCGTGCAGGATGTCACAGAAAGTGTGCAGGACAAAAGTGGGAGTGTGCAGGACGTCATAGAAAGTGTGCAAGACATTGATGGGAGTGTGCAGGACGTCATAAAAGGGTGAGGGAGGAGGCAGATCATCAGTGGGTTTGCTTTAAATTAACACCACCAGGCATAAACCATGTTAGAAAGGAAACCTTTAGGAAAAATGAATGAAATTCCTGAAAGTTTAGGTTCCTGGCGAAAGTAAAGCTTTGGCATGGCCATTTTTTTGAAAAATTAGAAATATACTCAGTTAAAAGGGGAAGGTAAAGAAAAATGAAAAAAAGTTTTGAAATATTCCTCAGAACGATTTGGCGTAGAATAATTTTTTTAGGAAATGTAGTGAAATAGTTGAAAGTATGATTTGGCAGTCGAGTTTGAACCAACTATTGATAAGAGTTGTGCAAAACGAGAGATCGCATTGTATGAGCTTATCCGTATAACATATCAAAGCAAAATCACGCGTGATAAAGCAAGCAGTAAAAGCTCGTTGGGGAGCTGGAATGCCGCAGTCTTCACGCATTAAGTGAAGTAAAATCAAGTGTTTGTTCCATATCACGCGTGATTTTGCTTTGATATGTTCTACGGATAAGCTCATAGAATGCGATCTCTCGTTTTGCACAACTCTTATCAATAGTTGGTTCAAACTCGACTGCCAAATCATACTTTCAACTATTTCACTACATTTCCCAAAAATCAAATTATTCTACGCCAAATCGTTCTCAGGAATATTTCAAAACTTTTTTTCATTTTTCTTTACCTTCCCCTTTTAACTGAGTATATTTCTAATTTTTCAAAAAAATGGCCATGCCAAATCTTTACTTTTGCCAGGAACCTAAACTTCCAGGAATATATTTATACAGTTGGCTTGACCATCGAAGTATTTTCTGGGACATTTCTCAAGAGCTCTGGTTTTCGATTATTACCTGCAGCAAAACGCTGGAACTCGGTGAAACATCACGGTTGTGAGAATATTCAGACAAGGAGCCATCGCTAGCTTCTGGTGATATTATACGGTGGAGTCCACCAAGACTGTCTCATTAACTTATCAATGAGAAGCGGTCGATTGGAGGTCAATGAACATGAAACCCGTTGCAGTACAACCGCACTCGCTCAATCGGTATCGAGCGTGCTGGTATGGGATTCATGCATATTGATCCCCAGCCGACCGCTTGTTATTGATAGGTAAATGAGACACTCTTGGTGGACTCCACTATACATCGAGAGGTTCTTTGGAAATGCCGCGAACAGTACAACGCAATTGAGGAAAGGGTGAGTGGCGCGTAGCTACGAGGCGTGCTGGTGAGTATGGTTTGAGACGCGAGACTGGGTAGTTCATTCATTCAAAATTTATTCAGTAAAAAAAATCTTCTAAAAATTAGGAACTGATTATAACGGCATCTACTATGCCTTCCAGAATAAGAACGTTAAGGCCAACTGATCATTGCTGGACACAACGCGGTCGCGTCACGGCTCTCGCAAACAAAATTGATGATAATCAATTGATAAAGTGTAGAGTATAAAAGGAGTGGAGAGCAGTGTGTCTTCATTCACATACCTTCCTCCACCAGTGGTCAGCAGTTGAGGGTCTACCTGGACTAGGAAGTAGGAAAACAGCACCACCGCTGGTCAAGATATAACAAAATCGAAGTAAAAACTTGGAAAGTTATAGAGCTGTGACGCGACCGCGTCGCGTCGAGCAATGTTCGGTCGGCCTTTACGTTCTTATGTTTTGCATGCGTTGCAGAAAAGTGTTTCAGATCTGACTTGAATGTCTCCCATGTTGTTTCTTTATAGTGCTGATCGCGACTTTGATGTTCACTTGACAGCTTCCCATAGTATTCAATATTTTCCAATCAATGGTTCCCATAGGGAAAAGGGGAGGCCAGAACGCGACATTTGACAACTACGGGAATTTTCGATTAATAAGGCTAAAAGTTTGCGTCTACCATAGACGGGGGGGCACCCAAGATTTTATCATAGAAATGAAGAAAAACTCTGATGGAAGTTGCGTGATACTGCTATCAATCATTGTTTATGGAAATTCCATAGAAACACTTCAATCGGATGCCTTACCAACCGGTATTTCATTTCATTTGTCTTGAATGGAAAGCTGAACACGAATCTGCAATCTTTTTTCGAATTTCTATAAATTGCAGTATGTTACGGTAGGTATACGGTAGCCTGGTCAGAATACCAGCTTTTGCTCCAAACTTCGTCGTGGGGGTATTGAGAGGCTAATCGAAAATCTGAGGTGAGTTTGTCGATTTTCGAAGCTTCAAGGTAGGCTACGCACTCTAATTAGTTTAATGCCTACCTTAACCTGCAATTAAGCTCACAAAACTCCACTTTCTGATACAGAGCCCTAGTTAGAATTTTTGAGCCAAATCCAAAAGAATTCTTGTTACACCGTAAAAATTTCCTGATGTTACCACTGACTCTTCGCGAAGCTTCCAGAATGCCCATAACTTCGTTTAGAGGTGTCTGTAGCAGAACTCCTGGCACTATCCTAGACGGGGGGGGGCACTTAGGATTCAAGTCTGAAATGAAGTGATCCACTGATGGTAACGCTACCAATCGAAGTATTTCTATGAAATTTCAATGGCAACATTGCTTGACAGCAATATCAAGCATTTTTCATAAGGGTTTTTGTTCATTTCTATGGGTAAATATTGGGTGCCCCCCCCAGTCTAGGATAGAGCAGAACCCCATTTTAGAGTCGGAGACAGCGGGCCAGAGGTGTCCAAAATATTTATCATCTTTCAGTGGTCATGCGAAGCTCTCTAGTAAGCATGAATCTGCCATATGCTCGATGTTCACTGAAGACATAGAAAACTGGTTTCCATGTGCACGATATTTTTTCACTATAAAAGTGGGTCGTATAATCCGGAAGAGTACCGAGAGAGTGTTACGGGACCACATATCAGGTTTTGTTGGGTTTTATCGGATTTTGGGACTCCATGAAAACGGAATGATGAAATCTGTGATCTTTACCGCATTCCTTGAATAGAGAACAACATGTGGAATTTCATAACGAAACTTAAAGGTACTAACCTTAACGCTTTCGCAACAAATATTCTGACAACACTGAAAGTGAGTGCTCGGGCACTATCCTAGACGGGGGGGGGCACTCAGGATTCAAGTCAGAAATGAAGCGATCCATCGATGGGTAACGCTACCAAACGAAGTATTGCTATAGAATTTCAATAGCAACAAAGCTTTACAGCAATATCAAGCATTCTTTATAAGGTTCTTCGTTCATTTCTGACTTGAATTCTGAGTGCCCAACTCCCGCCCGTCTAGGATAGAGTCAGTTCTTGTACAGAATTGGGGAGAAAGCATGGAGCACCCATTCCCGTCGCCCCCAAATCGGCACCCATTCTCATGCTAAGTGTATGGTTTCAGATCTCTTAAGGGACAAATCGCGCGATGAATTTAAATCAAAATCTATGTTCTTCCGTTTGTGATCGGTCTTGCTTCATTGTTTAGTCTGCTCCAGTGCGATGGCTGCGAATGACAAAGGAAAACAAGCTCGGGAAAAGTCGTCCACAAAATTCTTGTTGTTCGAACCCACATTGTTTGATGGGGCATTGTCCCGTCCCTAATAGGTTTCTGAGCGATTGTGAAGACACCATTGTGATCAGCGTGCTAGGACCTATTTTACCTAAGCAGAAAAACTAGAAAACCATTCTGAGGCTAAACTGTGCCTTTAAAGGCATAGAACACCCAAAAAATTATTTTCCAGTTTTTATGCTGATTTTGGAGAGGGTCAAATGCGGATCACAGTGGTATCTCCGAAATCGTCCAGGACCCCCTATGAACAGAGTTATGGCTCCTTGGAGATGCCTATATTTTGAGGGTGAGAATTTGGTGGACGAGTTGTCTCGGGTCTGTATTTCTCTTCATTTGCAGTCGTTGCGCGAGAGCGAGCCAGGATGAGGAGACAGTCCGGCAATGGACTGAAGAACGCGACTCGGTCGGAATTCATCCATCCATCTAGCCGCTATCGAGTTTGGAAAACTGGTAGGGGGTCGGGCCTGTGGTGGTGAGTGAAGGGGGTCGGGCCTGTGGTGGTCGCTTATATCTCGCTTATTTGGAGGAATTGAGATCTCGCACTTGGCACGTGTTGTATAGGAGGTGTCTACCACACCATCAAATAAAAATCACAGAATTCATGTTTGAGGGTGTACTGTGCCTTTAATGTTTTTGGACAGTATGACCCTGTTCTCTATTCCAATACTCGTGAGGGGAGTTAACGAGCTGGAGGCGCAGCATTGTTCTAGCAGGGTCATCCTAGCTCATTTGCGGTTGAGCTAACTGCGTTGACGTTACACTAGAAGCCATTCATGCTCGATCCCCTTATTACCATAAATATGCTCACCAGCGTTAATGCTGCTTACAAAGTGTACGTAACGAAACTCATTCAGCTGTTCACATCCAGTCCTGCAGCACCAGTTCCGCCCACTTTTTTCAATGTCATGGACCAAGATCAGGTGTCCTTCATCGAAAAGAATTATCCCAATGGACCAGGAGAGTTGACTGATGTAAGTGAATTTGGCTTGTTCTCGGCCGGGTCCCGGTCAAATCTTGTTAAAGCTCGGAATGCCAAGCTCGAAAAGGGTGGCGTTACCCTGGGTCCCTTCTCCGTTTCCAGAGTTGAGTGCCACCTGGCAGACAAACGTCCCCATTCCCGCGGTTTGAGAGAAGAAAAAAAGGAAATCAAGGGTGTATGACACTCGCACATTTGGTGATTTGAGAATGTAGTCGGACTTCAAAGTCTTCGAATTCTCGGCCCTAGCTGACTGCTTCATTCGACTCAAGACACCGATCCACCATCGATTATCCGATTAGGCCTAAGTATAGTAACTAAGCAGTAAGCATAATTGTGGTGAGCGCGAAGCGCTCACCAGATTTGGCTTTGATTCGCCATCGCGCAACCCCCTGATCTCAGCATCAGGGTCCAGAGTGAACGTAGGAAGTCCGTTCTTTTTGCATTTAGTATACTTTAGAAAGTTGAATAACTGTTCAAAAAATTGTCCGGAATGGTTACCTGAGATTCGAGAAAAATTGTCAAAACCACGTGAATTTGGTCGAAAAAAGGGTTCATCTCCTTTTTTTTATTCAGTTGGCGTTCACGATCTTGTTGGAACACTTATCGTTGAGCTAGAAAGCTCATTTTTGGCCAGAAAGTTGGTTATGATTGCACCTAGCTCCTGTCAAAAATTTAAGTTGGTAGCCCAATTTTTGTAGAACCTCAAAATTGAGGGTCAAGAAAGAGAAAAACACGTAAACATGTTATTATAAACCATCCGACGTTTACTCATCCGTAAAAATGAACTAATGAAATAAATAACGTTACTGATAGGCTTTTTCTCAGGGGCCGCATGCAAGAACGCGCCGGTTGTGGCAGGGGCAGTGCAGTCGGCGCCTTTGAAGACCACCTTTGCTCACAAGACAGGACACGTCTATAGTGGTTGGCCACAAGTCAGGACACGTATGTCGTGCCCCATAGCTGTGCCCTAGCCGCCCCAGCTAGGAGACTGGAGCGGCTGGGGGCAGCGAGAAATACTGCTGGGGCACGACATACGTGTTTTGACTTGTGACCAATCACGATAGACGTGTCCTGTCTTGCGAGCACCGACCATCTTCAAAGGCGCCGACTGCACTGCCCCTGCCCCATCCGGCGCGTTCTTGCATACGGCCCCAGGATTGAACGCTCCCTGAGACGGGGCAACGCTTCAATCAATGCGGCGGGATCTCAGGAGTACTTTTTGGAGCGCCGCATGGTGTGACTCAGAAGTGCGCCACAGAACGCCGTAGATAGTGCGCAGGACCCCAGTAGGAGTGAGCGAGACACCGTAGAAAGTGTGTGGGACCTAAATTAGAGCGCGCCGGGCGCCTAAAAAGTGTGCGGGACCCAAATGGGTGAGCGCAGTACGCCGTACAAAGTGTGTGGGACCCAAACGCAAGTACGGTGGACGGCGTAGAAACTGTGAGTGTGTGGGACCCAAAAAACAGTGAGCCGGACGCCGTAGAAAGTGTGCGGGACCCTAATGAGTGTGCGCACAACGCCGTAGAAAGTGTGTGGGTCCCAAATAACTGTGCGCCGGACGCCGTAGAAAGTGTGCGGGACCCAAAAAAGTGTGCGCAGAACGCCGTAGAAAGTGTGTGGGAACCAAACAACAGTGCGCCGGACGCCGTAGAAAGTGTGCGGGACCCAAATAACAGTGCGTCGGACGCCGTAGAAAGTGTGTGGGACCCAAATGAGAGTTCGCGGGACGCCGTAGAAAGTTTGCGGGACCCAAATACAAGCACGCCCATGCCGATGATTTTTTTTCGCAGGGCTACCGTAACCATTCTTGAACAAAACATGATAACGAACGATAACAAACGCTCATAACATACGGGATATAAGGCCCCGGTCATAGTTGGTGCTATTTGCATCTGCATCCCCCGCACCCCCGCACCCCCAACACCCCCGCACCCCCAACACCCCCAACACCACCCCGGTCAATACGTATGTTTAAAATGATGGAGTGAGGTTGAGAGAATGACTCCCTGCATCCAACTAGATATGACGATGATTACGTGGCCAACAGGATTGCACCTGTTCAGAGAAATAGTGAAGGAGAGTATGGTGAAGTAAAGGAGGTAGCAGTAAGGTTAGCTTTCTAGTGATACGCAATGTTTTATCTTCGACCCGCCCACCCGGTGATTTTCTCATCCACGTATTGCATGGATATCGACCGCGTCGGATACATTGAGTGATTTTCTCAACTTCACTTCATCATTTTAAACATACGTATCGACCGGGGTGCGGGGGTGTTGGGGGTGCGGGGGTGCGGGGGAGCGGGGATACACCGAGTGATTTTCTCAGCTTCACCTCACCATGTTGTTCATACGTATCGACCGGGTGGGTGTTGGGGGGTGTTGGGGGGTGCGGGGGGGATACACCGAGTGATTTTTGCATCCCATTTCCAATGCATTCTGTGTGTATCGACCGGGCTGGAGGCGTCGGCTCATCCAACTATGACCGGGGCCTAAGAGGGTGGAGGAGCGGTATGCATTCATTCTCTTCGAGAAGCCACTGGAAAGTGGCTAAGGAGGTCGAAATTGTGCAAACATGATTGTAGGGTATCACGATGTGCTTATATCCAAGCTGACACTTGGAAAATTTTCGAAGAAGGGTTACGGTAGTCCTGCGGAAAAAATGATCGGCATGAGCGTGCTTGTGACCCAAATGGGTGTGCACAGAACGGCGTAGAAAGTGTGGAGGACATCAGTGGGAGCGTGCAGGACGTCATAGAAAGGGGGGGGGCGTAGGGGGCAGGGCATCAGTGGGTTTGCTTTGAATTAACACCACCAGGCATAGACCATGTTAGAAAGGAAACCTTTAGGAAAAATAAATGAAATTCCTGAAAGTTTAGGTTCCTGGCGAAAGTAAAGCTTTGGCATGGCCATTTTTTTGAAAAATTAGAAATATACTCAGTTAAAAGGGGAAGGTAAAGAAAAATGAAAAAACGTTTTGAAATATTCCTGAGAACGATTTGGCGTAGAATAATTTTTTTTAGGAAATGTAGTGAAATAGTTGAAAGTATGATTTGGGAGTCGAGTTCGAACCAACTATTGATAAGAGTTGTGCAAAATGAGAGATCGCATTGTATGAGCTTATCCGTAGAACATATCAAAGCAAAATCACGCGTGATAAGGCAAGCAGTAAAAGCTGGTTCGGGAGCTGAAATGCCGCGGTATTCACGTATTAAGTAAAGTAAAATCAACTGTTTCTTCCATATCACGCGTGATCTTGCTTTGATATGTTCTACGGATAAGCTCATACAATGCGATCTCTCATTTTGCACAACTCTTATCAATAGTTGGTTCAAACTCGACTGCCAAATCATACTTTCAACTATTTCACTACATTTCCAAAAATCGAATTATTCTACGCCAAATCGTTTTCAGGAATATTTCAAAACTTTTTTCATTTTCCTTTACCTTCCTCTTTTAACTGAGTATATTTCTAATTTTTCGAAAAAATGGCCATGCCAAATCTCTACTTTTGCCAGGAACCTAAACATTCAGAAATAAGAAGGTGTATATGGTTTCATGAAGCAATTTCTAGAAAGGAATCGAGGAAGCCCTAAAGTTGGGAAGAGCTCTTGGCAATCGCTACGTGAAGTCTGGGTATCTGAGCTCGCCCCCTGAACAAAAAGAGGTCGGCAGTGAATCCCCAGAAACGCGTAAGCCATTTCGCAAGAACACTTTCATTTCCAGCTCTCTCTTCGAAGCGACAATCATCGAAGGAACTTTCAAACGATCGTAAAACTCACTTCTGGAATGTGGGCATCAGCGGGTGACTTCAGTGGCAAATTTCTTCGAATTTATGCTCAGGAAAGTGATCCAGTGAGTGCTCTAGTACATGTTGTATGTTCATATGTCCGTGCTGAAAATACACTCTATACACGAAGAACGTTCCGAGCTCCTTCCCTAAAAAAGTACTACACTCACCAACGGCAGTATTGCACGGGAGCAGCTGTTTCATTGCTCTCACCTTCAACTTCAGGCAACTTCCGTGGTTACAAAGTTTACAGCGAGTGATGTTCTCAACTGCAGTTGCATGTCACAGCGAGGCGTTTTTGGGGGCTGACGCAGGATACTCAGTGTGCTTTTTCTCGCACGAGCAGGGTAGTCGCTGCACTGAGGGGAAGAAACGGAGTCTTGTATCCTCTGATTCCGAGCCAAATTCACTGTGTTCCCTCGCGCGCTTGTGCGGAGCGAGGGAGGAGACAGCGAGAAAGCGTGGGGAGAAGGAGACGTAGAGTAAGCGCAGACGCACGCGATGAACGGAAATAAATCGCACTCGGAAACAGGATATATTACCGCTGCTAACATGAAAAAAAAAACGGCGAAAGGGGCGAAATTGACAGCACAGACGTATTGTGCCCATAACTTGTTTTTAGGGGAGCCTAATGGTTTCGATCGTATCAAAAAATCCGGAAAACCTAATGAAAGAACCCATTCTCCGGCAAAGTTTTTCGCGATGCGATAAAATGTAAATTCGTGCTGATCTCCAGCCCTTCCACTCACTTACTCGACTCAATCGGTTGGCTTTCGCCTGACGCGGTCATTCCGCGTCTTCACTGAATCGCCTTTCAACTCCGACTGATTTCAAATCTTACTTAATCACATCCGTCCAAAACTTTCGCTTACGTCCAGACATCCGTTTCCAGACAGGACTCGGAAACATCCTCAGAGAGTGTTGAACAAAACGATCTGGGGGTCTTCTGAAAATAAGCCCGAACAAACGAGGACGACCCTTCCATTACCGCTTGAGATGACGTTGGGAAATGTTGGCACCAGGGCTGTGCGTAACTGAATTTTGTAATTTCGTAAATCGTAAATCGTAATTTTTGAATTTCCTCGTAATTCGTAAATCGTAACTGATAATGAGTAATAAGCCCACACATGACCCAAACCTCATTCGATGTGGAAACACCGTAGCATTTCAGTGATGAGGTGTTTCCATATCGAAGGTTGGAGGTTGGGTTTCAAAGTGACATTTTTGAGCAGCACTTGCTTGAATAAATATTCAGTACATATACGTGGGATAGGAGCGACTTTAATATACAAAATATAAACTTTACGTTTATTTAGGTACCACACCTGTGCCAGGTTTCGCCCAACTTTTGAATACGAAAACATAGGGAATCATCGCTCTACCAAACAAAGTTCAGTTGAAGCCAAGGAGGGCAACACTGTGATGAGAAAAAATTTACGGTTGGATAGTTTTAGCCTTAACCTTTTAAGAAAGGATGCTTGGATAAGGTGGTCATCCCAAAGGGGATATACATTTAGAAAACCTCTTTTTGACGCAGAAAATGGGTCTGCCCTCTATATTTGTAAGTGTTGCTCTGAACGGAGTTATAAGCGTTCCTCCACACAAGCGTAAGTTTGTTGGGGTGGAGACGGTGGTCTGAGTGGGGAAGGTTGATTAGGATTCTGAAATGCAAAATGGTGAGGGCTCCCGCAACATCTATGCTTTCAAAAATTAGGTTCTTCATCTTCTTCTCTTTTGCGTTCAGAATTCGCTCCTAATCATTAAAACGTTTGAGAGACTCTGCAGCCATCATTTCTTAGAAATGTTTCAAACAAAATTTTGAAATTACCACCTCTCCTCTCGTAGCCTCTGGAGATAGACATCAAAGGGTATTTCGAGAGTCCCCGTAGAAATCTTCGTAGAATAATGTTTTCAGGTTAGAAAAATAATTTCCCGATTCTCCGGCAGATTTGAATTAACGAAGTTCCACTTTTTTGTTTGTATCTTTTAAACCGCTAAAGATGGATGCGTGGGTAAGGTTGTTTTTGAAATCTCGGCAAAATTCTGCAATGAAGTGTGGGGTTCCAACCTTTAGTTGCTTCATGAGCCAGCCAGGCTCTTAGAGCCCAGCCCCATATTTACTTTCTATTTATATCTGAAGGGAATTGCTGTCCGCAGTTGCAGACGACCACTTTCTCCTTCTTCTTTGCAGCCGCGAAGGGAGTAGTTGCTATAGGTACAGAAACCGGGCGACCAGCTTTGGATTCGTCCAAAGGTCTATTGTAGTCAGTGCTGTGGGGTTTCTTGGGCAGTTGAATAAGTTTAGGGTATTGTGGCCAGGACCACCACAGTCCGGGAAAACGTCGGGAGTGCTACTGTTGATCCTGTTCACGAAGGACTTTAGGAACGTTGAGTGCCCACAGCGCAACGAGGCTAGAGTGCCCACAGCGCAACGAGGGGTCTACTAAGTTGAGACTCAGACTCTGAAACTTGAGAAAAAAACCAGAGTAGTACTAACTGCCACTCTTTTCAGACACCCTCGAAGGAACGGGGTGTGCTTCTCGCGCAACAGAAGGGGGCGTTCTTTTTGTGAACCGTGCCATCTCTGCAGGTTGACTTTATCAGGAGCATCGGCAAAAGGTTTTCTGATGCCTCTCTCTCTCTTATAGGCTCGAGTACTCTCCGAGTTGGATGGTTGGGCTGCTTGACGATATTAATATACAGCTGCTGGGCCTTGAGCTGACAATGCTATTTCACTGGTAGTACCCGGGTCTCGGCGTGAAGATGTTGAATGAGCGAACTCCTGGCACACCCAGTGGCGATCCGAAGAGCAGCGTTTTGTACACGCTGCATCTTAGTCCAGGATGAGTCCGACATTAAGTGCTGCCAAACCGGTGCCGCATACTCCAAGGCGGGCTGCAGTATAGCCTTATACGTGGTCAGAATAGTTTCCTCACTGCTGCCCCATGATGTACCTCCCAGCGCCCTTAGCACATTGAGCTTAGCTTTAACAATTGCTTGCTTTCGCTCGGTGTTCTTGTAAAACGTCAGCGACGGATCGAGTATAAGGCCGAGTAGTTTGACGAAGCGAGCAGCAGGCAGGCGATCTCCATCCCAGCTGAAATCGGGATGGGCGCTGTGCTCTTCGGGGTCCGTTTTGAAAACTGATACTGAAGACTTGGCGGGTGAGACCCTGAGCATCTTGTTATCGAAATAGCTTCTCAAATCAATCAGGTACTCGTTGATCTTGCTTTAGAAGTTTACAGAGAGCTAGAAGATAGAGGTGCTGGGACGAATATCAATCATGTCAGGACCTCGCGGTCACAGCATGATTCTGTTCGCAGTACGTGTTGCAATAGCGGTTGTCTGCAACTGCGAGCCGAAATTTTGGTCCGATATAGACTGCAGCTCCACCAAAGGTCTGCGTCTCTTGTGTTCATCATGTGTCAAGAGCATTCCATAGAAGTAAATAGCTGTGAAGCTACCGACCTGGCTCGGCTTGGGGCAAGGAAAGGTTGGAACCAAATAATAAGTTTGGGTCCGTCAAAGTGAGAAGGGAAGCGGAGCGATTGGTCATACCTGAAGCTCGTTATCAACAATTATAGTTCTTCATGACTGACCTACAGCTGACTTCGACCGGCCGGGCATGCAAGGGTACGGGTTCACCGAAAATTTAAACTCTGAAGAGTAATCAAATATTAGGAGTGTGTTGAATTTGAAAAATTTTGAAGTTATGTTGTATTGAAAGTGTTAAATTTATATTTGTACTAGACCGCAGATTTGCATTGCTCATTTAACCGCATTTTCACGTTTTATTACGATTTGTCACGATTCGTTACGATTTTGGTCCCAAATTTCGTATATCGTTAATCGTAAAAAAATGCCAAAAACGCCCGTAATTCGTAAATCGTAAACCGTAATTCGTAATAACGCACAGCCCTGGTTGGCACCTCCCTCCTGTCAAGCGTTGATGTAAGGCTTCGATTTCGGTGTAGAGATCTTCGTTATAACTCATCCGCGGCCAGAAATGTCCAAGCAAACGTCTAAGCAGCTTCCTCTCCGTGCAATCCAGCCTCCCCATCTGCGTCTTCAGTGCTGCCCACGTCTCCGATCCGTACATCATGATATGGCGAATAGCGGATAAGTAGACGCGCAACTTGACTTCCCTCGCGATGTGTGTAGACCACAAACATTCGGTCAGGGAATTGAATGCAGATGTAGTTTTCGCACTTCGTTGTTGAATATCCGCTGCATAACTGCGTTTTTCAGCAAACAGCTCAAATAACAGAAATCATCCACCACTTCGATACGTTGTCCATCCACACAAGCTCCCAATGAAGGTGAATCTCTGAGAGATCCGCATCTGCTTGCATTTGTCGGGAAGAAGACGAAGTCCATAGGCTGCGGTATACTTCGAAACGAGATTCACAATCCTTTGCAGCTTTGCGTTGTTCTCAGCGAATAACACAATGTCGTCGGCGTACTCCAGGTCGACAAGGGAGCGTCCTGATGGTGTTACGATCACGTCCGCAGGAAACTGTTCTGCAACGCATGATGTCATCAACGGCGAAGTTGAAGAGAAAAGGTCCTGCTACAGCTCCTTGCCTCCCTCCCGCCCACGCACTGCAATAATCAAGTTCTCCGACGCCCCAAACCCTGCTCCAACCCCTCGGTAACACTCGCTTACGTGCATGCCGCCCCAGAATCAAACGAGGAAAGTTAGCCTACGGTGTATTGTGAATTCGAGAGACTCTCCTCTTGAAGATCTGTTGTCAAATCGTTTAAAAGCCGGAAGAAATTAAAGGCAGTGTTCACGATAATTTTCACTTCGGATATCTCCGCGGCTTACGGAAGGTCTGATGCCCTATATAGCAAGGCATGCTCAAAAAGGACGCGAAACCCGCGTTTTTCAGCCAAAATAGGTCCTCCCTTGTTGACGTTGATTTTCGAGCGTAGAAGAATGGACCGCTATAAAGGATGATGCTCATCAGTGGAATGAAGCAATCAGCTCACTTATCAGCACTTCCTTCACTTGATCATTCTTGTAATCTGAGTCTTCATTTGTTCATTCCGATGGGGCGGATATGGGGCACCAGGCGTGTCTGGGCACCAAAACGCTTGTTTGCAGCCGTTAATTTTCCGCTCCTGGCTCGTTTTCTACCGTTCTTTCGACACTGAGAACCTAGATTCCTTCTCGCTGATCATTTTACTGTGGAAAGTCAACCAGGATGATTATCGTGAACGCGGCCTTTAACCTGGAAAAGGGCGTGAAGAATGGTTTCGAACATAAGAATAAAATCAGTGATTGTTGAAGCCACAATTCGATTGAGCTTGGATGGCTACGTTTCTATGTTATGGTTTGAGATTTGAATATACACATTCTTGGGATCATACTGAAAATATGTGCAGGAAATAAAAATAGTTCCCCATTGGAAATTCAAAAATTGCGCCAAACTATGAAAAGTGCATTCTCTTTCAAAAACTCACAAGCGTTGTGTTATGAGCAGTTCGACACGCTTTGTGACCTTGATCACGTTCATGAGTGTAAGGCAGAAAACCACATTTGGTTTTTTTCCTTCTCAATCCATTGTTTTCACTAAGCTGAAATAGTCGGAAAAGCTTTATACCTCAATGTTTTGTGTTCATAATGCTATAGCTCCTGGAAAACTGCTACGTGGTTCAAAAAAGCGTTTTCCCGGTCGATCATCTAGCACGAGGAGCAGAAGCGCCGCAACACGCTTCGACATTCCGTGAAAATCCAAGATTCTATGTTCCTCATCTCCAGAGATCCTCGCGCTCGAACTTGCGTGTTGGAAGAAGCTTCTTCACAATGGATATACTAAAATAAATAAACTAAGAAGTCAAAAGGGGCTATACCATTTCAGACGTCCAGTATTCCGACATTTGTGCATTAGACAAGACACACCGGACAGACGTGAAAAGCGGAAGCTGAATGCTATGGGATTTTCGAACGATTTTTGCTTCAGTGTTTTGGATTACTTCTTGGCGATATATCTCAACCTGGTAGTCCTAACTGCGCAAATGAACAAAAAAATGACACTATTTCTTGCGCAAGCACTACCTTTAAGCAAGTAATGACAGATGCGCTTTCTCATAACGATTCAAAGCGGGATATTTCACTGCTTGCGGATGCTTCTTTGTAGGAACGAGCGGCAGGTGAACTGTTGGGAAGTGCTAATGAGCTCTTAATCACGATTGCTGACAAGGAGGTTCCGACAAAAAGAGAGCGCTCTCTGCTGTTATATTCGAAGGGAAAAGCTAACTAGCAATGCCTCAGTGTTTAAGTCCGTACAATATGGCGCACACTTTACCAGCCTAAACTGGTCGAGAACGAGGAGAACTCGTGACGATTGAAAAGAAGGTGGAGGTGTGCTGACTGTTAGCAAGGCTTCAAAAAAATTTGGTTGTTTTTCAAACGGACTATGATCCTATATATATGAGTCTTGCAGCAAGAGTTTATACACAACCCGAAGTTCTTTTAAGGTCTTCACTTATCGGTTCGATTGTGATTTTGACGTTCAGCGAGCGAAAGATGCATGTGGAGAGAATGTAAGTTCTAGCACAGTTCCGCCTACGTCTAACCATCGCCATTCAAGAATCAAATCGCCAAAGCTTCCAATTAGCCCTTCGCGCGTGTACATCCTCGCAACAGTAGTAGGGGAATATTTATATCCTGAACATATGATCACTCGAGAAGGTATTCGTCACTCATCCGACGCTATCCCCCCGGAATATTTGAAGCAATTGAAGGCAGCATACACGCTCGTAAATGTGTTTTAGATAACTACGAAAATAGACTCGTATATCTCAGAACACAACACCTACGCTTTATGGAGCGTCAAAAACGACCCATAAAGCCTCTACACGAGTGAGAAGTTGGCCCCTCCTCTGTATCTGGGTGCCCCCTGTATTTGTTGTTCTTCTCCAGACCAATGGTGCTGGGCCATTCCCACCGTCGTCGAAGTTTGTAGGTTACTTATTGTACTTACTGTACCACCCACAAACGTTGACGACGGTGGGAATCGCCCAGTACCCCTGTTTTGGAGGAGAACAGCAAATGCGGGGGCGGGCAGATACAGGGGTGCGGCCAACTTCTTACGCGTGCAGCGGCGTCGTGGCTCGTTTTTGACGATGCAAAATGCGTAGACGTGGTGGCCTCGGCTATACGATTCTATTTCCGTAGTTATCTCAAACACGTTTACGAGCGTGTATGCTGCCTTTAAAGGCATCGTACGCGCTGAGATCCACTTCCCATTTTTTAAGCTCAATCCATTCCTCGGGCCCCTGTGAGAACGTACAACGAGCTTGGCTGCTCAAAAACGTACCATTGTGAGCATAGAGGAAGTGGAAAGTAAGGAATTCCGTCAAAAGGGACCGCCGCTTCCGTCAGTCATTTGGCACTTTCGCAATATTTGAGCAGAACGTCGCGTCACTAAGTACAGGGCATGACACTGTACGCTGACGCATCGTCGGACGAAAGTGGCATTATCGACTGGAAATTTCTCGTCACACAACGAGCGAGGACGATGTGCAGGTCCCAGGTGAGTATTTTTGTTAGTCAGTGCAAGTCAGTGCAGTCAGTGCATTGTAGCCGTCGGCAAATTGTTTTCAACGCTGCGCCAATGGACGAATTGTAGAACTGTTCCTTGCGCCTTCCGCGTAACTATCCCGAGTCGATGCCGGCGCGAATTTCAAATGATTTTCAGAAGGTTTTTAAAACGGTTCTTTTTTGAAAAGTTAACGTTTTCGAGGGGGCTTTTCGCTAACTTTAGTTACTATAGGAGTGTAACAACTCAAAAACGCTCAAAAACGAGACATTTTTTCAGCGCGTACGATGCCTTTAAGCTCCCGCCATATTTGCGAGATCGGACGCAGCAAGCCCGGTCGATAATCATGGAAGTCATGAATGAGGTGGGTGAAGAAAAACACCCGATGTAGCTGACCTGACCGATATGCACATGATATAAGGTGAGAAATGAATGATACCGCTGATTCCATCCCACATATTTCATACATATCGACCGCGTCTACCACACCGGGTGTTTTTCTTCGCACCTTCTCCTTCCATGATTTTCATACGTATTGACCTGGTCGGCCACGGCAGATTATGGTGATTTTTTCAACCGACTATGGCAATAACCTTAAAATTATGTATCCACTGATATCAGTCTATACGGATTATAAATTGTCGCCTATCAAATGCGCAATAGGATTGCTCCAAACATCCGTGTGAGTTGATGGCGAATCCTACGCCTGATTATGCATTCCCTTGTAGGGCGAGCTTTTAAATCGTTCATCAGAAACTCATTGGAGTATTCACGAAAATTTCATCTCCTGGTGCTACCTAATTGCTCCCACTCCACCATCGTTCTCTCGATTGTCTCGCGGTCACCGCGTTCTCGAATAAAAAACATTGGTTTCTTCCCAATCTCTTTTCCAGCAATGTGTCCCCCCTACTCAGACAGCCGGGGGGTCGATTCGGCCACGATAGGCTACCGATTTGACTACAAAGCGGTGTGGACGGCGGCGATACGGCCGCGTACTTTGCGTGAGCCACGTGGTCTAATCGTCGTCAAAGTGAGAAGCACGTGCCGGAACACATAGCCGTTCCACTCGGCCACGACACGCTTTCAATTTGACTACGATGCAATTTGGACGACGAACGAGTCAAAATGTCCATGATTGAACACGTTTATCGATCGCTCTACAACTGATCAGGCGCCTATCAGCCGCAGAGCATGTAGAGAAGGGGTCCCATTCCATAAACAGCGCAGTCGGCATTCCGGGGCCGCTCCCGGAAGTAACTAAGAATCACTTTATCGGCGATTTCTGACCTCTGAGGGGGTCTCCCCACGGTCTGAGGAAAGCTCCCTCGCTGTCGACCTTGGCAAGGATGACCCTTGCTGCGAACCGTGACATGGACAGTATATCTGTTGGGGGAGACCGGCTCCTATCGAAGAGGTGGGACTTCGCCTCCAGCGCCACGTGCTTCTAATATAGGATGACGTGCTGCCGCGTGGGAAACGAGGGTACGGGGAAAGTTTTGTCTCCCTGCACCACGTAGTCCCATGGAACAGGCCACGGGCTTCTCGGAGCAGTACGTGCTGCTGCGAAAGTTCCTTTCAACTCGACTAGCTATCCGCTTAGAAAGGCCGAATCGGGCCTCCCCTGTATCTGAATATAGACATTTCGGCTTCTTTAAAAACTTTTGGTTTACACTTGTCTTTTTCAGGACTTCTACACTTGTCAAGCCAAGCGAAACAATTTAGCTTTGCCAATGCGTGACACGGAGTTCTGGTTTGAGAATGTTGGTGATCAATACTCAGACAGTGACACCGGTCGGGTTTCGGGCGCATAGCGGGCTGAACAAGACCGATCACGCGATCTGACCGCCATCGGCTCACTGCTGTTTGTGCTGCCCGCGATCCGACCTACGAATTCCGCATAGGCTTGCGACCCGAACGAAACTCTAATAGCTCAGCCCGGAGGGCATTTGGCTTACCGCCATTCACCCACCATGCTACTGCGATCAGCCCTGACAGGTCTTTCAGCGCCGTTGATCGGACCGGTGTTACTATCTGAGTATTTCAAATGTATACAATGTTTTGTTCTTGCATTATTGCACACTCACACACCGAAACATGACGTTGTCCGGAAATTTCAGGAACACCAGTTTTGGTAGCTTTATCTGGTTTTCTGAAATTTTTTTGGGACTACCAGAGAGGGACTTAAAGACACAGTCCAACCTCAGAATCGATTTTTCGTTTTTCTGCCTATCTTGGAGAAAATTTCACGCTGATCACAATGGTGTCTCCAGAATCGCACAGCACTCACTACGAACGGAGTTACGGCTTTTCAAACATTTCAATTTTGAACAGCTAGAGGTTCTTGGACGAGTTGTCTCGAGCCTGTATTTTCTCGTTTATCGCAGCCATCGTTCTGTAGCAGGCCACGATATAAAGCCAGACCGAAAACAAATCGAAGAACATAGGTTTGGCATAAAATCATTCACGCGTCTCTTCCCTATTGAGGTCGGAAACCTGGCGGTGGGCGTTACCCATTTTTTCTTCCGAGGGGGCGTGGCCGACTTTTTCCTAGCTTTTTCTCGCTGATTTGAGCGAATCGAGATTTCGCGCTTGGCAGGGTTGCTATATACGGGAACACGACCAAAATATCAAAAATTACCTCTGAGGTTGGACTGTGCCTTTAAGAAAATTGGGATGAACTGTTTATGTTGATTTAATGGGCTCAAATTCAATAGCGACTTCTAATCTGCGTAAAATAGTCTTTTTCCGCAAACGTCTGAACCATCGTTTTCTACCAGTGTGAATGAAATTTTTTGGGGGTCAGTCAGTTGGAAGCAACTTCTTAAGGAGCCTAACTATGGTCGCGGGCTGACTCTTGCTAAATAGTGTACGTCGATAAATAACCGCTGACAGAAAATATCCATTGAAGTAAAGTAGCTGTCCAATATACAAAAAAGTTGAATACAAAACTTAGGTGTCAGTAAAGTAGCAGTGTTCGAGGATCTTTATGGAAATAGGTTCGAAATGGCGCGCTTTCGGCCGGGCCGTTGTGGACCATGTCGCTCAATGCTCTACTCTGAATGGTTTGGGCTTCCCTGTGAGCTACAGGTAGATCTTCACCACTAGCGTTGCCCGAGAAAGTTCCCGAAAGGCACATCGAACGTGAAGCCTCGTCTACTCCTTGTGGGAGCGCACGATCACGCGAAATCGATAGTCATCGAGGGCCCGTAATTTGCTAGCCACCCACTCGCGCACACGTACTCAGGCAATCGCTGGGGTCGGTGGCAGGTTAAAACGCCCCTTTCCGAATGAAATTGATCCGATGCGGCTGATCGGCGGAGGTTTCGGCATGACTCATAACTGCCGAAGTTTTCGTGGTGATGTCTTATATGTGGCGGAGTTTTCGGGGCGACGTGTTGCAGTGTCTGCACTGTTTTTCTCTGGTACTCTCTCGTGCAGAGCGCGGAATCGGTAGCCCACAATGTATACGCTGCACTGGAATGTGACGTGTTTGTGCGTATCACGGTTGACAGCTTGGGATATCGACGCGTTGGCGGGCGTCGGTGGCAGGTTGACAGGTCAATTGTGCTGCCCCTCAACCTGCCACCGACGCCCGCGACTGCAGGAGTGGTAGAGGGTGGTCGGTGGGAGGTGATTAAGCGAAACTTTTGGTGTAAACATGTTGGTGTGACGTGACACTGAGTGGTCGTTGGGAGGTGATAAGCCAGAGCTTTCGGTGTGAACGGGTCAAGGATGACGTGGCATTTTCGGGTCGGTGGGAGGTTGACACGCGGAGTTTTCGGCATGAATGGGGGAGTTTTCGAGCCTTGCCCGCCCCTTTTTCGTTTCGAGCGGGAGCACGCTACCTGTTCAACTCCTCTCAACCGGCCACCGACCCCCGCGAGTGTGTGAGTATGATCCATCACTGATCGAGAGATCGCCGCGTTGAACACAAGCGGCACGCACGCAAGCGAGGAGGTAGTGATCCCATCACTACCTCCTCGCTTGCGTGAGTGCCACATGTGTTCGACGCGGCGCTCTCTCGACCAGTGATCGACGATATCTTTTGTCTTTATTCTGGGACCTGTGGTGATTTATTGATTTCTGATGCGGTAAGATAGTATTTTTTTATCCTTTAACGAGTTAACGTGTTAAAGCATTCACCATTAAAATCGTTTTTCTGTTTTTTTGCCTATCTTCAAAATGGTTCCATGCTGATTCCAATGATGCTTCTGAATTCGTACAAGACCTTCCAGAAACGGAGTTATGGCCCCTCCGAAATTGAGCTAAGGGAGCATTGTGGACGAGTTGTCCGAGGCTTGTAACTTCCGTCGTTTGCAGCCGATGTATGCGAGCTGACCTGAGTAAGAAAAGAAGTTCAGAATGAAGGGAAAGACAGGGTTTTTGATCGGAAACCACAGCTCATCTCACGATTTCGAGTGTTCATTTGTTCACATAGAGGGGCGGACCTGGAGCACGGAGCGGTTCTGGAACACCAAAATGCTTGTTTGTAGCCGCTATTTTGCCACTTCTGGCTCGTTTTCTACCGTTCTTTCAACACTGTGAGCCTAAGAACCTTCTCGCCTATAATTTCGCTGTGAAAAGTCATCGTGCACGGTGCCTTCAACGCGGTTATTTCCCTTAAATGATCAGCGATTGACACTTTATCAAAAATTCTTCATTACCACGCACCCCTGATATGTAGTGCCCTTTGTAAATTACTATTTGATAACCTATTGCTTTTATCAAATAGTTTTATTAGAATCATTCAAACCAGAGAGGTCGCCAAAATCCAAAAGCAAATAAGACCACGATCTAACCCATCTAACACAACACTTGTTGCTTGATTGCTGCGAAACAGAAATGGGAAAGATCCTAAAATAATGTCTCAAAAGTTTCGGAAGTCTCTGGACAACCTTGTAATATCCGCCAATTGAGAATACTATTGGATAAAACACAATGCACTATAAACCGTCGATACCTCAGTAAATACGATTTCGAGGCAAAATTTCATTCACGTCGATCCCCAGTCGGTTTCTTTTACTTTGAATGTGCACCTTCTGATGAAGTAGGCTGGTGTTCGTCTTCTAAATGATCTGTGAGACTGACTGTATTTCAGGCCTTGAATGGTGTTAAGTTGCCTGAGGATATCGAGCAGCAAATTTCTAAGTTGAAGAAAACGTTTATAGCAGTGAGTTCCACTCATGATTTTTGTTCGAAGGGCTTATGTTATCAGGTATTCGTTGATGTTTTTATATATGATGGATATAGGAGCGCACCGTTATATGGAATTCGTTCGCCTGAATCCTATTTTGATAGTTTATTGGCTCATTCCCGCAGCACTGGATGTGCGAGCCCCAGTAGAGTCTTCTCCTCTAACCCTTCTCTAGCAATCGTTTTCAGTTTTGGTTGTCTGTTTTGTCTTGGGCCCTGGAGCAATTGATTAATAGCCTCGCCAAACACATTTGCTTATCTGATAGGTGGCCCCTCGGCTGGGCAAGCTTAAAGGCAGTGGTCGCGATCAAATATGCTTGTCGTCTTTTTCTCTCCAAATCCTTCTCTGGGTTTCGAGTAGTAGGACCTACAAGAAAAAATCGCGAAAAAAACACTGTTTTGGGCCGAATTTGAAGCCTTAACTTTCTTGTCTTTTGATGGTGGACGAGCCCACTCCACATCATCGGCATCGATGACCTCTCATATCAAGAACATCGGCTGGCTTGAAATTGAATTTCAATCAATGAACCTCCGGATTTATGTACACATCTAGTCAAAAACATTGACTGAAGTGATGCTTTAATTGTTCAACTGTTTTTATTCGTTAGATTTGCATTTATTTCGTCCTCTGAATGTCGATGATTTTTGACTGCTCGGCATGCGACTGCGATCTTTTTCGTCATCGCTGTGCACGTGTGCACGAACTAGCATCTTTGGGCCCTAGAAACTCTAATTCTAGCCCGTTTTTCACCGCTCTACCTTCATAGTTTTTCAGCTGTTTTTGATCTAAGCTGATTTTTGTAGTTTTTTCGTTAGCGTTTTTCATCGTGACCACTGCCTTTAAAGGCAGTGTTCACGATAATCTTCGATTACGATATTATTCGCTAAATGGATTGGCTGGCCCTCGGGTAGAACTAAAATGACGAAGAAATCAAGAAAAGTGCATCAAGAGGGCCTGAAATCCTCTACTCTCACCACGCCTCTTTACTCTCACAGGAACTGTTTGTTGTGACAGTGAAATCTTTTGTGGGCCCGCTCTTCGAAATTTTCTATACTCTATTGCTCCTATCCTTATTTCGGACCCTAACTAATATTGACTTGCCTAAAATGTTCTTCCAATTTCGACTAGCCCCATTTCTCACCGTTGACAACCACCGCGAACATGTTCATCCAACCGGACAGCTAGGCCGAGCCTGAGAATAATGTCACTGAAATAAGGCGTTTTAGTGCGTTTCTCGCCTTTTCTTCGTAATTGCTTACGAGGCTAACGCATTGCTTCGAGTGGAGAACTCGGAAACAAAAATAATCGTGGACACTGCCTTCAAATAGTAGTCCATCAAGCCGTTGTACTCGTCCATCCATCGTCAGCTTGCCTCTTGACGTGACTGGCTCACCGTGACCCTATTGATTTCAAAGCCAAATTCCGCTAGTTCACCCAGATTACGACAAACTGCAGAGGTCTAGAATACGAGCACAACGCCAGAGCGTCTCTCGCGAACTGCGACTAATTCCTAGCGAAGGGCACCGTTAAAGGCAGTGTTCACGATGAGAACCGTTTTTCCGGTTTTCCGCCTATCTTAAAGACGGTCCTATGCTGATTCCGATGATGTTTTTGAAATCGTACAAGACCTTCTGGGAACGGAGTTATGGTCCCTCAAAAATTGTGCTAGGGAAGCATGGTGGACGAGTTGTCCGAGGCTTGTAACTTCCGTCATTTTCACCCGATGTATGCGAGCTGACCTGAGTAAAGAGAGAAGTTGGGAATAAAGGGAAAAACTGGGCTATTGATTGGAAACCATCGCTCATCTCACAATCTCGAGCATTCATTTGTTCACGTCGGTGGGCGTGTAAAGTGCATCTGGGTGTAACGAGCTGACGGGTGTCCAACTTTGGGGCGGTAGGGGACCTTTCCGAGCTCATTTTTTTTTAGTTTTTTTCAACGTTAGGGTTGCCCTAGGCCGATCCCCACCAAAAAATCAGACATGGTTTTTATCGTGGACACTGCCTTTAGGCCGGGCCGCTAGCATGGGTAGCGGTCATAGGTTTGTTGGAGTGGAGACAGCGAGACAGCGGTCTGATTGTGAGAGGTGAAGGTTGTTAAAGATACCTGAGTGGGAAATGGTGAAGGTTCCCTATAGACCTGCAACTTTGAAATTTTGCGTTCTCTTATTTTTTTTTGCATCCAATATTTTTTTATATTTTTGATTAATTATTTTGAGGCATTTTTTTATCAGGTAACCGCTTATTGAAATTCACTAATTTTAACGAAACGATCTGCCGAGGTGATGAGAATTTTCCTTCGAGCAGTCTTAAAGTCAAATTTTCTCGAAAAGCTTTTCCAAGCAAACACTGTAAAACTGCCCGTTTTTCGTCCACAACCTTTTACCATTGAGGAAGTTTTTCAGTAAAGGTTGTTTTTGGAATCCTCATGAAATTCCGCATCGAATAGTGTTCCCAGGTTCAAAATACGTTTTCACTCTTCCAGCCGATTTCAATTTATTCAGTTCATTTTTTAATCTGAAGTTGGCGGTTTTTCGCTCACAACTTTTTTACTAAAAGAGAAGGAAGTTTAGTGAAGGTTGTTTTCGAATCCCCATGGAATCCAGCGTCGATTGGTGTTTTTAGCTTTGTAAAATATTGCCCCGATCCTTCAGCCTAATTCGTTTTATGAAATACCAGTTGTTCGCTTATAACTCCTTAAAGGCAGCAGACACGCTCGAAAAAGTTGTTGAGATAACTACGTTTCTGGTGTCGCATGGCTCCTAGTAGACTGCTCACACCGTTGGAAGCGTCAAAAATGAGTCAAAATTACTAAATTTCAGCAATGCAAATCGAAAAATTTCTGCAACCCCGCCCCTGAGCTTCGACAACCCCGCCCTAAAATACAAACTCGTACAGATTGATAGTAGTAATACGGTCACTTTGGCTGGTTCTTGATGCTTCCATCGAGGTGAACGTCCCAGTACAGGCTGTAGGAGTATATCGGCTTCTCCATCTCAACCCAAAATAATCGTTATTCCTCTGTTTGCACACAGTTTTCGTTGTTTTTTCTCAGTTCCCAATACAACCAGCTCCGAACCTTTGATTTATGTCATAAAATCGATATCATTTTTGAGCGTGTCTGCTGCCTTTAAACTTTGGCGATAGTCTCATGTTGAAGGATGTGTTCCAAATTTGCGTAAAATTCTGCGTCGAATGATATATTGGCTTTCTAGCTTTACTCGCTCCATAAGCCAGCCAGGTCGGTGGAGCCGAGCTCCATGGTAATCTCCATAGGGTGCTTTCGCCTCTGTGGTGAAAATGAGATACGCAGTCCTGCTGGAGCCAACAATGGAGCCCGGCTCCACCGACCTGGCTGGCGTATGGATCTAGTAAAGCTAGAAACCTGATATATCATTCGACGCAGAATTTAACGCAGATTCCGAAAACAACCTTTACCAAAAGGCTATCTCCAAGGGTAAAAAGGGTTATGGATTAAAAATCGGCAATGACACCCATCCAATCGTGTAAATGACTTGCCCGAACGTCGGACCACCTTAATTTTTTTGGGCTTTTACCCGGACGTGACGATTTTCCTAATGGTGAAGGTTTCCTTCTCCACCTGCCCAGAGGTGAAGGTTGGTGGAGTACCCAGCTTCACCCAACGAAGCTATGGTAGCGGCCAGCTGCCACACGGCTTATTGCACGGCGGCCCCGCCTCCCCCTTGGTAATCTCCATCGGCCCGGCGCATGCAGCGACAGCGGCCACCTCCGCTGGCATGAGTCTTGCTCGTCCAGCACTGGCTTCAGTTCGGAAGCTCATGCACCGTGAGTAGCTTTGGCTCGACGCTTCGCACGTAGAACGCGCAGCGGCTTCCTGTCCTCTTCATAAGCTTTCAAGCATGCCGCTCCAGAATTCTAACCGAATTTTCAACAACTAAACCCTTTTCCTGACTTCTCGACAACTTCTCCAGAGTTCTCGAGAACTTTTCCATCTAAAGAATTCTCTGCTTCCTAGACCACTTCCTGGCATAGTCTGGTTAACCAATTTCACCTAAGAAGAAGTGTCGTATTCTTCGCGGGGCTGCCGGGGGCGTTCCAAACAAAGCTCCATAAGTTTGCCAAAGAGTAACTTAATGAAGCCCTTCGGGAGAGTAGAGGTGGAGAGCGCAGAATGGTGACTCGGAGATAGACACAGTTTCTTGCCACTGTTGAGCAACATTCAGGTAATATTATACTTACATCGCATCCAGATGAGAGGGCGTTTACATACCCCCGCAGATGAAAAGTCTGCTGGCCAGAGGGGGTCAGGCTCGAGCGTTAAAACATTTGATCGACGGTTCGGTTTCTCAGAGTAATCACATTTTTTTCTACTACAGTTGACGGCAATGTTAAAAGGACATGGTGCGGTTGCGGACTCGCACTAAATTACGGTAGAATCTGGCACTTTGCCAGATTTCGTCATCGATCGGCGCCAAGCGTCGTCTCTCTGCTCACGAGAATATCAGCTGTGGCGCCGATCGATGACGAAATCTGGCACAGTGCCAGATTCTACCGTAGTTTTAGTGCGAGTCCGCAACCGCACCATGTCCCTTTAACATTGCGGTCAACTGTATGTTTCTAGACACTCACAAGCGTAAAAATCTGTTGAGGGAAACATCACGGAAACCTAACGGTCTCAACGAGAATGAGTGTGTCTCTATTCCAGGCGATGGAATCGAGCGTCGGTATTGGCAACGAAACTGCAATACGCCTTAAGCAAGGTCCACTCTTAACTCATGTTTTGACGATCATTCTCAAGCAACTGGGCGACTTCCTCATGGCGGAGGAGCAAAAATTCTTTGCGTTCTCTATGGTTTGGCAACACAAAATCTAGGCTAATCTCCTCTTAATCAATGGTAAAAATTGTTGCAGGACAGGATACTATTCACGGCTTTCCTGAATGCTTTTCTGCAAGAAAAACAACGATTAGTTCTTGATAACAGATTATTGGTAATAGAAATGAGGAAGCGGTCTCCTCAGGACAGATTTATAGAGGTACGCTATGTCGCTTCAGATATGTAAGGTGTTTCGCATACTTCTGCGACAATCGGTTGCTGTCGCTCACTACCGCGTAGTGAGTTTGAGAACTATTTCGACGACAGGATTAGGGATCAGCGGTGAAGGTTCGAGTGATCTAAAGGGTCGACTCTCCTAACCGGGGAGGTAATTTAGCTTTGGCTCAGAGAGTGATCTTTGAAAGAAAGCTTCCAGATCAGCTGTACAACCGGATGCCTTGAAAGCGCTGCCCTCCCGGGAACGCATTCATTGATTGGGCAGATTATGAATTCCCGACGCGTAGAACTCTGGCTGTCTCGAGTCAAAGTACCCTTTCTAAGGCCATTTTGGCTTTGTCATCGTTAGTGAGCTGCTTTCCATCCAGGAAGTGCTGCATCGAGCGGAACAGATGGTAGTCGGAGGGGGCAAGATCTGGGTCATATGGAGGGTGGGGAAGAACTTCCCAGGGGCGGCATGCACGTACGCGGCGGGTTAGGTTGGGGTTAGGAAGGGTTTGTGGTTTCGGCGCGTTTGATCATTGCTGTGCGAGTGCTGGAGATAATCAATAGTTGGGGTCTCAACGGGGTTTCGGCTGCCCCACCCTCCTACGTAGGGTTCGCGAGGGAACGAATTTTCAGTGCTGCCTAACCCCCTTTTAGCCCTCGCGCTGCTATCATCAAACGCGCCGACGCTTCAAACCCTGCCTAACCCCAACCTAACCAGCCGCGTACGTGCATGCCGCCCCAGATCAGGTCTAGCAGTTTCTGTTCGCCTTCTTCGCGACAATGCTCGGTCACACATATCTCGGATAACCCGCCAGAAACTGCTCGACCTGGGCTGGGAAGTTCTTCCTCACCATCCATATAGCTCTGAACTTGCCCTTTCCGACTACCATCTGTTCCGCTCGATGCAGCACTTCCTGGATGGAAAACAGTACACTAACGATGACGAAGTCAAAATGGCCTTAGAAGAATACTTCGACTCGAAACAGCCAGAGTTCTACGCGTCGGGAATTCATGATCTGCCCAACCGGCGGCGAAGGATCCTTCAATTAGATGGAAATTATTCTGTTGGGTGAGCCTTGTTTGTTTTTGAAATATCTAAATGTTTCTTATTCAGAGTCGTGAAAATTCCGGAAACTTTTGCATCAACCTAATATTTGGACCCAATAACCTTTTCGAGCTTTAAACCTTTGATATTACGTTTTGATGACGAATAACATATTTCTCCCACTACTGTCGGAGTCCTTCATTCTGCTGACTTTGGGATACGATGAGTATATCAGAAATGGATCAAAGTGATGACGGCTTAATGGGTCCTCTGTGATTGTTGTGAGAGTTCCAGGTTTTTCGACTGGATGGCGATGTATTCACTCCATGTGCCATGAGAGCCTGTGGTCAAGCGAAATGCGATTTGCGATCAATATCCAAATGTTGCGATAGTTTAGTAGACAATCCAAAAGAGAAGTGCAAAAATAGCGAATAGGTATTTCGTACACGATAGCTATAGGAAGTTATTGTTCTTAGTTATACATTGTTCAAATTCACGACTTACGTACTACTTAAATTAGAATAAACGGATGCCATAGATTGATTGATTGAACAGACGCAGATCATGCACGTGTTTAAAGGCATTTTATAGTTTCGCAGCGGCGTTCAGTCGTTCTGTTGAGTGCTCGTATTTCCTGACACTCCAAAAGCAGACATTGGTCTGACGAAGGTGTTAAGCACCGAAAGCTAACCGGCAACTTTTGCAGTCTTTCTGATTTTTGGAGACTCAATTTGAATAATTTTGCAGTAAACCTTTTGTAACACCATGAGACTTCGGGACAGATCAATTTGGATTTGAAGGCAGTGTTCACGATGATTTTCGTCCCCAGGTTTTTTACATAAAACAATGCGTTGGCCTCCAAGTGATACCAAAATAACGAAGAAACGGCGAGAAACGCATTAAAACGTCGTATTTCAGTGAAATTATTCTATAACATGGACTAGTTGTCTGGTTGGATGAACATGTTCTGGGTGGTTTTCACCTGTGGAAAATAGGGTGAATCGAAAATAGAACACTATGTTATGCAAAGCTGGATTAGTTAGGGCCCTAAGGAAAGCACAGAGCAATGGAGGGTAGAGAATAGCAAAGGACAAACATTCCCTGTGATACTTAAAGGCACAGGACACCAAAAAATTAATTTTGAGATTTCTCGCTTATCTTGGAGGCAGTCACGCGCTGATCACAAAGGTATCTCTAAAATCATCCAAGACCCCCTTTGAGCAGAGTCATGGCTCTTCAAAGACGCCTAGATTTTGAGGGTGAAAATTGGTGGACGAGTTGTCGCAGGCCTGTATTTCTCTTCATTCGCAATCGTTGCGTGAGAGAAAGCCACGATAAGGAGACAGTCCGGTAATGGACTGAAGAACGACGACTTGTTGGAATTCGTCCATCCATCGAGCCGCTATCGAGTTCGAAAATCTGTTAGGGGGTCGGGCCTGTGGTGGTGAGCGAAGGGGGCCGGGCCTGTGGCGATCGCTTATATCTCGCTTATTCGGCGGAAATGAGATCTGGCATTTGGCACGTGTTATACAGGAGAGATCTACTGCACAATTACATGAAAATCTCAAAATTCATGTCTGAGGGTGTACTGTGCCTTTAAGAGGCGGGGTGATACCTAAGGATTTCGTGCACCTCTGGTGCGTTTTTCTCAATTTCTACGTCATTTCAGTTCTACCCGGGGCCACTTAATCAATATAGCGGATAATCTCAAAATTGAAGATTAACGTGAACACTGCCTTTGAGGGAATTATTCGTTGTCGAGTTCTTGACTAAATTTGTATGCTGAAGATATCAACGAAGGAACTCGACAGACAAACGCTGAAGAGGCTATCAGCTCATAAAATGGAGCAGATTGTGTAGGATTCGGTCTACAGTTTTACCTCGTAGTCCAGGTACACAAAAATGAAGGAGTTGATCCCTCTTTGCAGTTTGGAACAATAGGTTAATCCTTCCTTTTTATGATAGCTTGAGGCTCTTTTTCTACCACCTTTTATTTTGGCTAGCTGGAATAGGTCATTCCATTGAAGCGCAGTGATTCCAAGTGGAACTTTGACTGCAAAAGACGGGCAGCTCTTTCGATGTGTAGTCTGTCCTCAATTACATTGTTTTGCTGTGCTTGTGCCACCTTAGTAGAAAAGTTTAAGTAGCTGCAACGAGCAACACGTTCTCTGATAGATTGCCGGCACACCATGTTAGGCTGGTCTGCATGTTCAGCACCAGAACTAGAAAAAGCTCTGGTGCAGAGCGCGTTCGAAGGGAGTGTTCACGATGAAAAAATTGTCTGTTTTCTCGCAGAAACGTAAGCTTTGGGTTTGTCTAAAGAGAGTGAGGACGGAAATAGGACGAAAAACGACCAGGAAATTGGTGAGAATCTCGCGGTTTGGCCAACCCATTGGGTCACCCCGCCTACTTCATCTAAAAGTTGTCCTGCTCAATGTCGGAACAGTTGGTGTTCGTCTCACCAAAGGAGCGACATCCGAATTTCGAATACTGTTTATCCCGATTAGTTCTAACTCTGCCATTTCGTGACTTGATGTCTAAGCAAAAGAGACTTGATGCTCATGTACAAGTCGCCATGAAGTCTTAATTTGCCGCGTTAAATTCACTGTATGGGTGAATTTGCCGCTAGGATAGGTGAGAATGAGGTGAATATCCCGTGAAAATGGTGCGAACTGGAAGCGAGAGAGGGTCCAGTTTACCCCGAAAATGAGGTGAAATTACCTCGAAAAATGGGTGAGTTTACCTCGAAAATTTCACGAATTTGAAGGTCCACAGCGCAAGAAGCCACGAATTTCCATCGAACCCTATTTGCGCAAAGGCTGAATTTTCCGAGCGGCTGGATATCAATTAGCGCAAAGAGTGAATTTGCCGCGAGTCATAGTGACCTAACACTATCAATCTTGACCGAGGAGTGCGGTGTGTTTTTGCATGTGATAAACGATTTCAGAAAACTCGCACTGGATGCGCTGCAGGCAAGAATGAAATTGGATGCTTGCTATCGGGATCAAATTCTAGAGCTCATAGAGAAAGCTGCTAAAATAACTACACCGTGAGGGGTTAATTTTGTTTCCACAGCGAGGCTGGGCACCTCGCAGCGGGTCGTGGCGGCTCCAGCCCGCCAACATCGTTGGTCGGAAAGGATCACTCAAATCTTGCAACAATTTATCCCCAATTCCGCAGTAAACTCACTCTGCCAATCCGAGACTTGATGCTTCGGGGAAAGCGGCCTTTATCACGCTCTGTTATCATTAGGCATCAAATCCACCTTTAGGCCCCCGTCATAGTCGGTGGATCTACTGAGTCCCACCGGGTCGATACGCATCTAGTTTGTGGGAAATGGGTGCAAAAAAATCAACCCACTGAGTCCAACTGCGACCGTCTGATGCCCACCGCAATCCCCCCGGTCGATACTGATGGTTCTCATGCGTACAAGGGCGGGGCCAATGCACCGACTGAGTCCCACTGAGTCCCACCGAAATCATCCTCACCCCACCCGGTCGATATAGGTGTTTTTCACGTGATTTTGGTGCATTTTTTTCGGCCGACTGCGACCCGCCGAGTCCCGACGCATCTCGACTCTCGTCGTCTGCGCTCTGCCCCACCTGCTGCTGATACGGAAATCAGATTCAGACATGTTGAAAACAAGAAAAATCAGCCTACAAACACGTTCCGATTCACAGCTGAGGTGATAATCGTCACTATCAATTGCGTGTTTCGCAGTGGAGTTGGTTGGCGCTGGGGGCAACCGGACTCAGTGGGACTCAGCAGGTTTTTCCACCCCGGACTCATTCGGACTCAGTCGGACTCAGCAGGTTTTTCGACGAAGTCTGACCGGGGCCTTAGCGCCGTCATCAAAGCTTATGCGCGCAAAGGGTGAATTTGCTGAGCGGTCGGATATCAGTTAGCGCAAAGCGTGAAAATACCGCCAGCGCTAACATGTTAATGCATATCAGTTGTTGAGCGGCTGGATATCAATCAGCGCAAAGGGTGAAATTACCGCCGGTGCTGGCATCTCAGAAATTTCTAAACAAGTGAAAAGATCTCAGTGAAAACATGATAAAACTATTGATCACGCCTCAATGTGCATACCATGAGCACAGCCGGTATAAAAACCGCCTCATCACAGTAGAGTCCTCATTCGGCATTCTGAAGTCTGACCTGAAAGGTGACTTGGGGTCACCCTCCGGAGGGCAGCATAATTTTGGCTGCTGGGAGGATACAGTGGGTATCCTCACTGCGGGTGGGGGGCGAGTTACGCCGCGGTCCGCAGAGGGTGGCTCCTCAACGCAGACCTCGGTGAAAATTACGCCCATGTTGCCGACAAGGCGGGGCTTCCTGTGCTGTGGACCTTCAAATTCATGAAATTTTCGAGGTAAACACCCATTTTTCGAGGTAAGTTCACCTAATTTTTGCGGTAAATTGGACCCACTCTCGCTGCCAGTTCGCACCATTTTCACGGGATATTCACCACATTCTCACCTATCCTAGCGGCAAATTCACCCACACATTGAATTTAACGCGGCAAATTAAGACTTCATGCCGACATGTACATGAGCATCAAGTCTCTTTTGCTGAGGCATCAAGTCTCGAATTGGCAGAGCACATCATTTCGCGTAACATTCACCTTATTTTCGCAGCATATTCACCCCAATTCTCACCTATCCTAGCGGCAAATTCACCCATACTTTCCGGCCACAGATGTTAGCGGACCGGAGCCGCCACGACCCACTGCGAGGTGGCCAGCCTAGCTGTGGAAACCAAATTGACCTCCTCACGGGGTAGTTATTTCTGGAGCCTTCTCTATAAGCTCTAAAATGATCGCGATGGAAAGCATCCAACTTTATCTTTGCCTTTTCTGAAATCAGCGCCGGTTTATGAAATCGTTTATCACATGCAAAAACAGACCGCACTCCTCGGTCGAGATTGATAATCATAGGCCACTACCACTCGTGGCAAATTCACCCTTTGCGCTGATTGATATCCAGCTGCTCAGCAAATTCACCCTTTGCGCGAATGAAATTTGGTGATGGCGCTTAAAGCCACGTTTTGACTGCATCGCTGCTGTTTTTCGTCGCAGCGATTTCGCACCCTCTGCTGCAGCTACGTAGCAGCGGCAGCGATTCTATCCATAGTACACAGCCTCACACGATCATCAGCGACCATCGAGAATCGCTCCTCCAGCAGCAAAGCAGTAAAACATAGAATTTCTTCACCGCGACCCAGCGATATAGGACATTTGCCACGAAGCGATCACAGTTGAAGCGCCTTTTCATTACGCGCGATGAAAAGGAAACAGTTTTCCCTCGCATGGCCGCAGCGATCAGGTGCAGTCACAACATGGCTTAAAGGCAATGTTCACGATAATTTTCGTTCCCGAGTTTTTCATATGAAACAATTCGTTGGCCCCCAAGTGTTACCGAAATTACGAAGAAACGGCTTGAAACGCCCTGAACCGTCTTATTTCGGTGACATTATTCTCTGGCGTGGACTAGTTGTCCGACTGGATGAACACGTTCACGGTGGTTGTCACCAGTAAAAATCGGGGCTAATCAAAAATGGATTAATATTTTAGGCAAAGCAGTATTAGTTAGGGTCCGAAGAAAAGGGCGGAGCAGTAGAGAGTAGAGAATCGCAAGGGACGGGTCCACAAAAGATTTCATTGTCACAACGAACAGTTCCAGTGAGAGTAAAAAGGTGGAGTGAGAGTAAAGGATTTGGGTCCTTTCTAGGGCGTTTTTCTCGATTTCTTCGTCATTTCAGTTCTACCCGGAGGCCAAACAATCGATTTAGCGGGTAATCTCAAAATCGAAGATTATCGTGAACACTGCCTTTAAAGGCACAGTTTAACCTCACAACCGTTAATCTGTTACGCTGATTCTAATGATGTCTCTGCAATCGTACAAGATCCCCTAGGAACGAAGTTATGGCCCCTTGAAAATTGAGCTAAAAAGCGTAGTGGACGAGTTGTCCGAGGCTTGTAACCTCCGCCATTTGCAACTGATGTATGCGAGCCGACTAGAATAAGGAGAGAGAGTAAGAATGAAGGGAAGAACAGGGCTTTTGATGGAAAACCATCGCTCATCTTGCCACTGTTGAGCTCGAAAGATCGTAAAAGGGGCGTGCCAAAGTGGATTCCGAATGTTGGAGCCCCAGAGTGGCTTCCTCCTATATCTCGCTTATTCGGAGGAATTGAGAGCTTGCGCTAAATAGGGTGGGTCTACTTCACAATTATGTAGAAATATCAGGTTTCGTCCCTGAGCTTAGACTGCGCCTTTAAGGTGAATTTGATGCCTAATGATATTAAAGGGTGATAAAGGCCGCTTTCCCCAAAGCACCAAGTCTTGAATTGGCGGAGAATACCCAACATATGCACTTAAAAACAGAAGTCGAAGCCGCTTGCCCAAGAATTTCAAAGCGCAAAAAAATTCTGACGTATGGTTCGATGTTTTCTCCTCAGTGATCAATACACGCGAACAAGCATAATTAAATATTGAAGAGTTTTGTTTGCCAGTTTTTTCTCCAGTATCCGAGTAGTTTATCGGGACTTTTCCTTTTTCTACTCTACTTAGGAAACTTTACTTCTCAAAAACAGTGAAAACTAGAATACGGTTTTATCGTGAACACTCTCTTTAAATGGATCGTTGGCGCCACTTTCTCCTATCTCGACGTTGGTGCACAACACATAACATACAATTCATCTCCGCATACGCGTTCAGTCCGCAACGTATACGTTGATTGCGAAAGCGTGCTGCGACGCGGTTGCAAGTATCCTCAGATAGTGATGTGGGATCACCCAGGCACCAAATACAAAAACCGCCCGGCTGATCCCACATCCCTGTCTGAGAAATCTCGCAACAGCGCCGCAGCACGCTTTCGCAATCAGCGTTCACTTTGCGGACTGAACGGCATTGCGGAGTTTAATTGAACCAAGATAGGCATGAAGGCCGTCTTACTCACATCACTGCATTGAAAACTTTTACTGTTATGACTGTTATCCTAGCACTGATTCCAAGTTGTTTTTAACCCACTATAAAAAGCGTTCGGGAGAGAAGTGAAGTTCAATTCTCGTGCAACCTTCACGTCGGCAGAGCAGTCTGCAATGAAGAAGCCAGCGAGTCTGTCGGCGGAATCACCTAATCTGTCAAGGGGATCATTGGAGTCAGGGAGCCCAGCCATGCCGTCTGGAGAATCCGTGAAGCAAGAGAACGTATCGGCAGAAACAATGAAGCCAGTTCAATGGTCAGTAGAGGTAGTGTACCCAGGAAAATGGTCAGTGGAGTCAATGAAGCCAGAGAAGTGGTCTGTGGAAGCAGTAAATGGAGGAAAGTGGTCGGTTGAGTCAGTGAAGCCAGCAGAAACAGTCAAAAAAGCAGCTCAATCGAAGGGCCTGCTGCCACGGAGAGGGAATCAAATGTTTTTCGCTTTGAATGGACTGTTTTTGTTCTTAGTAACAGTTAGTTCTCACCAGTGGCTGGTCTTATCTTCGCAGAGTATAGCTTACTATGTGTATGACACTTGCAGGTAGCTGCTTTGTATGTCACTATGTCCGCTTGTAAGATTGAAGAAATCAGTTGTGAGAAAGAAGTCAAGGCGAAACAGACAACCGCCGCAATAACTGAAGCGATCACCACAAGAACCGAAACAACAACTGAAGCAACAACTGAAGCAAGCACTGCGAAAACTTACGATGGTGACCGATTTATGGCACTTGCTGTGAGTTCGAGGTTCATTTATGTTCACTAGGAAACTTTTGCATGAGCCAGACTTACGCATGTTAAAGGCATCATACCCGCAGAAAACCGTATTTTAACAGGATTATAATTTGCCACCGGCACAAAATTCCCACGGAAGTGAAGTGGTTTTTCTTACCAGAGTTTTCCAAGAGTAGGCCCCAATATCGTGTTATCTCTATCACCGGTGAGGCTGTTTCCCTAATCCCTAGTGTGTTCAGCTTCAGCCGCTCACCTCCGGAGAACGACGGTGTGCGAATGAAAACACACCACTCTCAATTTCTTTTATACACTACCCTTTATCAACTGGTTATCAACAATTTTGTTTACAGTGAGAATTTTGTGCCGGTGGCAATTTATAATCGTCTCGTATTTTATTTTTTCATGTTTTTGGGTAGCTTGGCCTCACTAGTGAACGAAAAAGCCTAAGGGGCCTATGAAAAGCCTTCATTTGGGCACTATCCTAGACTGGGGGGCACTTAGGATTCAAGTCAGAAATGAAGTGATCGAGTGAAACCGATCGATAACGCATATTTCGCGATGTTTTGCACTTCCTATTGTGGTGTGACGGGACAAGCCAATCGTAGACGTCTTGCTGTATCACAGACGACCAGAGTGACGCAGACTGTCAGACTCCGGCGCTCGACCTCCTCCATGTGAGAACCACGATTTCGTGAGTATATTTCGGTGTGTATCGACCAGCTGAGACTCAGTCGATCGACCAGCTCTGACGAGGGCTTTAAGCCTCTTTCATAGTTTGCCGGCCGACGTCGGCCGACTAGTTACCAAATTTGACAAGTCAAGATAGGTTACAGGCACAGGACACTCAGAAAATTATTCTTTAGGTTATATAGACTCTGTTTCATTCCAAGTGAACTCATGTTTTCGGTTATCACAGCGTGGAGCGGTGGCTTTTTCGTCGAAACCTCCTTATCACCAGTTATATTTCACCGAGGCCCACCGCTCCGCTGCTGGTAATAATCGAAATCAACAGGTCACTACGGCTGTACCAGAGCTTACCTATCTTGGAGAGGGTCACACTCTGATCACAATGGTATTTCTGAAATCGTCCAAGACCCCCAACAAACGGAGTTATGGCTCCTTGAAAATGCTTGTATTTTTAGGGCGAAATTTGGTGGACGAGTTGTCTCAGGCCTGTATTTCTCTTCATTCGAAATCGTTGCGCGAGAGCAAAACAGGATGAGGAGATAGATCGGAGAGGGAGTGAAGAACGACGACTCGGTTGAAAATCATTCATCCATATCGCCGCGATTGGGATCGAAATTCAGGAAAGGGGCCGGGCCTGTGGTGGTGGCTGGAGGGGGTCGAGCCCGTGGTCGTCGCTTATATCTCGCTTACTTGGAGGAATTGAGATCTCGCATTTGGCACGTGTTATACAGGAGGGGTCTTCTACACAATTACACTAAAATCTCAAAATTCATATCTGCTTCGAGCGCTTCGAACTTAAAGGCGGCAATCCAGAATGAAATACCTAAACACTGCATCGGTGAAGAACGACAAAAACTTTGCGAAAGGGTTATATTAAAATTTCACGCTGTATTTTCCATTTGATGTACTGCTTAAAGGCACAGTACACCCTCAGATATGAATTTTGAGATTTTCATGTAATTGTGTAGAAGACCCCTCCTGTATAACACGTGCCAAATGCGAGATCTCAATTTCTCCAAATAAGCGAGATATAAGCGACCACCACAGGCCCGACCCCTTCCGCCCACCACCACAGGCCCGAGCCCCTAACAGACTTTCGAACTCGATAGCGGATCAGGGATGAGCGGAACACCGATTTCCGCACTTCCGCGGTTGCGGAAACAAGAACAAAATCACTTTGCTAGAGGAACTAATCGCGGGAATAAAACATCTGATGTCAAATGGCGTATTTGTGCACGTTGTTACGGTTCCCGCATTCAACCTGTTCTTGTTTCCGCACCTGCGGAAGGGCGAAAACCGGAATTCCGCTCATCCCTGTAGCGGATGGATGGATGGATGAATTCCAACAAGTCGTCGTTCTTCGGTTCACTGCCGGACTGTCTTCTTATTCTGGCTCGCTCTCGCACAACAATTGCGAATGAAGAGAAATACAGGCCTGAGATAACTCGTCCACCAATTTTTCACCCTCAAAATCTAGAAGACTTTGAAGGCCATATTTCTGTTCATAGAGGGTCCCAGACGATTTCAGAGATATCATTGTGATCAGCGTGTGACTCTCTCAAAGATAAGCATGGAATCTAAAAATTAATTTTTGGAAGTCCTGTGCCTTTAAAGGCAGTGGTCACTATGAAAAACGCTATCGAAAAAACTACAAAAATCAGTTTAGATAAGAAACAGCTGAAAAACTATGAGATTGGCGCGGTGAAAAACGGGCTAGAATTAGAGTTTTTAGGGCCCAAAGAAGCCAGTTCGTGCACACGTGCACAGCGATGACGAAAAAGATCGCAGTCTCATGCCGAGCAGTCAAAAATCATCGACATTCAGAGGAGGAAATAAATGCGAACTAGCCTAATGAAACCAGTTGAGCAATGAAAGACAGCACTCCAGTCAATGTCTTTGACTAGATGTGTACATAAATCCGAAGGTTCATTGATTGACATTCAATTTCAAGCCAGCTGATGCTCTTGATATAAGAGGTCATCGATACCGATGATGTGGAGTGGGCTCGTTCACCATCAAAAGACAAGAAAGTTCAGGCTTCAAATTTGGCCCAAAACTGAGGTTTTTTCGCGATTTTTTCTTATATGTCCCACTACTCGAGACCCAGAAACGGGTTTAGAGAGAGAAAGACGACAAGCATATTTGATCGCGACCACTGCCTTTAAGTGGATATAATAGAGAAGATAGATATTCCACATTCGATAACGAGTCGTCCGACGTCGGTCGGGCAACTGTGAAAGGGGCTTTATAGTTATGAAACGCACTGTGTTCTTGGGAATGAGTGGACTGCTCCGGCGGAAAGGGAGGTGAAGAAGATAAATAGCCCCTTAGCTCAGGCCGATTGAGTGGATGTAAAATGATGACGCTTACTGTTTTTTGTTTCAACCATGTTTGTCCAACGTGTTCTCTGTATTCAAGGAAAACGAAAAGAAAATTTATTCAGCTGTTTTCTCATCCTGCTGCAGCTCCGTACGTTGATATGGAACTCTCTAACGTTTATACACAGTTTATAAGAGCACATTATCCCAATGGGGCAGGAGCCTTGACTGATGTAAGTGAAATTGCTGATTTTTGTACATTAATGTTAGCCTAAAAGCTATATAGCATTGGCAAGAAGATTATAACTCATGTAGGTCTTTACGGGACGAATGTATTACCATGTGACAATGTCTATGTAAGGCATGGTGAAACAAAGCGTGGGACTGGCCGCGAGTCATTGATCCTAAGATAGTATAAGCTAGGAAACTTTGCCGACGCTCACTCCTCAGCCAAATACATGCGGAGCTAAGCCGCACAGACACGAGC
The DNA here is from genome assembly GCA_029168955.1 of Aplectana chamaeleonis. NCBI lineage: Eukaryota > Metazoa > Nematoda > Chromadorea > Rhabditida > Cosmocercidae > Aplectana > Aplectana chamaeleonis. The sequence continues at coordinate 1,103,663 of JAPDOI010000108.1, forward strand.
TCATGTGGCTGAGTTACACTGAGGTATGGCTCTGAATTCCGCCCCTCTCTTTCAATAAAAAAACCTCAAACTGATTGTTTAGATGGAGTCATTTTAGCCCGTTTTTGAAGCTTACAGACGCAAGCGATCTATTTCAAAACGCGTAGCTCAAACGAATCAACGAGTCTAGTAGCTTTGCTACCTACAGACTTTATCGCTAGCTTCGCCACCTCAACGGAGCGCACATGTTATAGTGTATCTCGTCCACCTTCGATGGAATACAAAAATGTTCATCTACTCATTCACATCGGCTATTCTCTAACAAGGAAGGCTTGTTACCTGTTGTAGGTCTGTGAGAGTATATAAATGACCCGTGCTTGAAATTAGCTAAATGGCTAAGGGTATTCCAAAAACGGCATTTTTATTGCTCAAACAAGGGTAAGGAAATTTTCGGGGCGTTCAGAAAAATTTGTTCGGATTCGGCTCAAAACAGCTTCAGCTGGGGGTTACTTAGGGAGCTGAAACCGAAGCTGGGGTCTATTCCGGGCCAGACATAGGGTTACTGTAGGTCACGGTAGGCATAATGTCTTTTAACAGACGATACCTACCTTAAAGTTTCGAAAATCGAAGAATGGACCTCAAATTCGTGTTCTAGCGTCCACCGTGTTCTAACACCCACAGTGGAATTTTGAGTTAAATGTGAGACTTTGACCGAGCAACCGTATACCCACCGTAACCTTTGAAGCTTCAGACCAAACCAGTCGTATTTTTTGAAATATTGACAAATGGGCCTCAGATTCGTAATCAGCACTCAGAACAACCCCGAGAAACAAGTTTTAAGCTCAATCCGAGACAATTTTTTCGAACGACCTAAAAATTGTCATTCGCTTACCCCTTTTCTATTGGCAAAGCTATAAAAATGCCCGCTTTTGGAAATCTCCTGTGAATCTCTCAGGCATTTAGCCGATTCTGAGTATAGAATACTGGGGCACTAGTGCTCCCTCTAGAACATAGTAAAGTGACACGTCGAAATTCCGTCTTGTGTGTGCAACCCTCCCTCGTAAATACTATGTATCGATTCATGCATGAAGTCGATAGCGATATTGAGGGTGCATGCATATTATAAGCTCGATTTCGTTCATAACCGTACGGTATACAACAAATGTACAACATATGTACCTTTGTGTCACTCTAATTATGATTTCATGTAAAAATTTTCAGAGAGGGATCAGAGAAGCTATCGAAATGGGGAAGTCTCTCGGCAAGCGTTACGTGGAGTCTGGATTCATACACTCTCCTCCTCGATATAATGAGGTTTGCAGTGAACCTTGCTGGCAAGGGAACGACTAGATCCAGTCATCAGTACTATTCATGAAACCAGTGGAAGTTTTCATGAAACTACGGGAACCTCCCGAGAGGGTCCAAAGTCCGTCCACCGCATAAATCGGCTGGTTCTAAAAACCTTTCCGGGAGGCTTCCGTAGTTCCATGATTACGACCTCAGGTTTTTCTGAATAACTACTTCCCGGGTATTCACAAAAACAATATTCTAGCTGCCCAAGTAATGGTAAAAGAGAAAGTTATGAGCGTAGACGTTTGCGAGCTCTGTATGTGAAATAGAATTTATCTGTCGTAAACTGTCTTCATCGTTCTAATTATCGGACACGTGTCCGATTCTCGTGTTCAGCGCCTCAGATGATCCTTCCTGGAAGAAGTTTGGTAGATTTTTTGAAATTTCTTTTTCCGAAAACTTTTTTTGACTATCACTCCGGCTGCTAAAATAGGGTTTTTGGACGTACACGGAAGGTGGCCGATGAGAAAAACGTGGCTACATGCGTAGTTCTGGCAACCAGTTCTGGTCTCTCTCTAGTGAGAACAAATCTGCACAATCGATGATGTCTTGGCAAACGTCTCTCCAAAAGTTGTAGATAATGAACAAAGTTACATGAATGAACGTTCACATTTCGCCCTCAGACAATCTCAGGCTAGTAGCAGAACAAGCTCCTCCCTCCCCGCCCACCTCAACAGAATAACAGCAGCTGCCGAAGATTGGGCTCTTCTTACTACCTTCCCTGAATTTGAAACGGAAGCCACATCGTGCTGAAGTCCTGCAACAACTGTTGGGTTCGTAGCCACAGCTATAAAGTTTTTGTCAGACTAACTGGCTATTCGGAGACTAGTCATTCTTTCGGCCGCCAACCCAGCTGTGGAGAGGATAGCGACAATCTTGATTTTGCCTTTGAAACTGAAACAAGTTGGCTGATGACTTTTCTAGCTTAAGTACGTTTTGGTGGAGTCGCTGTTTTTAGGGCTCGAATTAAGCAAATCAAAAATGGGCCTTTCCGATCAAATGTCGACTCAACTTTACCCCAACTCAATGCTCTCTATTTTTGAATCGTAATCAAAAAGTTTTGGAAAAAAATGGGAAAGAAACTGTTCGTTGACGGAAAGCACGCTAAAAGAGGAACAATGACCTATAGGACTCCTGGACCCTCACTCGAATTCGGAAGAAAATTTTCAACAGATTTGTTTGGATGGTTTTGGCGACTGCAAATCTCATGATTCTTAGCGATCGCAAGGCCTATGCGAAAACCAAACCACCACAGGTTTGATCTCCTTGAAACCTGGGCACTGCTTTCAATCTTGTGCTGGCTTCTGAGCCTAAAAGGTTGTTAGTATGGAATTTTTATTGGCCGACGTTTCAACGATTTCGTCGTTCTTGAGGCTCTAAATGGTCCGAAGTCCAATTTCAAATAAAATTCATCCGACCATGTTCGGAAAGGGAGCAAATCACAACCGGAATCTAAAGCGAAGGTTTGTTAGATCACTGTGAGAGGGCAACTTCTCACACCAGCGGGAAGGTGCCTGTTACTCGTGTTTGTCACTGTTCCCGTGACTGCCAGTATTTCGTTAAGCTCCTCCGTGTCCGTTGAGGCTGGCTTTTGTCAAAAGCACAGTCTAACTTTAGAGTCGTTTTCCTGTTCCCTCACCTATCTTGAAGACGGTCCCACGCTAATTCCAATGATGTCTCTGAAATCGTAAAAGACCCTCGAGGAAAGGAGTTACGGCCCCTCTAAAACCGAGCTACGGAAGCATGGTGGACAAATTGGTGGGGGGGCACCATCTCAGACAAACTGATATTAGCAAGGGACTAGCAAAAGCCCACTCTCAGCCCCATTCGCACTGATGCAGGCTCAAGGCCGATTAAGGGAGCACTACTGCTAGGTGTGTGGTCGCGCGTGATTGGTCGGGGGCGTGCCTGTCCATTAGAGATATAGACTCCCTTGCTGATTCGGGATGACCACCGCTCGACATCGACTCCCTCGCTCATGCAGCGCTAGATGAGATGCTTGTAACTTCCGCCATTTGCAGCCGTTATATGCGAGCCAACCTGAATTAAGGGAGAGTCTCAAAATGAATGGAAAAACGGGGATATTAATCGAGAACCATTGCACACCTAACCACAGTTGAGCTCGAAGGATTGTAAAAGGAACGTGCCAGAGTGGCTTTCAGGGTTTTTTCTTCACAATTATGTGGGAATTTCAGATTTTGTCCCTGAGCTCAGTCTGGGCCACCAGTACCACATGTTGTATGGCATGATCTGACATACCACTTTCGACGACGGCTGATCAACGAACGACAGTACTATAGCTGACTAAGTGGGATAAACAATAATAAGCACTTTATATCAAAGTCGTTTCCTCGGTGATCTTCTATTCGGTGCCTACCAAAAGGACTTTCTGGTGCGCTTATACACTTAGACAAGTGATGTTCCTTCACGCGAACGCTTAGCATCCTTCCAATTTCGCCAAAAAATCGCAGGCTAAGTACTGGAGCTAGTAACCCGTCTGCGCGCAATCTCTTCTTCTTTGCAGCCACGAAGAGAGTATTGCTATAGGCCCAGAAACTGGGCGACCAGCTTCGGATTCGTCAAAGGTCCATGGGAGTCAATATTGTGGGTTTTCTATCTCCAATTCCTTCATTCGGACTAATCCTGCAGTTCGGCATTATGCAGGCTTTATCGTATACCCTGTTTGGAACTAATTTGCGTCTGAGATTGTAGCCAAGGGTGTCAACGGAATTAGATTCATTCGGAAAGTCTGCTCGTACAAGACATCTACGTATAGCTGCAGAGACTTAGCACGAAATGAAAGGAAGTCGGAGACACACTTTCTTCTCTAGCTCTTGGCGGAGGTCGTGGCTGCCAATATTTGGATGAGCTGCTCCTTACCCGTTGAGGCTGGCTATTTGTCAGGAAAGCAGTAAGCCAGATCATGCCATATAACATGCGGTACTGGTGGTCGTCATTCACATTCCGGCGTCCAGTGAACGAGTGCTCAACTGGTGGGATAAAGGTAAGCTATCGCTCGTCACTCACCACAATCTATGTCAGGCGGCAACTTTCAAGACATCGAGTTGTCTGCCTGCGAAGCTCAACAAACGCCAGCCTCAACGTACACAAAGGAGCTCAACGAAATACTGACAGACACGGACAACAGTGACAAGCACGAGTAACAGGCACCTCTCCATTGGTGCGAAAAGTTGTCACCTTACAAAGATCGTATAACAAACCTCCTTCTTCTAGATTCAGGGGCGGTAGTAAACTAGACAGAACTCAGAGTTCAGAACCATGATCATGTCCGAGTTACGAGGAGGAATTGATGTTCGAGACATCGTTGTTACCCTCAATCTTACTGGGAACTGCCGCATACATAATTGTTTGCGAAACTTACACCCCCTGGGAGGCGATCTCGCAAGTTCTGTTTCAATGGCAGCGATACATCTCTTTGCACCATGCCCCGTTGCTTACAATGTACGCAAGATGATTGACATCCTAAAGTGTTGCAGATGCATGTTAAAAAGTGGTTGCGCGCGGAATCGAACCACTGACCGTGCCGACAGCAGCAGGGCGACATTGCGCTACACCACCCAGCCACGGAGGGATTCGCTACTGGGGCCGTATTCGTTGACATTTAAAATGGGGACATGCCAACGTATCAGTCTCTCCCATCACGTAGCTGATCATTGTAACCAAGTTTTGTGGCGATAGCGACTGATAGGATAGCCTAACCCTTTTAGAAACCTTCATGCATACAATCCCTGATAGGCTCCCCTGGGTTCTTTACCCGTCGTTCATGTACAACAACCGTCGCAACTTTCAAGAAAAATCTTAGCTCTTGCAGCGACGAGAGCTAAAATCAGTTTTTGATAAGCGTGCACTTTTCCTTCTTCAGTCCACGTTGTGTTCCGTATATAATGGAAGTCACATTTTCTGGTCAGATATGATATTCGTGCTTTCATTCACCGATCCGTTCAGCTAATTGTTTTTCCTCTATTTAATCTCTCTTTCTTTGGTTTGATTTTCTGCGTTCCCCCATTTTTCTTGATAATGTTTTTGGATTTAACTGAAATTACGAATTGAGAGTAAATCGGCCGAATATTTCGTCAGAAGAGTAGCTTGCCCAGTATTCTTAAAAAACTCAATTTCGAAGTCTTTTTGGAGTTTCAGGTCTGCGTGGCTTCTCCTTTCGTCTGTTTTCATATATGATATTTCATATATCCTATAGGAACTCTACGATTCACTTCTGTTTTGACCCAAAAGCATTTGTTTTCTTAGGCAACTTAAACAAAAAGGAGAAATAAAACACACAAGTTCTCGTTTTCACCTTTGCAAAATCCACATTTCACCAAATCCGAAAGTTGTCGGCAGAAAAATTCAGGAAAGATACACTGGAAGAATAGAACTTCGCAGTTAAGGACGAAATAGCTGATATTCAATTCTCCAGGATAGATGAATAAATTCGGAAAACTGTCCTTCATTGGATTCGGATGAATATTAGGAGAATTCTTGCAATAATCAGAGAAATTTTTTGAAAAAATTCCCAAAGCAAAAAGTTCACTTATTTTTTAGGGCAGGTTTTTCGACTGCTGAGTATCCTAAATCCAGGCCCCGAGGTTGGCCGAATTTTCGAAAATTGATTATCACGTCTAAACTACATAATAAATCGAATATATCAGCAAGAGTGAGAAATAATTTTCTTTTTGGCTGTGTTTATAACGAACGCAATATTCGTATAGATCTTAACAGCGAGATGTTATTCTTCCATGTGTTTCTCTGAAGAAACATAGTTCCAGGATGCTTTTTGAAAGTGGTAATGTATCGATTACGAAGGTGATAATGGCAATGTGTGTTTTGTTTTTTCTCAAGATTACGCGAGAAAAAGTAAGGTATAGGGTCACGACAAAAGTGATTAGTAAACTAAAAATAAGCAGAGACGAAAGAAAAAAAACAAAGCAAACACAAAATTCGAAAATAATAACTTTAAAATCTCCAATTTAGCGCATTCTGAAGCAGCTATTTCTTTGACAGGTCTCTCGGCCAGTTATAACTATTTTCGATATGTTCTTCTGGACCAAAAACATTAACAGGAAAAATCGGAAACACAATACAAGAAACCTGGCCAAAAAAAGAGTAATCAGAGGTGGAACAATCAGCTGCTCTGTCCTTCGCTGATCGATCAACGAAGGAAAATATTGCTGTATCGATCGCGTTGTCACTGCACATGGCGAATGGTACGCCAGCAGTTCGGGAATTGACGTGTATTTAGATTGTTCTTGGCTCAACTGCGGCTGCAATGATGATGGATTAAGAACTCCGAGTTGGCGGGTTACGCTAAAAAGTCCTCTCGAGGACTTTCCATTCTAACCCGCCATCGTTTTCTCACCGCTGACCTGCGGAGAGCGCCGATTAATTCGCGGACATCAATGTTCGCGATTGAGGGTTTCGAGGGGGGTAACATGATAGTTAACAGGTAATAACATCGAAGATTAGTTCTAGGATTTCCACAGAAGCTTATTTCGGCTTTGAATGTTAAAACACTGTTTTTTGTCCTGACTAATAACCTCATAATTGACATCGATGTTAAAAGTCTTGGTTAACATCGTAGTTTGGCTGGTTTACTACCACCCCAGGGTGCGGTTTGCTCCCTTTTTGAACACGGTCGAATGAGTTCTATTTCATGTACGACCTTGAACCATTTTAGGCCTTGAGAACGACGAAATCGTCGGAACGTCGTCCAATAAATATCCTACCCTAACAACCTACGAGGCACAGAGAAACAAAAACAAAATATTTTACAAAGTTTGAGTCCCATGAAGCAGGAGCGTTTTGCCCCCTATTTTTTTATATGGAAGCCACAGATCGAATTGGATAGTTTCTATATTTTTTCTGAGAAACGCTCCTCAGAGAACTTTTGGCGTTGAAGGCACAGTCCAGTCTCAGAATCGTTTCTCTGCCTATCTTGAGTGCGGTCCCACGCTGATTCCAATGATGCCTCTGGATTTGTAGAGGAACCCCTAGGATCTGAGTTATGGCCCCTCATAAATTGAGCTAGGGAAGCATTGTGGTCAAGTTGTCCTAGGCTTGTAACTTGCGTTATTTTCAACCGATGTATGCGAGCCGAACTGACAAAGAGAAGTTGAGAATGAAGGGAAGAACGACGTTATTGGTAAGAAACCATCGCTCATCTCGCCACTACTGAACACGAAAGAGCGTAAAAGGGGTGTGCCAAAGTGGCTTCCTTATATGGGCACCCCTGGGTGGCTTCCTCCTATATCTCGCTTATTCAAAGGAATTCAGAGCTCGCACTCGGCAGGTGCTATATATGATGGGTATACTCCACAATCATTTGGAAATCTCAGATTTCGTCCGTGAGCTTCGACTGTGCCTTCAATACACTTCCTGACCTCTCATACGAATTTCAGAAGACTGTTTTCCAAGACTTCATTAATCGTTCAGAATGCTCACTAATGAGAAATGCCACTTCGGCTCTTGTAAACGTTTCTATTTTTAGATCGACTTTCGAAGCGCGGCTAGTCACGCAAGCATTCAAACGTCACTTAGAGTTGGTTCCGGAATGTGGACATCAATGAGTGGTCTCCAATTTCTTCCGATTCACACCAGTAAAGATGACCTAGTACGTGTTTGGCTACATACTGTGTGATCATTGTCCGCACGCGTGATACGGTTCGTGTAGATGGGGTCGAAAGCGAAAAAAGGAGATAGGGTGCACATTATCAAAAATGAGGTGGCAGGTATGCCGCGCCTTGTGCTCAGCATTGGGTGACTTTAAGTGAATCCTTCTCGCGCTGTATTTCCATTCGATTTTTTCTGCAGAACTGCCCACAAAACCTGCAGTTTCTTTTAAGGTCCTTAACTACGAATTGGAGTGCACATTCGACGTTAAGCGCAGAAGAGAGAAGTGTGGAGACGGAGACGAAGACTTAGACGAATGGGCAAGTTTTTGACACAACTCTACCTCACTCGAATTGTTATGATGACATAACAGGATAACCCTGCGGGAAGGCTTCATCCTAACTAAACAAGAATCTTCCGTTTTTTTTTTTGGGGGGGGAGCTTTCATCTCACTGGGAGGCTTCCCTAAAACAAGTGTATGGTCCCTAACCACTTGCTTAATGCGGGCTGTTGCAACCCGCCCTCTAACTTCAGTTCTAACCCCTCTATAGCTTTGATAGATGGTCTGTCTTCCCTATACTGTTAGGTTTATGCATAATTTTTTTGAAAATTCGATGCTTTATTTAAAAAGCTTCAAGGAAAAATTTTCTCTCAAACTGCTTTAAATCGTTTGCGACCACCGTCTACTACATATATTTTGTGAAGCATGCGGACTCCGCGTGGGAGGACTGTCCTTTTCTCTAAGCTAATCCATGAATAGCATCAAGCAGCGGGGCGGTCGATCATAGCGAAATATAACAATGATAAGGAGATTTTCGCATGATAAGCTCGACAAGCCTTACTTTGACCGGCTCAAAATGAGGAAGCCAGGCTATACCTACAAGCTGCCGAATCGTCCGATGTTTTTTTTATTCTCCGATTTTATACTCAAGGTAGGAATAGATTTGCTTCCAGAATGATAAGATCAGTATTTTTCAGAATTTTTACACTTGCGAAGCGAAGCGGAACGGTTTTACATACATACAAGAGTTCAGGCGGGCGGACTTCTGGTTTGCGAGTGTGGGTAAATAGCAGTTCTTATGTTGATCTAGCTCAAGACGTTAGGTACCGAAGCGAACCCACTCATGCGGGTTTACTACGGGCAGAGGTGTCGCACGCCTTCTAATAAAACTAGAAGTAGTCATAAATATAAGCATGTGTGTAGGCGCTTCGGCCAACCTAGTCTAGTGATTGGATGTGGCTGGGGGTGGACCGCCGCTCGCAATCGAAACTTCCACTAAACCCCGCACGACCATCGCAAGTAATCTCGTCTGAGCTGTTCTGATAGACTAGAGTTGGCGAAGAGTCCACTCATGAAATTCACCACAACACCCCACCAGCATCAGTTGAACAACATCGGGCTCGTTTCGAGAAGAGTTCCATGAATATTAATCTCCATTCGACCTCTTTCTCTTCTTTAGCGTTTGTTCCGCTCAAATGCGGGATCCGTTTTTCTTATGCGCTGACGCCATTTTCCTTGTCCATGCGCCTGGTCAGGGAGCACGCCAGCTAATTTGAAATCGGTGTGCAACGTGTCAAGCCACCGCTCCGTTGACCGTCCTCTCGGACTTTTTCCAGGCACGTCAAGGTTGATTCCAGCCTTGCGAACAGTGTAACTTCCAGTACGAATAACGTGCCCATACCATCGCAATCGAAATTCGCGAAGATTCCCTCGTCGCCCTTCACGCTGCGTCGGTCGCTCTCGTCGCCGAATCTAGCCGATTTTGCATCAACCAGCTGTGTTCGTCGCTGCGAGCAACGCCGCGACTTCAATTCTGCAGACCCTTATGAAATAGCCCAGTCGCTCGGCGACCGCGACTGTAACTGCAAACTGTTGCAACACATCGCGACTCTCTGCGAGATATGTTGTCGCGATGGGTTTTGGAGCCGTTGGCAGTGCAGCGACTAGTCGAAACGACCAGTTACGGATGTGGCTTTTTTCGACAGGCTCAAAATTAGGGAGCTAGGCTAAACTTTGTTCTGTAAGTAAGCAAGCTAAGGTATTTCAGACTTAACGCATTCTTCATTGTTTCCCACTTATTGCTAATTCTGTCTGAAATTTCGCATTTTAGTCGCTGACTGATGTTGAATTGCCTGAAGACATAAAAATACATTTGTACCTCATGAAGAAAACATACATTGCTGTAAGTCCCATTCATGGTTTTTCTTTAAAAAAATGTATCTGCGTGGAGTGATGAGCCAATAACCATGCGATGGTATCGCTTATTCCATCATGTTCCCCTTTTTCTGATTTGCACGTCAACAATCAAAGAGCGTCGTCCTATTCCTCAGTTAGTGGCCACAGCATGTCGATGAGATGTTTTCCTATGGAACTCCTTCTGACATGCGGAACATGTCGTGTCGAAAGAATATCAAATGAGTCTGTTCAATGTTGTGTAACACCTGCACATTGGCCCGGAATATATGCCATCTTCGCAGCTGATCACGACCTGTTGTTTCGCGGTTACCGCTCTATTTGATAGCTACCCTGCGCCATATAAGTATACAAACACAAGAAAAATGGGCTGAAGAGACATTTGATCGGTGTTTCAGACATTGAATTGCATCTTTAGTTTTTCTATTACGCCAAAGATGGTGAAAACTTGTGTGACCGTAACTTGTCGAATTAGCCGCCAATAATAGAAAAAAGTTCAATAGAATTGCCACATATGTAGACTTATCCGCTCATACGAGTCTAGGCCGAGAGTGCAGCGGAGCGGTCGTTTTAGGCAGAATATTGCAGTGAGAAGGAGATTTCGACTTAAAGGCAGTGTCCACGATAAAAACCATGTCTGATTTTTTTGTGGAGATCGGCAGCTGCGGGGCCTAGCGCAACCCTAACGTTGAAAAAACTAAGAACATTGAGCTTGGAACGGTCCCCTATGGCCCCAAAGTTGGACACCCGTCAGCTCGTCACACCCAGATGCACTTTCCACGCCCACCGACGTGAACAAATGAATTTTCGAGATTGTGAGATGAGCAATGGTTTCCGATTAATAACCCCGTTCCCTTCATTCTCAACTTCTCTCTTTACTCAGGTCAGCTCGCGTACATCGGCTGCAAAAGATGGAAATCACAAGCCTCGGACAACTCGTCCACCATGTTTCCTTAGCTAAATCTTTGAGGGACCATAACTCCGTTCCCAGAAGGTCTTGTACGATTCCAAAAAGGTCTTTGCAATCAGCATGGGATCGTCTTCAAGATAGACGGAAAAGCAGAAAAACGATTCTTATCGTGAACACTGCCTTTAAAATGCTCGAACGGCCTCACTTCGACCAGCTTCGAATGAAGGAGACAGGCTATAAGTATAGCCTAGTTCCCTCATTTTGAAGCGGTCGAAGGAAGGCTTATCAGGTTTATGATGTCAAAATCTTCTTATCCCTTTCATATTTTGCTATGACCAACCGCTCCGCTGCTTACTCCGCCTGGACTCATCCGAGCAAGCTAGGCTTTCTGTACAATTTATGGAACTGACTTGATGCTTGCGTTCTCCTTCTTCTATTATACGAGCGCTGGAAATGATTTTGTGGCAGACGCCTAAAATATGACATTCATATTTGCTGCGGAACTTACTATGCCACGGAGTGAGAGTTTTATGACGCAGAGTGCGAAAAATGATGACTGTGCGATAGGCCGATGCCGGTGTAAATTGTGAACAACGGGCCGTTAACGGTCAGGCAACAGGACGCTGACACACATAACATCGGCATTGATCGTGAAGAGACTTCGCGTTCACTGTTGAAGGTTGGCGTAAACTCGGTGCTCCTATGCTACAGCATATGGCACCGAGTTTGCGCCAACCTTCAACAGTGAACGCGAAGTCTCTTCACGATCCGTGTCGACGTTACATCGGGGATCAAGACGTAGATTGACGGGAAGCGGCTCGTTTCACCTCAATATCTAAGATTAAAAAATGCTCATTTTCAGGCGCTTGAATCAATGATTGGCGTTGACAATCAAACTGCATTGATCCTGAGGCAAGGTCATCTCATGAGATATGTTAAGGAGACAATCGCTACACAATTGAGGACATTTCATCAAACGAGGACACGAAAGCTTTCAGTACTTTCCATGGTACACCACTTTTAAATGCCCTATATTTCTTTTTCAAATAATGATATCAAGAAAAAATGTTTCAGGATAGAGTGCTTTTCACGGCATTCCTCAACTCTCTTCTGCAGGAGAAACAAGATCTCGTTCTCGACAACAGAATATTGCTTATCGAGATAAGCCATTCTGACAGAATTACTTCTGCTGAGGTAGGCTATTTCGATTCAGGGGCAGCATGCACGCACGCAAGTGCTACGAAGGGGTTGGGGCAGGGTTTGGAGCGTTTCCGCGTTTGATGATAGCAGAGCGAGGGTTGAAAAGGGTTGGGATAGCACTGAAAACTCGTTCGCTCGCCAACGCCACCTACTCAGAAAATCGCCGCATTCAATGCGTGTTCAATATGAATTCAATTCCAGTGACCACACCCATCGAAAGGCTTTGTCGCAGTAGCACGTGCTCCAAACAGCAGCACGTGCTGCAAAATTTTATCGCAGGGGCACGTGCTGCAAAATTTAACTGCAGGAGCTTGTGCTGCAAGGTAGTCCAGCGCTATCGTAACAGCACACCGACACGCGACGCGGCCGGCACACCGTCATACGGCTCTGCCAGCTCGCCGAGCGGACGAACCTCCAGCGGCCGGGTAGGTCAAGTACCGTAAACTTGGGTAATTGGACCAGTGACGCTGCGGACCTCTTAATCCCGTCTCAAGAGTGCAGTTAGGTCCCGTACGCGTTCTTCGGCGCTTGTTGCACTCCCAGTTAGGTCCCGCACGCGTTCTTTGGTGCTTGGCACACATCCAATTAAGCCCGCACAATAAGTGGTGTGCATAAGATTCCTGCTTCTTATCATTCAATAGCTTCACCGGACTCACACACACAAAAAACTCACACACAGACACACATTTTAAATTTTACAAAATGACCGAGATTCTGTAACGAGGGGTGTGCGCACAAGCCATTCTTTACCAAATCAGGTGCTCGCTTCGCGTGCACCACAATTTTCTAATAGATAGGCCGACGTTAACATGTTTTCAAAGAAGTTGATGTAGGTAATTCCATAGCTATGGATTCACTCCCCGGTAGGGGCTACCTTGTATTTTTCGAGGACGGTAAGCATACGGCCTCTGGAGTGTTGAGCGCGATTCTGCAACCCGTTCATCGATTTTCGATAGATTACGGTAGATTACGGCGGGCATACGGTCAGAGTCTCATATTTGGCTTAAAACTTCACCGTGGGTGGTGTTGTTATGTGCGACGCCATTTGAAGATTATTTTTTGATTTTCGGAACTTTAAGGTATGTAACGCCAGTTAAAAAGAAATAGGCCCACCGTAACCTACAGTAACTCTAAGTGTAGCGAAAACACAAACCAAATTCACGTTCAATTTTTCGTTTCTACATAGTGTGGGCGAAGCCTGATTCTATGCCCTGAGGGCGCATAGTTGCCGCTCGGGCACGCAAACTACATTTGAAGTATGACTACACATATTTCATGAACGCAGGTTGAAGCTAAAGAGCGCTATATAATGTGAAATTCTTGAAAAAAGCTCCAAATGATCTTGAATTGGCCGAATATCAGTTTCAAAAACAATATCCGAAAGGAGGGTACCAATCGACTGGAAATGTTTCAGAAATCATTTTTAGATAGGTGAAAAAATATTTTTGTCAAAGAACTGAACTTCACCTGTCACCCCACCGGACATTGAAAACATCTGTCAAAAAATCGGAAACGTTTCGTCCATAAACATGACCTAGTGAGGGGAATCGCTAGACAGGTGATGGGAGATTTGAAGTTCCGGAGATGAGTTCCTAAAATCGATTCTAAGCCGAGTTCTGGCCGGTCAATGGTGCTGTGGTCCCATGGTGGTCCGGAAGCTCCACCGGACCACCTGGGCCAAAAACAGAGATCGGAGAGTTTTTCGGTTTCTAAAGTGCTTTCACGCCTCCCATCTGGCTGAAACTTTAAACAGTAACGTCTACCAATTTTTTCACCTTTCCTAGATAGTCGTTTTATTTTAGCCGAAAAAATGTCCCTCTCCGGAGGGGTCGTTTTTCAGGCTCACCCGGACCACCGCTGTGCCTGACTCTGCTTACACTTGGACTGAGCAGCGGCACAGCGGTCGCGGAAATTTCCTCGCAGAGCAAGTCAGCATTATTCATTTACTGTGACAGACATGAAACTTCCTCGATGGTGTTGCAGTTTCTATTTCGACTTTACATTAGTTAGGCATACCTTACTCTGATGATCCATCTTCACTGCGGGTCGTCGCCGTGTGGACCACATCTCAACCTGCTCGGTCGATCCCGAGCAAGGGACATCCAGTGATGGCGATTTTCTGGAAGCCCTCGCTCAGTGCAGAACGTTTTGACTCTGCCTAAAAATACAGAGTTCCATATTGTGGGAGGACGGCCTAGAGGCCGGCGGCAATCACGTGGTAACCAGACTGTTGTAGGGAGGCTCCATCGGTCATTCATACGGCGCGGCACGTGTCCTACCCATCGGTGTTTGAACCGGGCCATGAACAGCAGAGGATTCATTAACTGCGACTGCTTCCGGAGATCAGCACTAAGTACGTCAGCAGCTCGCTGGGCACGACGATTATTCTTCAGTAGTCTGAGTTCCAAGGACCTGTGAGCTGCCCTTATGGATTGTCTGGTCACCTTCGTTTCAGCCCATGTCTCGCTTCCATAGCACAACGCAAGTTGCACCGTAGTGTTGAACAAACGTGCTCGTGTCTTCACAGCACGCAATTTGTCTGTCATTTCCACTATCGATTCAAGTGCAGACCAGGCGACTCGTCGTCTCCGTCCAATCTCCGTAGACAAGTCGTTCTGCATGCTCACCTCTCTTCCGAAGTAGACGTAGCTGTTCGTAGTGCGTAGGGGAACTACAGAGTTCCGAGACGAATGGGGCTGTTGTCGCACCACTGGTCGATCGCTTTGCCTGCAGCGTCCAATTCGTCGAGCATTCCTTCGAGATCTGCGAAAGACGAACCCATTAGCACAATGTCGTCAGCGAAGCGCAAGTTGGATTGCCTGCACCCGTCTATGAGGATACCGTTCATATCCCAGTCGATGTGGCGCATTACGTCTTGTAAGGCGGTCGTGAACAGCTTCGGCAAGATGGTATCTTCCTGTATGACAGCCTTTCCACCCGACACCTTCATTAGCTAGGCATAATTGGTAAAAAAATGCTTGAATTAGAGATAGTCTGAAAAAGTTATAATGTGGTGTAAAATGATACGAATACGACTTGCTATCATATTAGGAAGATATATAGTTGACTTTCGATTTTTCTTAGCAACGGCAATGGTTGCTACAGACTTCCTTCTTCAGCGGACGTTTCGACGAGATTGGCCTTTTCAGAGCTTGAGAAAAACCAAAATAAAGTCTGAAAAAACTACCCCCTATCAAACCCCATTGCATCTTACACGCTAACTGGCATTAACACGGAAGTGAGCAAAAGACATGATGCCATAGGGGGTCGGCAGAGTTGAAGTCGCGGCTTTGCTCGCAGCGACGAACAGCACTGGGTGATGCAATATCGATTACATTCGGCGACGATGGCGACCGACGCTGCGTGAACGACGAAGAGGGGGCACCGCAGTGTATTGACACCGCGACGGCCCTACATCACTGCCAGCGAGCGGCAACCGACGCCGCGACGATAATGTTTCGAAACATTTCGGTCGCCGCGTCAAGGCTGCTGTTGCTCGGCGACCACTCGCCGGTCTCTGCAACTCTGCAAACCCCTATGGTAAACACTAGCCTTCGGGAGGGACCGATTGGCCAAATAGCATCGGATGGAACTTCTGAGGGCGACTAACAGACAAGAACTCTCGAGAACACATATACACAGAGCCCGCCCTCAGACCAACCGATAGTTAAGAATGCGCGTAGGTCCTGGGTCATCGCAACGTAATCGTCCGTCCTATTATTTTTTTGCTGTTTCCGCGGTAAATGAATCGAGAGCTCTGCGCGCTGAGATGTCACATTCCCGGGCAATGATCGTGACCGTCACCGGGAAACATATGTTTCCGTGGCTGCGAACTTGGTATTTGGAAGAATATCTAGTTGTCCAGACTCCTTAGTTCAGAGTGACACGAAAATATGCCGTAGAAGTTTGTCGAAAATACGTCAAAACTACTCGGTACAGTATAAACCCTTCAGAACTTTGTATTTCGACTTACGTGCGCGAAACCTACAATCGAAAAACTTGCAATAGTGCAACTCGCTGGACCCTATCTACAGCACAACAATCAAGGGATTTCGTACGAGGAGGATCTAACACCTAACGTTCTGCGGGAGAACCTGTTGGGTGAGGCGTTGACTTGCTGTGAGGCTTTGGCTTTTAATTCCGCCTTACAGTTCAGTCGACACACAGTTAATCCTCACTAAAGAATATGGGAATCTATCGTAATATTCTGCTGTGTCAAGGATATGAATAATTACACCTTTAACTGCTATTTCAGTCTTGTTAAATGTCACGCATCAGAATATCGTGAATTGGCTTGAGTCAGAAGAATCACGTTTTTGCCCTTTTTTGATCTATTCATGTGTATGTTGCCCATATAAAGTTTGTTTAATTTCTACCTTTGCCCATCCTCACAACATCCATTAGCTAGTTTGAGTAAGCGTCACCAAGCCCTTAGAGACCTATTTTGTAAGCATCAGTCACGTTTTAGTCTCTCACAACGCCTGTCGCATGGTATAGCAGTAGGGCCACAATAGGATAACACTGTCTCTATCTGACGTTTTTTTTCAAGTTTTTGAAATTTCAGGTTTTTCGTCTGGACGGCGATATATCCACCCCGGTTGCTGTGAAACCATGTGGTCTCGGAAAATGTGAAATCTTCAAATTTCTCCAAAGTTGTCAAAAATACATGGCAACTGAACCAAAAAGGTGTGAAAGCAACAGAAATCCTTATATCTATTACAAGTGAATGTAGAATGCTATTGTCTTTAGTTGTACACATATTGCTTAGCTTCGGCACTTACGACATACTCGACTTAAAATAAACGAATGTCATTATTATGCATGCCCTCTTGATACAATTCGTGAATAGAGACAGTGTATACGTAAGGTCCGTGCGAATGAGACTATATGCCTACGCGGTACGGTGGGTGCGTTTCGAGCGGCCGCCATGATAGCATTTTTTAGACTTCTCAATCATTATCGATATAGAGAATAATATTTCTGTCCGTTGTTTGCACCCGCTTAAAAGTTCGCCCGTAGAAAGGTCTCCGTGACGGCCGCGTGCCTCGCGCCCCGACAACGTGGTAAGTCAGTCTCACTCAGACAACCTTTATGCGGTAGGCTCACTCATTCACTCACTCATCCCATTAGCTGGCGGAGCGGGATGACCTCTCAACCAGTACACTGCTGTAGGTGCCATAGGAGCTGCAGTGGCCTGAACGATACGCTTCCATTCAGAACGATTAGCCGCAATTATTTTAGCGTAACGACACTGCACCGTTATGCGGTAGAAGTCATCTTATCCATAACGGAACATCTGCACATGCAGAGTAATCAGTGGAATGTTTTGAAGCAATATCTTGAACAAATGAAAACACACGAAGAAAAAACTCAACTGTGTACCCATGTTGTAGCGACGTGGGCCATATTACACCACGAGTCTGCTTTTTCAGCCTTGCAGCATCGGGTGTCACATACTTTGAGTAGCCGCTAGTTCGACAATGAAATTATTATTATTATTACTATTCTTCTTCTTCTTCTTCAGCGTTTGTCCCGCATTGTAGCAGGGTCCGCTTTTCTCGAACGTTGCCGCCATTTGACCTTGTCATTCGCGTTGTCAGGATGGAGGCCTGCAATTTTCATATCGTTGTGCAAGACATCCAGCCATCTCTGCTTAGGTCGTCCTCTTGGTCGCTGGCCCGTCACTTGGAGCTGCATAGCCGCTTTCGCTATCGAGTGTTTTCCAGCTCGCAGAACGTGCCCATACCATCTTAGGCGATTTTCGCGAAGTTTGTCCGAAATGAGCGCGACACCGAATCTTTCACGCACATCTTCATTCCGAACTCGGTCCAATCGGGTCAATCCACCACTCCACCTGAGCATCTTCGTTTCCATCACGCCTAGCCGTCGTTCTGCTTCCTTGGTCATTGGATAACACTCTGTGCCATACAGTGCGACGGGCCTCACAACCGAACGATTAATTTTTGACTTGAGCCTGTCGCAAACCTTTTTATCACAGAGCACTCCACTCGCGGTACGCCACTTCAACCAAGCAGCATTGATGCGTGCGTCGACTTCAGCCGTCAGCGTCCCATCATCGCAAAGCGTTGATCCGAGATATAGAAACGTATGCGCTTTTGGCAAGACTGTGTTGTCGACTTGGATGGAATCGTCACAACTCGCATTTGTCATGTATTCGGTTTTCTTTTTATTCTGTCGTAAGCCGAATGCTGCCAGTCTGTCGTGCCAAGCTTGAACTTGTGCTTGGAGATTTCCTTTACTGTCTGAGGCTAGCATCACGTCGTCAGCATACAACAGTGTCCAAGTTGCTGAACTCTGCAAATCTCGCGTGATGACATTCATGACGATGATGAAGAGCAGCGGGGAGAGGGCGGAGCCTTGATGAACTCCAACAGTGATTCGAAAAGGCCTTGATGTTCCTGCCGCTGATCGTATGCAACTTGACGTGTCCACGTACAAAAGTTTTACCCAATCGATCAATTCTTCGGGGACATTTCGGCTACGCAGAGTGTACCATATTACTTCGTGAGGGACTCTGTCGAACGCTTTCTCAAGATCAAGAAAGGCGAGGTGAACAGCTTCTCCTTTTTCACGATGCTTTTCCACAAGAAGTCGGGTCGCATGGATAGCATCGACGGTGCCGCAGTTCCTGACAAAACCACACTGATTTACGCTCAGCTCAAAGACATCACGAATTCTTCTATCCAGAATCCTCTCGAAAATCTTCATTGTATGGCTAAGAAGTCGGATGAGCCGGTAGTTGCAACAGTCAGCAGGACTCCCTTTCTTCTTGAAAATCGGGACTGTGGTGCTTGGCTTCCAGTCTGAGGGAACCTTGCGCTCAGTCACAATGCGGTTGAATAACAATGCAAGCCAGGCAATTGGGTTCCAACGTCGACTCTTCCATAACTCGGCGGCAATATCATCAGGTCCGGTAGCTTTGCCATTCTTCATCGCTTTCAAAGCCTCTGCTACTTCGCTCGCTGTGATAGGCGACACCGCCCCATAAACCGGAAGAGCATGAGGTAACGGGGAATGCGGGAACTCTTCTGTCGAAACCGCTTCGAGGTACTGCCGCCACCTTTCCTTCGCCTGCTCGGCATTCGATAGCAGCCGACCATGTCCATCGTTTATCCCAACAAACTTCTCTATATCCTCCGTCTTTCGGTTTCGTGACCTGACGAGCCGGTAGAGATCGCGCTCGCCCTCTCTCGTGTCAAGCTTGCGATATAGAACTTCGTATCGTTGACCTCTCGTTTTCGCTACTGCCTTCTTAGCCGCACTTTTCGCGACTTGATACCCTTTCCAGTTGGCCGGGGTTTTCTCTTTGAGGGAAGCGTGGTAAAGAGCCTTCTTCCTTCGTACACATGCCTTTACTTCGTCAGTCCATAACCACGCTTCCTTCTCGATGTACCTCCGTCCAGGCTTTGTCGTTCCAAGAACGGAGCGAGCAGCTTGAACTATGCTCCTCTTTGCTTCCTCCCAGCTCTCTTCGACGCTTGTGATCTGAGGTAGATGAATCCGAACAATTACTTCGGGTGCCTTGTCCTTGAAACTCCACCACTAGATCCTTGCAGGACCTGTGAGGTCTGCGCGCTGTTGTTTCGGAGGGCTAACGTGGAGCGTGCAGATGAGTGGACGATGTTGAGTAGCCACCGCCTCATAGGGAATCACTTTGGCATCAGTAACTAACGTGCGGTCTTTGCTCCTCACAAGGAAGTTATCGATTTGCGACGAAACGGTTCCACTGTGATACGTTGCTAGCTGAGAGCACCGCTTTTTATACCATGTACTCAGCAGTATGAGGTCGTGACTACCAGCGTAGTCGAGAATCCGCTCGCCATCGTCATTTCTTCGTCTATAGCCGAACCCACCGTGACTGGGATGTCCGTTGCTCGCCTGTCCCACGTGTCCGTTCAAGCCACCAGCTACAACAAGACAATATTCTACCGGAACGGCAGCGGTTTGACTATCAAGGAGAGCCCAAAAATCATCTTTCGTTCGTGACGAGCAGTCGCTCTGTGGAGCATATGCGCTGAAGAAATGCATCTTGCGAGAATTGATGACAAAGTTTTTTTTCATGAGACGGTCATCGTACCGGAACACTTCAGCAACAGAATCAACAGAATCAATATTATTATTATTATTATTATTATTATTATTATTATTATTATTATTATTATTATTATTGTTATTATTATTATTATTATTATTATTATTATTATTATTATTATTATTATTATTATTATTATTATTATTATTATTATTATTATTATTATTATTATTATTATTATTATTATTATTATTATTATTATTATTATTATTATTATTATTATTATTATTATTATCCTTATACTTAAGACAGTTATGTCCCGATGTGTGTGTGTATGTATGTGTGTCCCGCGGATCCAAGGAATGGCCGATCAAAACTTGTATGAAATGGTACCAACATTTAGGTGGGTAGGACATATATCGATTACCAAAAAATCAGCCGGAGTCACCTCTTACGTGCCTCGGGGCAACCGTGTTTGTCCGTGGGGCGCACTTTTGGCCGTGGGTCAGGATAACTTCTTCGAGTCGTCTAGCGCTAGAAGGGCTACGCTCTAATCAAAGTGATAGGTTTCCAGTAGCAGTGGATGAGACGCCATACAGAATCGCTAGGTTTTTAGAGTGCGCAGGACGTTATCGATAGTGTGCAGGACCTCAGCGGAAATGTGCAGGACGTCATAGAAAGTGTGCAGGACCCCAGTGGGAGTGTGCAGGACACCACAGAAAGTGAGCAGGACATCAGTGGGAGTGTGCAGGATGTGATAGAAAGTGTGCAGGATCCCAGTGGGATTGTGCAGGACCCCACTGGGAGTGTGCAGGACCCGAACGGGAGTGTGCAGGACCAGAATGGGAGTGTGCAGGACGTCATAGAAGGTGCGCAGGATCCCAGTGGGAGTGTACAGGACGTCATAGAAAGTGCGCAGGTCCCCAGTGGGAGTGTGCAAAACGTCATAGAAAGTGTGCACGACCCAAATGGGAGTGTGCAGGATGTCATGGAAAGTGTGCAGGATCCCAGTGGGAGTGTGCAGGACGTCAAAGAAAGTGTACAGGACCCCAGTGGGAATGTGCAGAACGTTATAGAAAAAGTGCAGGACCCGAATGGGAGTGTGCAGGACGTCATAGAAAGTGTGCAGGACCCCAGTGCGATTGTGCAGGACCCAAATGGGAATGTGCAGGACCCCATTGGGAGTGTGCACGACCCGAATGGGAGTGTGCAGGACCCCAGTGAGAGTGTGCAGGACACCACAGAAAGTGAGCAGGACATCAGTGGGAGTGTGCAGGATGTGATAGAAAGTGTGCAGGATCCCAGTGGGATTGTGCAGGACCCCACTGGGAGTGTGCAGGACCCGAACGGGAGTGTGCAGGAGCCAAATGGGTGTGTGCAGGACGTCATAGAAGGTGCGCAGGACCCCAGTGGGAGTGTGCAGGACGTGATAGAAAGTGCGCAGGTCCCCAGTGGGAGTGTGCAAAACGTCATAGAAAGTGTGCAGGACCCAAATGGGAGTGTGCAGGATGTCACAGAAAGTGTGCAGGACCCCAGTGGGAGTGTGCAGGACGTCATAGAAAGTGTGGAGGACCTCAGTGGTAATGTGCAGAACGTTATGGAAAAAAGTGCAGGACCCGAATGGGAGTGTGCAGGATGTCATAGAAAGTGTGCAGGACCCCAGTGGGATTGTGCAGGACCCGAATGGGAATGTGCAGGACCCCAGTGGGAGTGTGCAGGACCCGAACGGAAGTGTGCAGGACCCCAATTGGAGTGTGCAGGACCCGAATGGGAGTGAGCAGGACCTCAGTGCGAGTGTACGGGACCCGAACGGGAGGGTGCAGGACCCCAGTTGGAGTGTGCAGGACCCGAATGGGAGTGAGCAGGACGTCATAGAAGGTGCGCAGGACCCCAGTGGGAGTGTGCAGGACGTCATAGAAAGTGCGCAGGTCCCCTGTGGGAGTGTGAAAAACGTCATAGAAAGTGTGCAGGACCCAAATGGAAGTGTGCAGGATGTCATAGAAAGTGTGCAGGACCCCAGTGGGAGTGTGCAGGACGTCATAGAAAGTGTGCAGGACCCCAGTGGTAATGTGCAGAACGTTATAGAAAAAAGTGCAGGACCCGAATGGGAGTGTGCAGGACGTCATAGAAAATGTGCAGGACCCTAATTGGATTATGCAGGACGTCATAGAAAGTGTGCAGGACCCGAATGGGAGTGTGCAGGACGTCAGAGAAAATGGGTAGGACCCAAATGGGAGTGTGCGGTACGTCATAGAAAGTGTGCAGGACCGCAATGATAGTGTGCCCAACTTCACCAAGAGTGTAGAATTTCAAAGAAAAGAGATTTCGTCAATTTTTGTATGCCAAATCTCAACCTTTTTGTAGCAAAGAAAAATAGGAGAGCACGTATCTGGAGAAGCGTGCGACGCGTTCTGAGGCGGGCGCAGAACTCCGCAGACTTTTCCTTGCCGGGAAGCGAGCAACAGCTTCCCTTCCACACCTCTGTTCGTCGCTCATTACAACCGCTCAGTCACTTCGATTTACTAACTTCCCTAAACCAGATTTATATATGTTGAAAGTCTGAGCTTATCAAAATCTCCTTAACGAAAACAATAACATCCACGTATATATTTCATTTATTGAGAACAGGGGCATTGTGTTGGTAATCTAGGGAAACAGCACCTAAAATTCGAGTGCGTTTTTCCTTATCATGACAGAAATGGTAAAGCGAGAATAATCGCATGGGAGTTTTGCAAATCGGAAGGAAGGGCAGAGGGTGCGACATAAAGAAACCAGGGACGGCAGAGGTCGTAAATTTGATGCCGGTAGCAACCGATCTACAGCTGGCTTCTTATGTTTTACGCTTTGATCGGACACTTTCATACCTCCACGCCCAGTTATAAATGTCCGGCACTCTGCTCTGTTTAGGAGAGTCCATACGGGCAGCAACTCTTGGGTAGACGGAAGTCAGTTGACACCGTTATGACAAACTAATCTGCGTCAGGAAGTTGGCCCACGTGAAAGTTTTCTTGAGCGAAAACTTCGCTAGGTCTCGCTAGTTATTATTATTATTATTATTATTATTATCAATATTATTATTATTATTATTATTATTATTATTATTATTATTATTATTATTATTATTATTATTATTATTATTATTATTATTATTATTATTATGAGAGCGCTAGAGGATTTACAGCGCCCATCGCTTGAGCCTGCCACTCGGAACCGAATAATATGCATACTGTTTGCGAGTTAAGCCCTAAAGCCTCTGGATGCACACTACGGCATCAACGCTTCTTGACCAGGCCCCGCTCTACCATTAGGCGATGACAGGAGCAGAGGACTTGTGGGCAGAATGACACCGAACACGACAAACGGCTTGCAGGTCTGATGTCGATCCGAAGGAGCAGGACGCCAGAGATGGGAACACAAGAAGGCCGGCACACTTGCTGACATTAGGCGACGTAGTGCCTTGCTTGGGTTGCCATCACGCGAGAGTACGCTGCGCTCTGAGTCTCTGTGCTTCCAGAACCCCCGTTGGGCAAATGTGAGGAACCAGTGACGGCGGAGCAGGCGGCGGTATTCAAATGATGAAGTCGTACGGAAGTCACGAAGACACATGTGAAGCGGAAACGGGAAAGGGTTGCGTTATTTAGAGTTCGCGCAATCATTTTAGTCTGATGAATGGACGGGGCTGCGGCGGTAGATCACCCCGCGCTAATCGAAACCACATTCTCCAGTGAGGCCGGTAACCCCGCACCGCAAGCCGCTTGGTCCATGCGTCAGACTAAAATGAGACCGGAAACCATATGTAAAAACGAAAAATGTTACCGCAAAGCTACATGCTTGGAAGAGTTCATTAAAGGCAATGGTCGCGATAAATTATGCCTGTCTTCTTTTCCTCTTCAACCTTTTTCCTGAATCAGAGCAGTAGGACCTATAGGAAAAATTCGAAAAAGATCCCCTCTATAGACCTAAGTTTTAGGCCTGAACTTTCTGCCTTCTGATGTTGGACGAGTCCACTCCACATCATCGGCATCGATGATCTCCAATATCAGGAACATCAGCTGGCTTGAAATTCGAATTCATACAATGAACAATACTTTTCGGACCGACCTCAAATATGTCGGTCCTCGTCGAGTCAAACATTGAATGGAAGGCCTGCTTTCATTGTTCAACTGCTTTCATTGTTCAACTGTTTTTATTGGCGGAATTTGCATTTATTTCTGACTGTGAATGTCAACTATTTTCGTCTGCTCAGCATGAGATTGCGATCTTTTCGGGTGTAACTGTGCACGTGTGCACGAAATGGCAACTTAGAATACTGATACCTTTACTTTCACCTCGTTTCTTGCCTCGTGACCTTTGTGGTTCAGCCGTTCGCGGATCAAGCTGATTTTTATGGGTTTTCTGCCAACTTTATTCATCGCGACCACTGCCTTTAACGTGTACAGCCACTAATAAAACTTATTTAGGGATGAAGATTTGATAAGGTACTCATAATCATAATGAAAGGCTCTATGTGGACAAACAAATCCTTACCGGCCAGATCGTAGGCCGATTCTCGATGACTTTTTATCGTTCCCGAGCCAGCCGAGGAGCCCTGATATTCATCGATGTCGAGCGTGCCCACTTTGAAACAAAACTGTGTATCAGAGGCGTTAACTTCACTTAAATTGAGGAGTTGTTTGTCATTAGTTCGTACAGATCCTGATGCGGTGAATTCAAAGTGTTTTTCTGACTGAAAGTCGACAACCATATTTCATTGCGACCTTTGACTCGAGTTTCCCGCTACTCGCCGTTTACTGTATCACTGTTATAGAAGTAGTGCGAAGTTGAGAAAGGTTGCTTCATTTCCGTTGTAGAATTTTCAAAAAAAAACGGCCGCTTCGCACCTGCGATCTTGTGTAATACGTTTGCTACGGTTTGCTTTACAGGTTGGTTAGCATATGCCTCCAGATGATTGAGGTCTATCTTAGTCGACAAACCTCTATGGAATCGACAACTTGGCAGTTGAACGATAATCTCTGTGATCCTCGTGGTCTCCCTTACCAAAAATCTGAACCGTCTTTGAGCAAATCCACTTATATGGCGCGGCATACATGGGAGCCGCTCCGCGTCCTCCGTGCGAAGCGTCGAGCCGGAGGTGACCTGAACAACATGCCGTCGGCTTGAGGTTGGGACGCAAACTTACTACACACAGCAAACCCCACGCCTAACAGCTGTTTTTGATTTGGTCCTTATCTAGAACGACTTTATTTCTGTGAAACTTCAAAGGCATCGTACGCGCTGAAAACCGCCTACCGTTTCTTTTTTGGGTTTGAATCAATGGGTAGAGTTTGCCGGGTCACCGATGTCTTTTGAGAAGATATGGGAGATCGACTGACTCAAATTCATGAACAAATGATACAACAACTTCCACTCATTTAAGCTTATTACTTGAAGATAAGCCACATTCTTTTCTCATTTGATGCCACACGGCCGTCGGAAGGCCGGCCTCTTTTGGCGGAACTCGAGGCATTCCATCTCGCATATCTTCCCAATAAAGAATCGGTGACCCGACAAACTCTACCCACGTTCTCAAGCGGGCCCAACCAATGATGCAAACCCAAAAAACGGTAGGCGGTTTTCAGCGCGTACGATGCCTTCAAAGCCAAACGGGAAAATTATTCAAAAAATAATTAACTATAAAGAAGAAATCAAAAAAGACCGGAAAGCGTTTTGCGATCAACTTAACACCTTGTGTAAACATACCATAACGTGCACTGCGACGTTAAACTGCAGTTATGGCAAAAAAACTTCCAAAAATCGTGTAAAAAAGACCGGAGTTAAGCACGATTAAAATTCAAAACAAAAACAGTTGGGCGGGGAGCTCACCGTGCGTGGTAAGGTTGCGTCCCTACACAAAGAGGTTTTCGGATCACCTCTGGCTCGACGCTTCGCACGGAGGACGCGGAGTGGCTCCCTGACCTCCTTCGCAGCGTTCATGCATGCCGCCCTTCGAGATAACAGTCGAAACTCTTAGTGAGTAATTTGCACGTGGCCTAGTCTCTCGTTCTCAGAAAACTGCAGAGATATCATAAAGACCAGCAGCAGCTTTGCAAGACATTAGCGACCCAAGACAAGAAACACGAAGTAACCACATTGTTTTTCGCACGCTCCAGCTGTCGTCCACATCCCGCAGTTGGTCCGTTACCGCAACTAACGATCCAAGTGTGATCAAATCGGCTCTTCATAGCCGTCCGGTATCACTAGGTATGATCACCTCTCTTCCAAGGTAGATGTAGCTGTGCGTGACGGCTGGTTGAACGGGCACAATGTCGTCGTCGAATCGTGAATTGGATAGTCTGCGTCCGTATGTAAAGATACCTTCGCGATCTCAGTCTGGGTGACGCACAAAGTCTTGTAGAAGGATTGTGAATAGCTTCGGCTATATGAGTCGTCCTGTCTGACACCACTATCCAATCGACAACCTTAGGGGCCGTACGCTCACCGTCCCCGAAAAAAAGGCAAGGGAGCCCCCAACGGGAAGGGAATCGATGGGCATGGAATGAGCTACACTAACTCGTTCAAAAACATGTCGTCGCCAGCTTATCTGCCAGAAAATGATGATATGGAAGAAGATTTCTTTCCAACCTTACCCTTGCTGAGTGATGAAAGGACGGTGAGGAGTTATAGCAGTGTACCATAAAAATTTTAGTATTCAGAGTTAAATTTGAAATGTTCAAGTTTCAGCTTCTGCTTGAAGCTGACAAGATCAGAACCTGAAAGGATCGCAATTACACATTCCAACCTTAAAACTGGCCTTGAAACCAGAAAAATGAAAATTTTAGTATTCAGAGTAAAATTTGAAAATTTCATATTTCAGCTTCTGCTCGAAGCTGACAAGATCGGAACCTGAAAGGATCGCAATAACACATTCCAACCTTAAAACTGGCCTAGAAACCAGAAAATTGAAAATTTTAGTCTTAAGAGTGAATTTTGAAATTTTCAAGTTTCAGCTTCTGCTTGAAGCTGAAAGTTCAAAACTGGTGTCCCAGATCAGTACAATCAGCCTCTCGGCCGCTCAGAAAAGTAAGAAAATAAAACGCTGTCATTTTGGAAGAGGTTTTCAAAGTTTGAAATGGGAAGCGTTAAGATATGATAGCTTGAGAATGAAGCTCAAGCCTGCTCAAGCTCACTTGCCGAATTTCAGCTTCACTGGTCCTGATAGCAGCCCGAAACGGAGCTCAACCCGATCCGCCGCCGACGCGACACCTCTCGCCGTGACTGCGGCGTCGGCGATTTGCTGTCTATGAGAGGCGGAGGGCAATTAGCGGCCGCCCCACCATAAAACGTACCCACTGGTACTGGCGGCAAACCCTTTTTGGGTGCCTCTTGGCCGCCCCCCACCATAAAAGGTAGTCTTCATTAAAGGCAGGGTTCGCGATAAAAACGACTTGCGAGCTTTCTTCATGAGAATGTGGATTTGGCCATCACAAAAGTGAAAATAAGTGAAGAAACCCGGAAATTCGCGGAAAAAAACGCTCAAAAACAAAGAATAACGGCTAATTACCGGTGTCGGCCGGCCCCCTAATTAACGCGACTTTTACTGATGCTTGCTTATCCGCCATTTATTTTGCTTTTAAAGTAATCAGTAGTCTCCAGAAATGTTTAGAAATCAGTTCAGAAGGAAATTAAAAGTTAACAAAACAGGGTTTTACACAAATCTCGATATTTGGGGGCGGGAGGACACGAAGCCATAACTTGTTCCTGAGCGTTTTTTCTCCAATTTTCCACTCGTTTTAGCTTGTGTGATTGCCAGATCTACAATTCCATGAGGATAGCTTTACAACCGATTTTATCGAGAACCCTGCCTTTAATAATAGTTCAGTAACGTCGCATCGAAGCTCGAGATGGCCCCACCACAACGCCCATCGAGAATCAAGCCGGTTTTTGAAGGTTTAATGGCACAAAACCTCAGACCTTTGCATGCTTATCTCTAGTTTTCCCCTGTTTCCACACTGAATAGATGAGCAGCAGATTCCGCTCAAACACTCAGAACGTCGGAGGGCCGCGCCCCCGTACCCACCACTCAGCGAGGCGGGGCCCCCCTCCGCGCCTGGCGCCCAACAGGTCCCCGCCCCAGCCCTATGGGCGCGACGCCCGGAGATCTTAGCAAAGGGCGCGGGGCCCGGACGTTCTAGCAAAAAGGGCGCGGGGCCCGGATTATTTCTACTGTCATCGAACCAGCCTTCGCTGTTTTCGCTCGTTTCTCGCCCAGAAGAGGGAAAATGATCATTTTCGATTCCTTAAACTTGGTAAAATGATTTATTACTCAAATGACGTATTAATTTTTCAGAAATCATTAAAATAACTAAAAATTTTATTTCACAACCGAACAATAAATTTCTTAGGCATAACAAAAATCGTAATGTTATTGGCTAGCGCTCCAATCTTCACAACTTCACCGGTTTTAGAAACACGTAAATAGAAATACACGTATATCGAAATACACGCAAACAAGAATGCTTCCTAGAGAAGGCAAACATATGGATCACCTAAGTAGAACAAAAACATCCTATCGAAATTTCCTTGCACCCTAATCTTCGCCAGTTTGAGAAACACGTAACCAGAAATACACGTATATCGAAATACACGCAAAACAAAATCCTTCTCGAGAAGGCGACCATAATAACTAGGTATAACGAAAAAAAAATCTAATCTCTCCCCTGAAACTATAATCTTCGCCAGTTTCAGAAACACGAAAACAGATGTGTACTGTAGTGGGGACAGAATATTTTCGAATAATGCGATCAATTGTGTCGTCACCAGTGAATTTTTCGCTTCAATCCCGAAATGATTCAATCTCTCTTTGGTTTTCGGACAACAGTTAAAAGAACCACTTTTTAGAATCAGTAACAGTGAAATTTTTCGCATTCACATAAACAAAACTTATGGGAATTTTTTTCTCAACTTGGTGTCTGAAAACCAAAGAGAGATCAAATCATTTCGAGATTGAAGGTGAAAACTGATTGATTGGGTTTCTCGAACATATTCGGTCCTCACTCTAGTATACACGTAAATCAAAACACACGAAAAACAAAGAATTCTTTTTAGAGGAGGCAAACATAACAAGCAATTTGAAAAATTCGCTCACAAAAACAATCGGATGATCATAGCTGGATATAAATAGGTTTAAGCAGAATATCATACATTTCAGGAGAATATTGGACGGTTTTAGCAGAGTATCTGACGATCATAGCGTAGTAGCAGTTGAGTCTTCGTAGTTATCAGTCCATTCGGATATCTGAAAAATATAATAACATGTTTTTATTTTGCAAAAAAAAACCGAAAACACTGATTGATTGAGTTCAGAGCATTTAAAGGTGAATAGAAGTGATTGAACTGATATGTGAACTCGAATTATACTAAAATGAAGTGAACGGCTATATAAAGTAGTGAAAAAGTTGGAACTTGTACGGTTCGCAGCTGAGCACTAGCGGAAACGGTGCTCCAATGCGAAATACAGTAATACGCGGATCTATCCAACGGCGACACCCCTTCGTGGTCCCGCGGGTGCCCAGCAGCCGAATGTTTTCGTTGTAAGTTTACTGGCGACTCACGCCTAATATTTTTTTAGCGCAGGACGGGACGGCAACGTAATTTTCGTCGTTTCTAAGGATTTCGGAGGAATTCTGTCAAATTTGGTGAAATTTCCCAACATTAAAATCAGAACACTCGAACTGACATGAAACATTCACCCTTGTAGTATCACGTACTATACTGATATGGGATCTCCTTCAATTAAGTCAGCGTGGTAATTCAAACTGAAATGTACTCTCCTAGAACTCGAAACCCAGAATAAAAGAATATCGTCTTCAGTTGCCTAGAATAACACTGGGAAAAGGTATAGGCGGTTTTTAAAGTCTCGCTGCAAGATTACCCATAAAGCAATTTGTATTCAAGTAGTGTAGTCATTACTTCCCTTGTCAGTATACTGCTTAATACTGCAAGGGTGAGCGTTCCATGTCAGTTCGAGCGTTGTTAATTTTCATGTCGGAAAACGTTCCCAAATTAGACAGAATTACGCTTAATATCCTTTGGTAACGACGAAAACTAAGTTACAGCCTCGCCCAGAGCTGAGAATAATATGAGACGTGCAATAGTGTGCAATGGTCCGCAATAACGGCGCGCCAAGTGGGCGTCTGGTTAGCTCGCATAGACCCACCAAGTGAGAGGGAGATAAAAAGAAGAATGAAAAACATTAACAAAAACTGCAGTAGGATGATCATCTTAAAGGACTCGATTGTGTCCGGGAGCACGGCCCTCCGTGTTCCACACAGGACCAAGCTAACGAAATTTGGTGGCGCCCCCGCCTCGCGCCCATCGACTCCTTGCTCACAAAACATGGCCCCCGCCGCTCGCCCATGGTCGGAAATTCCCGGGGGCGCGGCCCTCCGACGTTCTGAGCAGTTGGATGATGGTGTTGCTTCCTTTCCTACGACAAATGAATCTAATGCTCGTATCACTATCATATCACTCCGATTTGTTATGAGACCGCTACATATAAACGTTCACCACACGAGTAGGAGGTCATTTTTCTCGCTATTGTTACAATGGAACAGAAATCTGCGCTGACACAGCCAGGGTCCAAAGAGCAAGCAAAATCGAAGGAGAAGATAGCGTCGAAGGAGCAAGCAAAGTCCAAAGACAAGGCACCGTCGAAGGAGGCAGCGAAGGCTCCGGAGAAGGCAGCGTCTAAGGAAGCAGTGAAGCCTCCAGAGAAGGCAGCGTCGAAGGAGGCAGTGAAGCCTCCGCAGAAGGCAGCGTCGAAGGAGGCAGTGAAGCCTCCAGAGAAGACAGCATCAAAGGAAGCAGTTAAGTCCGTGTCGAACTCAGCGATTAAACCGCCGGAAATAGATGAACCTCTAGAAAAAAAGAGCAAGCTACCGCTTATTATCACTGGGCTAGTCGTAGTTGTAGTGCTTGTAAGTTCGCATTGTGCAATTTAATTCTCATAGGTTGATAAAAGCTCAAAATTGAAAATTAATCAGTTGCAGGTAGCAGTAGGCGTATTTATCTTGTTCTTGTGGAAGCCTGAGGAGACGGTTGGTAAGGAAGAAGCTATGATGAGCACGACAACAAGTGCGGACGCTGGAATAGATACCACAGAAAGTGGGAAAGTTGAAGGAGTCACCACAGCACGTGAGGAAACTATGGAAGAAACAACCACAACATCTAAAGAAACTACGGAAGACATAACCACAACGGAGGAGACGAAAGTAGTCACCACAACAAGCAGTGAAATCATCACCGAGACGCCCGAGACAGTTGCTGAAGAGAAACCTTATGATGGTGACCTGATATCGGTTATCGCTGTGAGTTACAACATTTTTGAGATCTCGGCCTGTTTGGGGACCCGCAATGAACGTGCCGCAATGACTCCCCTGATTTCGGCAGGGGAGGGAAACCCAGAAGAACTTATTGGCCAACCGGTTCGGACACTGAAATCCTTCGTCGGACGCGACGCGGTCGCGACACGTTCGCATTGGGGCGCGGTTTTCCTTAGCTCCACTCCCCGCATTGTGTCCGTAGTCGGATTTGTACTTCGAGGACGGGATTTTCGTGTTTATCTGCAAAATTCAATTGCCCAATAGGTTCTTCTGAAAGGGCAAATGATTCGGGGACGATGAATCATTCAAAAAAGGCAGACACGTAAAATTGTCCGCTTCTACCATGATTTCCATTGGCTTTTTTTTTGCTAATTTCTAGGAGTGTATGTTTGCAGCGCCTGTTTTTTACTAGACAGTAAGCTACCAGTCTTTGAGCGATTTCTATTATCTGCTTCCAAATAGATGCTTTTTATGCTTTTTAGTTTTCGAAGAAAACTCCGAGACGTGTTAAGAGGGGGTTTCAGTTTTCGAAGCAAGCAACAGAGCGGTCTTTCATGGCAAAATATAACAGTAATAAGGAGATTCCGGCATGATAAGCTAGAGAAGCTTTACTTTGACCATCCCAGAATGAGGGAGCTAGGCTATATTTATTCATCAGGCAATTTTCGGGGCGTTAGGAAAGCTATTATGCGGATTTTACTCAAAACATAACCATACCCGTTTCTCGATATTCTGAAGCTTACTATATCTTACAACAGATACAGAACATAGAACTATTTGGCTGGCGTAATTTCACTTAGACTTTAAAGATATCGATAAGTGGGCCTTGAATTCATCTTAAGCATATTAAATATCACTACAAGAATGTTTCCAGTTAGATTCGAGACTTATAAAACTACCATATTCCCATCATAGCCAATTTTCCAGCATTTTGAAAGTCACCAAAAGGTGCATTTTGTCAGGAGGATTTGCAGCAGCTACAAAATAAGGTTAGGGAAACAATCATAGAAGTACCTCGAATTGGGGTATAATTCATTACGAGCGACAGTATCGTTGATAACCATTTCTTTTTTGAGATGCGCGACCGCAGACAGTCGACTGACTCAGAAAATGGAACGCTGGATAAAAACGCGTACTAGTGAGATGAGGAGGATCGTTGTGTACTATATCGAACTATGAGAGGGATAATCGCATTGAAGTTATGTGGAGTGAGTACACAGTACAAGTGCTAGCGACACCGCAAGGTTGGCGATTCAAAATTAATAATCGCTAGAAGATTGGTCGGTAACTATCTATTGAGAAAAAAACAGGCGCTGGAAAATTTACACTCCTAGAAAATAGAAGGAAAAATCCAATGGAAAGCATGATAGAAGCGGATATTTTATGTACTGAATGAAGATGTCTGATTTTCTGTAGTGATTCGTCGTCCTCTAATTAATTGTAGTTTAAGAAGAACCTATTGACCAATTGAACATCGCAGATAGAAGAGAAAATCCCGTTCACGAAGTACAAATCCGTGTACGGACATAATGAGGCGAGTGGAGCTGATGAATATGGCGCCCCAATGCGAGCGTGACGCGACCGCGCCGCGTGCGACGAAGGATTTGAGTGTCCGAACCGGTTGGCCAATAAGTTCTTCTGGGAAACCCCGGGTAGGTGCTCGAATTTAGAGCGGCGCGGTTGAATGGGCGTGGCCAAGGGCACCGCCCCTAGTGCCCCCCCCCATCCCACATAGCACCCATTCATTTCTCTGAGAAAATCTTGGGTGCCCCCCCGTCTAGGTAAGTTCCGGAAACGCTATCAGTCGAAGTGTTTCTATTGAATTTGCAAAACAACAATAATTGATAGCAGTATCAAGTATCTTTTATCAGAGTTTTTTCTTCATTTCTATGAGTAAATCTTGGGTGCTCCCCCTGTCGAATAGCGGTATAGAACTTCGGAGAACCGATCGGCTCCTAACGTTAAAACATGTCTGTTGAAGTGACAAAACATGTTTACCTGCAATTACCTGTCTGAACACGTTTGATCGATACGTATGATTTGTTTGGGAGCAGAGCGGGCCCCAAAGCTCCATCTAAGGTACTCAGGGCGACGGCCGGCGCCCCACATCTCGAGGGTGCCGGCCAGCGGCGAACCATGCTGCATGCGACGCACACGCAGCGCGGATAATGGCTCGCCCGCGAACCACAAAACACGCCACGCCATCTACAATTCGGCCGGCTGTAAAGACAATTGAGGGTGGTGGCCATCGTGTATCAACACTCCTGAGGAGGCGGTAGAAACGGAGGAGGAGCGAGGTTCCTGATTGGACGCAACACGGGCTAGCCCCGGTCCCCGGCTATTGCGTCCAATCAGGAACCTCGCTCCTCCCCCGTTTCTCTCGCCTCCTCAGGAGTGTTGATACACGATGGCCACCACCCGACAATTGATAATGATCACGACTGATCACGTCGTAACGTGGTTATCACGTGCACAGCCGGTATAAAAGGCCACTCATCTCACTAGAGTCCTCAATCGGCATTCTAATGCCGGCCCTGGAAGGTGACTTCGAGTCACTCTCCGGAGGCCAGCATATTTTTGACCGCTGAGGGGATGGGGGTATCTCCACGGCTGGGGGGGAGGCGGTTTTCGCCGTCAACATACGGCTGGCCGGCGAACCAAAAGCGGGCGGCCGGAGGACGGAGACCGCGGGCCAGCTGGGAAAGGTTCGCCGGCCATCGTCCTGGGTACCTGAGATACTCAAACTCCTTCCCCCCCGTCTAGAATACAGTCGGGATTTCTTCTTCCTGTAAGAGGCTAGTGAAACGCCAGATACACAGCAACTGGCAGATATTGCATGGAATACGACACGACCAAACAAATGTTTATAGCACATAGCAGATTTTGCCGTTTGCCCATTTGCCATTTGCCTTTGTCGGTCATTATTTGGGGTTGGAGGCACCTAGTGACAGTTCCACTGGAGTATGCGACGCGAGCGACGGAAAGCCGTTGAGCTCACATCGTCGCTGGAGAATCGAGTGCGGTGCGTTCAGCCAGCCAGACTGCTCCTGGGCGCTTCCTATTATGTGCATTCAGCCAAAAATCCGACACTAGGCCCATTTCAGCACTAACAATGTCGACTAAAAACGAACAATAGATCGCTCTATACGGTATTATAACTTGAGTGTGATGCGCCCCATCTACAAACTTCCTCGTGGCCGCCGAGGAAGTGGGTGGGGCGCGCACACCGAATTCAAGCTTCAGGGCCGTTTCTGATATTGGTTACTCGTTTAAAGCCGGTTTTCGACACTGTTGCTGCAATGGGCCACGGAAACTTTGGGGTGGTATCAATTCCTGGCTTTGAAGAACTTTCAGTTTGGCTTGAAACTAGTTGGGGTGGGGGTCGCACCCAAGATTCATTCGGAGAAATGGAGATTTTCTCCACAGCTACACATGTTAGAAACGTATTAAACGTGTCGTGTCACATGTTGGAAAGGTGTTTAAAGGATTGACACTAGTTCGGAGTGGGGGAGGGCCACTCGAGAAAATGGAATGATTCATCAATGAAAATGAAAATTTGCGCTGAATTCATATGCCTGATAGCGTTATCAGTCATTGTATTCCATGGAAGTACTTCGATTTTTGGAAGCGGTATCATTCATTCTTCAACTGAAAACTGAGCCTGGCTCCCCGAACTAATGTCATACCGTTTTTTAATAGGATTCGGGACTATCCTAGACAGGGGGGGGGGGTGGTGCCACCCAAGATTTTCTCATGGAAATGAATGGAAAACCTGATAAAAGAGCTACCACATTTCATTATTTATTTATTTATTTATTTATTTATTTATTTATTTATTTATTTATTTATTTATTTATTTATTTATTTATTTATTTATTTATTTATTTATTTATTTATTTATTTATTTATTTATTCATTTATTTATTTATTTATTTATGCTACATAAGGTAGGCATGATATACAGGCGAAGAGCAATGACAAACACTGAAAACCAAAGTGACATTTCACCAAGACAGTGGAATATTTGAAGCCTTGCGTTTAAATGATGGAAAAGAATTGGGGACAGTTTGGAAATTGAGTTTCAGAGAGGCAAACGCTGACCCAGCTCTACGGGTAAAGCTGCTCAACCTAATACTAGTTTTTGGTACACCATACGAGATTTTCTCCGGGCTACCCCGTGTTCTAAATGCCATGAAGCCAAACGATTTTGATTTGTCGGTTCTCACCATTCCATTCGCAATTTCAAAAATCACGCACACGTCATTTCGCTTACGTCTAGACTCCAGCGAATGCAACGATAGTTCCTGATTCCGCCTAATGGGCCCAGGTACTCTATTGTATGAGAATCCATTTCGTCTCAAGAAAACTTTACGAGTAAAATTATCTTGTACTTTTTTCAGAAGACGAATATCTTTCTACTTGCATGGACAGAATACTGAAGTACCTGATTCCATTATAGGCCTAACATAAACTTTATATGCATGCGCCAACACGTTTTTTTTTCACAAGTCGATAAGCCTTTAAAAATATGGAAGGTGCGTACAAAAGCTTTGTTAGAAATGGCTCGAAAATGGGCAGAGAAGTCAAGCTGACTATCATACTGAAAACCAAGATCCTTAACATTCGAAACAGTTGTTAAAGAGTGACCATCAAGCATGTAGGTGACGGGGAGACTGGAAGTTCCTAACCGCAAGTGGACCGTTTTCTCAGGAGCCAGCGGTGAACTCCAAACTTTCGACCATTCCTGTACCCTATCGAGAGCGGCTTGCAACTTCCAAACATCCCCAGCCGACTGAATTTTTCTATAGATTTTCACGTCGTCGGCAAATTGTTTACAAACTACTTCAGTACTTTCCAAGAACAGGGGAAGCTCTGCGATATAGATAGCGAACAGAATTGGCGATAGAACGCCTCCCTGAGGGACTCCACTGCTAACCAAACGGCTAGATGAAAAGCTAGAGCCCTCTTTGACTTGGAAAGTACGATCACTGAGATAGTTTTTTATCCAACTACACACCAATGGATGGAATTTTAGCTTCTCAAGTTTGAGCATGAGCTTGACAGAATTATAAACCTCAAACCGCAGATTCTATCCACAGTAACCCAATGGCCATGATAAGAGTGTTGAAAACAACTCCATCCATTTATCGTTCTGATGAAGCGTAGGTCGGTAGAATGATATCATGCTCCCTGCAAGGAATTCATTCGTGCTCTCATGGAATAAGGTTTCGTATCACCGTGCGGTTGTAACGCGGTACTGAGGACTTTACGAGTTGCTTTTCGAGTTGGAAGACTTGCAGGTTCCCCCTGCTGCTACACAGGGTAGCACGTTGGGCCCTTATGCCCCATTACTTGCGCCAACATGCTGCTTTCTACCGGAGCTTAACCTACTCCAATTGTTGCCTCAGCTGCCTCAGTTTTCGCTTCAAAAACCTGCGCTCCGATGCCGCCAAGTGTTGCTCTCGACAGTACTCACCACAAGCACGCTCATGCCGATCATTTTTTCCGCAGGGCTACCGTAACCCTCCTTTAAAAATTTTCCAAGTGTCAGCTTGGATATAAGCACATCGTAATAGCCAACGATCATGTTTGCACAATTTCGACCTCCTCAGCCACTTCCCAGCGGCTTCTCGAAGAGAGCGGTGTGTGAATGAATGCATACCGCTCCTCTGCCCTTTTATACCCCGCATGTTATGAGCGTGTGTTATCGTTCGTTATCATGATTTGTTCAAGAATGGTTACGGTAGCCCTGCGGAAAAAATGATCGGCATGGGCGTGCTTGTGTACTCACCAAACGGTCATGAAGAACCACATTGCACGCGTATTGGAGGGAACTCCACCCAAGAAGCATGATATTAGTCCACCAACCCACATTTTCTCACGGCTGTAAATGGGATGCATATGTGTTCCTTTACTCTTATCATGTCCATTGGGTTACGGTGGATGAAATCTGCGGTTTGAGTTTTATAATTTTGTATGAGCAACTTTGTATTTTGTATGGTGGTCAACCCTGTCGAAGGCTTTCGAGAAATCCAAATAAATCACATCACACGCTGTCCTCGACTCTACGTACTCACTCCAATCATTACTACACTCCAGCAAATTCGATTCGACCGCCCTCCCTGCAACAAAACCATGCTGATTATCGGGAATGATTGAGTTCTTCTCCAAATGTTCTACAATGTGTTTTTTGAGGACCTTTTCGAATGTTCTGCAAAAAAATCGAGGTGATACTCACTGGCCTATAGTTTTCCACTAGTTGAGAAGGTTCTTTTTTCAACAAAGGAGTCACAAACGATTGTTTCCACCTTTGTGGAACTTCCGAATACCAAATGGATTGATTGAAAAGATATGCCAGAGGACCTGCAATTACGTGTGAAATGTTTTTGACAAAAACTGCAGGAATGAAATCAGGTGTCGTGGACATGGATATCGGCAACTTGGACAGGATGTCAAAAATTATATCATTCTCAAAAAACGGAAAACTATTCATAGGGGTTTCGACTACGGGACAAAAAGAAGGAGAAGAACAGCTGACCTCCCCATAAACCTCACAGAATTTGTCCGCTAACAGATTTGCTTTGTCAGTCTCCATAACTGCGACAGTATCACATTTCCTTAAGCATGGGATTCTATTCGATTTTCCAAGTTTTTTATTCAAAAATTTATAAAAGCCTTGCTGATTGCTACTATTAATTGCCCTCTTCTCCAAATTTTTGTTATATTTTAGAAGGCGACTTTCAAATCTAGAAGAAAAACAGCGGAACATTTATCAGTCTGAAGGTGACTGAGAGTTCGAGGCTACTGCGAAAAGACAACTCCTATGCTCAAGCATATTTTGCAAATAAGAAGGAAGCACAGAGCGTGTTGCACATGCACGTTTCAGCGGCGCAAAGAGATCTAAAGCATCATTTAAAATTCGCAAAAACAGTTCGTATTTTGCGCCAAATGAGCTCCCACTCTCAAAAGAATCTCTCCACCCAACAGTAGAAAGATACAGACCAAGGCTGTCATAATTACATCGAGCGAAATCCCGAGTCAGTGTAAAGTGAGGTGACATATTTTCACATTCTAGAACGAAACTGACACTAATATGGTCACTAGAACCAACAGGAGGTCCAACTTTCAGATATCCTACAAGAGTGTTATCATTAGATAGGACAAGATCGAGGCAGTTGACTCCCCTAGTTGGCTCTTGCTAAAGTCGTGTGAAGATATCATAGTAACGAAGCCAGAAATACTCGGCAGTATAGGTTTCTCTAAGTCATTCCAGTCTATTTCCGGGTAATTAAACTCACCTACAATTACTGATGGGTACTCACAACAGGCAATGTCACTGATTGTTTTAGAAAGAAGTTCATTGGAAGAAGCTTTACAAGACGGAGCTCTATAGACAGCAGTCACTCTAACTCTTTGGTAATCGGAAATAATATCGAAGGCTAAAATCTCAAAGGCATCAGGAATAGACTCAGAGACCACCTCAGCCAGACAAAAAGTGTTCCTTAAAAGACAAATTATGCCACCCCCTTGTTTTCTTTTAATATCACAACGCAAAGCTTTTCACTGGATAAATTACATGGCATCGACGAAACAGAGTGGTCGGATTTAAGCCACGTTTCAGAGAAGGCATACAAATCAAAATAATTTCCCAATACAAAACTGATATAGTTCGAATTTTTCGGAATCGACCGCACATTGGCATAAAAACAAGTAATCCCTCTCTGTGATGGCCTAAAATCCGATCCCACTAGTTTAAACGCGGCTTACCCGGAGACTGGACAGAGCCCGCCGACGGACCGGCACTAACGCGTGGAGTCACCCTTCCCCCGCCACGCAAAGTAGACGGCGAAGGCTCGGTCTCCCCACCCAGCCCCGAACCTCGAGAGGCTCCACCAGCCACATTTCTACGATTCCTCTCTGCATAAGGAAGAGACTCTCTAATAGAGACTCCTCCTTCAGGGAAGAACCGAAGACGATTAGCATTTCGTAAAGCAAAATCCCGTAACGCAGAACATGGCAAAATCACTTTGAGTTTACGATTATACCCTTGCTTGGGTGGACCGAGGCGGTAAACTGTGACAGGTGTACACTCAACATTTAAAAAATGGAGGACATTACAAGCACTCATGAAATCGTAATGAACTATCAATCTTTAGTGGCCCCCCAGCAACTAGTTTCTTGCCTTCTTTTTTCATCTTTTCTTTTTTTCTTAACAAACTCAGCTCTGCCAGGAAGTCAACTCATCCTTTCAGGTAATGATCTCTGCATGGAAAATATTATTGAGCACGACCTTTAATGACCGCTATGAACATTGTTCAGTTTTAAGAAACCCGGACAAAGTATTCGCAGAATTAGTCAACTTTCTGTCCCAATTATTATCATCAGCCCATCAACCGAGGATAAGCCGACCGGTTCGCGCGAGTTCCCAACTGGTCCTAATGCCTAAAAAGTCGGGTTTTTCGCTACAACTTTGACAACATCTGATTTCGAAACTTGCCTCGGGAAAACTTTTCTGCTATTTTGGCATTTCTTAGGATTTAAGAATTTGATGATAAAGAGCTACACTTGAAGGTTCTCAAACAATTTAACACTTGAAAAAACTCCTCTGATTGCTTAGCCGAATTACTTCCATTAGTCACAGATTCACTGGGTACAATTGCACACTACATGAGCTGGAACTAATAGCTGAAACCAGTTAAAAAAAATTTTTGTTGCAGCTTTGAATCGCTGACCAACACAAGCACCGCGGCGAGAGCGCACACCAAACCCTGTCGTGCTAATGCATTTTTGCCGAAATTGGGACATTTACATAAAATTTTTTGGCAAAGGCAACGGCAAACCCCGAAAAGACTGGCAAACGGCAATCGGCAAATGGCAATCGCCGAGCACCTCAGCTGCGGAGCCTACGACGCTATCGATTGAGGCGAAGCTGCTGACTTCACGGGAACCGTTAATCACAGCCTTCTCCTGAATTTTTCATTCAGTTCCATGGTTCTGGTCCCAGAGCTCCAGGCGAGGATTGGGGATCATTAAACGACACCTATCAGTCCATATGGATGGAAGAGTATCCGAATGGAAAGGAAGAGTTGACCCAGGTAAGCATCTATCCCCAATTTAAAGGGAGAATCGACCGAGGTAAGGCTCCTGTCAGAGATGTTTGAAAAAACGCCGTGGCCAACCCGGTCGATACATATGAAAAAGATGGACGACAAAGGTTGCAAAAACACCCGGTGTAGCCAGCTGTGGCTGACGCGGTCAGTGTGTATGAATTATGTGGAACGATATCATTGATATCATTCATTTCTTACCTTATATCATGTGAACATCGGTCGGGTCAGCCACATCGGTCGTTTTTTTAGCCTACCACCTTGTTTATGTTTTTCATGACTATCGACCGGGCAGGCTACGCCGATAATCCAACTATGACCGAGGCCTAAAGGCAGAGCACACCCTCAGATACGAATTTTGAAATTTTCCCCAATAATTGGCTGATGCCTACATACATATACGATTGCCCACTTAAACCGCATGCTGAAAAATTCTTACTTACGAGTGAGACGTCAAAGTAGTTCAAAACAGTTCTTATATCTTCTTCTTCATCTACTTTTTTTTTAAATTCCTTAAAGGCAGTGTTCACGATGGAAATCGTTTTTCTGTTTCCCCGCCTATCTTGAGGACGGCCCCATGCTGATTCCAGTGATGTCTCTGAAATCGTACAAGACCTTCTGGGAACGGAAGTTATAATCCCTCAAAAATTGAGCCACTCAGAAAAATTAAAACATGTTACATGTAATATAAAGTGTAAGATACTTGAGACATTCAATTATATTACCTTTATATCGCATGTAACCTACACTTATATTACATGTAACATACACTTATATTACATGTAACATACATTTATATTTCATGTAGCTTAATTAGAGCTGCAAGTTGAAGCTCGATTTTTTAAGGGTTGGAGCTGCAAGTTCCTGGCTAGTGCTTCAGGTACGAATCAGCAAGCCTTAAGCTCTTTTGGACATCCCAGGAGCTTAAAGCTTGCTGCTTCATGACTGAAGCAGCAAGCTTGGATCCCACAGCTTCATACAAGGAGCAGTGGGCTTAAGCTTGCTCAAGAAATAATGTATGTCGCTCCCTCTAATCCTCCACACGATATAACGTATCATGAGGAGCTGGAGATCAACGACTCGGCCAGGGCGAGTGACCACCCCGTCGAATGTCAATCCCATGGGCTTGCTCTCATCGGTAAGGTATGAGGCGGCCCGTATGCTGTGCAGGTTTACAGAAGGTGTTCAGCATGGGCCCTCAGTTTTTGAAGATATTTGAATCATGTTACACTTATACTACATGTAATTTACTTGAGTAGAGATAATTCACATGTAACTAACATTGACGGAGATGTATTACAAGTATATTGTAATCGTCTCTTATGTTACAAGTATTATGTTTTCACCATCGAAAACATATTCTCAGACGTTCGCTGTTGTCCACAGGACACGAATGAGATGTCACCTCACGCAATGCTCCCTGTAGACATCCAAAAGGGGCATGGATCGCCCCTCGAGAACTGCCCGTCGCCCCCCTCCTTGGTGCCGTAGACAACCTATCCGCGGAAACGCTTTTGCTGTAGACATCCCATCGGAGGAGGGTCTCCATCCCCGATTCCGCGTTCACATCCTATCAACATCCTGTAGACCTGATATTACCATCCCAGTGAAGCATCAACCGCTTTTTGACGTCACCCCTTAAGAGCAGCATACACACTCACAAACATGGTGTAGATAACAGCATAAATAAGATCGCACGGCTCCTACCATGTCGTCTACGACGTTTGAAGCGCCAAAAACCATCCATAATGACAATATGTGACAATGTTTGAGCAATCTTGCCTTCCACGTCTGTATTTCCCACCCGTTCGAAAAGGAGAATTAGAAATGAAACTTGAGAAAACATGTGATAAGATAGAGTGATAGCACTATCTCATGGGAGCGCACGAGAGAAATAGCTTGACTTGCTTAAATGTAACATGTCTGCATACCGATTAACTCTCGTCCATTTTTGAGAATGCCGCTCTACTTCGGCTGACTTTTTGAAATGGAGGATTACATAGGTGAACATACATGATATTTTCAGGTGAATAAAGTTGTTTCTCTCGTGCATTGAATGCGGCAAATTTTTAAGCTCGCAAGGTACTCTATTTCGCTGATCCCGGACTACGCTAAAACGGCTTCCCTTGTTAACCAGAAAAGGTGATATCGGCTAACTACGCTTATTTTTTTTAATCTACAATTTTTTCATCTCGCTACATTTACCTTTCCTCTAGTATTGACAACATGGATGGGAATCAGGGTAAATGAACACCCCCGAGTGATCAGAGATTCCTAACAAACAACTAAAAATGACGCAAATGACACACATAAAGGGATGGAAAAAATCAAAATCTGCCTACGAAGACAGTTGCTGAAAGCTCCGTAAACCACGGAAACCTTCCTGTCCATCACGGGGAACGCCGCGAGGTGCATCTCTCGGCATGCCACCAACACC
This sequence comes from Aplectana chamaeleonis, assembly GCA_029168955.1. Classification (NCBI taxonomy): domain Eukaryota; kingdom Metazoa; phylum Nematoda; class Chromadorea; order Rhabditida; family Cosmocercidae; genus Aplectana; species Aplectana chamaeleonis. The sequence goes on from JAPDOI010000108.1 coordinate 1,146,877, forward strand.
CCTCCCACGGAAAGACGTTATTAAAAAACGAATCACAGATCTCTTATAATTAAAGAAAGAGAAGAATTACCATAGAGGTCTAGAGCATCATCAAAAAATAAAACGAATTGCAAATCTCACATAACCGAAAATGAGAACTTGGACGGCACGATCTTCGTGATACATCGATTGATGGACGCTGCCACCGCCTCTCCCGCGAATGTTCTGTAGAACAGCCCATCCACCTGCGCAGCCGGAGACATCCCGAATTCACGCCCTGTGGACAACAACTCGGTCTGCGTCGATTCAAGGCACTCGGCGGGATTGCCGGTCGATGGGCTGTTTAACAGCCCGTCGCCCCCTGCTCAACAGCACACTGGGACGATCCCGCGTAGAGCTGCCTGTTCGCCAGCGGTGACTCGTTCTGGGCGGATCGACGTCCTGTAGACAACAGCGAACGTCTGAGTTACTTGCGACATTTGGCCTGCGAGCGAGGGAGCGATATATTACATGTAACATACATCGGTCGAGATAATTTTACCGTGCAATATACATTGGCCAATTTATGTTACATGTATATTAATTCAGGCCTTTTATATTACATGTAATATGTTTTCATTTTTCTGAGAAGGAAACGTGGTGGACGAGTTGTCCAAGGCTTGTAACTTCCGTCTTTTGCAGCCGATGTATGCGAGCTGACCTGAGTAAAGAGAGAAGTTGAGAATGAAGGGAAGAACGGGGCTAATGATTAGAAATCATCGCTCATCTCACGATCTCGAGTTTTCATTTGTTCACTTAGGTGGGCGTGCGTTGCGCTTTTAGGGTTGCGCTCGAGGTGGCAACTTCGAGCGACGCGAGCGTTTTTCACAGCATACCATACTCCCTTATGCAAGTGTACTAAACATAAACATAATTACAGGTGTCCCCCCCCCCCGATTAATGAGCTTTTTGTGAATGCACATTTTTTATCGTGACCACTGCTTTTAAAGGCACAGTCCAAGCTCAGGGACGAAATCTGAGATTTTCACATAATTGTGAAGTGGAACCAACCCATATGACACCTGCAAAGTGCAAGCCCTCGATTCCTACGAATAAAGAAGATAATTTATTTTCATTTATTTTCATTTTTATATTTCATTTATTTTCACTTTTGTGATAGCGAGATCTGCTGCTTATGAGGGCAGCTCAACAACGGATTTCATCGCTAGCCCTCCCTATAACTATAATTTTTTCATTATGCTCCATAATTCAGGAAGGAATCGAGGAGACTTTCGGTAGAGCAAAGTTGCTCAGCAAGAGGTATGTACAGTCAGGATTTCTACATTCGCCCCCTAGAGCGAAGGAGGTTAGATTTAAATTTTTTAGTCTTAACTGCGCCTATATACTGTTTTCATTCCAGCTGTTATTCCGAAGCATAGGAATGAGTAGCAATCTACACTCATCTGCTATCCTTGCTTCTGGAATGTGGGCATCATCGGATAATCCGGTTTTTACTCCTGTACCCATTTACACGCAGGAGTTGGACCCATATAAGCGCCCAACAAATGAGGTAGGAGACTGTATGAGAAAGAGGGCAGAAGCAATGTTTTAGAGGCATTAACCACGGGCTAGATCATAATATTCCTTTCGCATTTCGTGAAAATAAGCATTGCAAATGCGAGGTTGTAGAATACCTTCAACTGAACACCTTGAGTGTTCGATTTCACTGCACAGAGCTAAAGTGTGTCCGAACGATAATGGCGGCCCATGCGGTCGGCGTGCTTGACTGGCGGCCCTCGTATGTGCCGCTCTCAGACGAGTGTTGGATTCGAACAGCGGCCATCCCCCTCCCCCCTGCCACAGAGCTGATTGATCGGCGCAGTGTTCGCTGCCAGCCGGTGCCGGCCCCGTTCGTAGTCGATGGCAGTGGAAGACGTTGCGCATACTCGTCCGAGAGCGGCGAACGCGACGGTCGCCTGTCAAGCACTCCGGCCGCTAGGGCCGCCATTCTCATTCGGACACACTTTATGTGGTTTTGGACCCATGCGTGCAGGAGAAAAACTTCGTTTGTTCAGTAGCATATTCAGGAATACTAATCCCCACCCTTGCTCTTATGATATTTTATTACAGATCTTAGCACCTATAACCAAGTGCGACATAGACAAGCAGCGATTAAAGGACAAATATGGAGGCGATGTGAGTCTCTGGCGCAATCTTTCCCTCATTATATGTACTTCTTCCTTTGACGTTGCATTTAATTTTTTTGTGCGTGCGAGTAATAAGTGAGAGGGTTGGAGGTCAAGATCGCAGATTGGAATAGTCGGTAAGGAAGTCTTCAGATTATTAACAAAACGCCCAAAAAGCATGGAATTCGATCCAGTCATAAAACCGAAAATTAGAAGACGCGGCACCAATTTAGATATTCTCCTGGGAGTTATTTGTCTACGCACTTTTTCTCCTTAGGCCTATCACTTCATCACTGGCTGTCCTGGTGAAACACCAACGGTGGAAAAGTGGACAAGGAGCGTCCTACTGGCGAACAATGTGACTGAAAGTTGAACATCTTAGACACTGGGAGCAGCGGATGGCTGGCGAAAATTTGTCAGTTGCTCAACAGCTGGGTGACAGCTGGCATTTAGCTGGTCAATGACCATCACGGGGCCAACAGTTGGCATACACTCGTCATGTCATTCAATGCCAACGGCGGACGGCTGGAAAATATGTCCCAGTTGCCTAACAGCTTGGTGATTACTGGCATTTGGCTGGCCATCGGCAACTGCAAGGCAGACAGTTGACCTGCACTCGTCGTTTCAGGTAATGCCAGCGGCGAACGGCTGGCCAAAATGTGGCAGTGGCCTGAAAGCTGCGTGACAACTTGCATTTAGTTGGCAGTGGCAATCACACCTCAATTCAACCGATCGCACGAAAACGCAGTTATACACCAATCGGCGATCGGTTGGCGCCTAACCGCCCTGTGGCATTTACTTGGCGCCGAATCGTCACATGGCTGGCATTCGAGAGAGTTAACGACTCTTCACGTTTTAACATGTTATACCAGGTTGTCCAATAATTCTTGTCCGAAAATTTCACCATTTTTATTTTTAACTTTATTGAAAAACAAGTCTAATCAACAATATAATCACTACAGTTATTCACAACGGTGGCCCATCTATGGGGCAGGTCGCCGATGCCCTTCGCCCAGAACTCCGGGGGCTGCGACTCGAAGAATTCAGCGATGTCGGATTTGAGGTTGTCGTAGTTGGTGAATTTTCTTTGGGCCAAATGGTGCTTCAGCGGCGGAACAAGTGGTAGTCGGAGGGGGCGAGGTCCGGAGAATACAGCGGATGGGCAACCGTCTCCCAGCCGAGCGTCGCCAACTTCTGCTGGGTCTCCTTCGCCACATGGGGGCGCGCGTTGTCGTGCAGCAGGTGGACCGAGGCCCGTCGGGGACGTTTTTCTCGAATGGCGGTGGCTAGTTTCTTGAGCTGATGGGTGTAGATGAAGGCGGTGACCGTCCTGCCTTGCGGGAGCAGCTCGAAGCACAGCATGCCCTTGGTGTCCCACCAACAGCAGAGCATGATCTTCAGCGGGTGCAGGTCGGCCTTCGGCGTCGTCGGCGGCTCTTCCCCGCGCGGGATCCAGACGGCACGGCGAGCGACGTTGTCGTAGAGGACCCAGCTCTCATCTCCAGTGACCAGGTCCTCGGTGCCCGTGTCGTTGCCCAGCAGCCACTCGTAGTACACGAACGTACGAATTGGACCTTGGTCCATTTTAGCTTGTACTGGTAGCTAGACGCGGCGACTGCGCCTTATATACCCCTAGCGTAGAACTTTGGAGAACCTTCTAGAAGGTTCTTACACTTGCCTGATATTATAACACTTCCAAGGAAAATTATAGAATTTTGAAAATTTTCGGACAAGAATTATTGGACAACCTGGTAGTTTGATAACTGATTTCATTGACAAGCCCAGCCGGTGTATAAGGCGATTCAGTCCAATAAGTGCTCACTCGGCACGTTGTTGCCGGCCCTGGAAGGTGACCTGAAGGCACTCTACAGAGGCCACCATATTTTTGGACAGCTGAGGGAAGGTCTCCACGGCTCGAGGGGGTTGGAGGTGAGGTCGGTGCCACACCTCAGATCTGTGGAGAGGAACCCACCTCGATTCATCGGCCAGCCAAGAGCCAAGAGACTGGCAGACCGCTGCTGGCAAATGATTGCTCAACAGCGGGCTGCCAGGTAATAGCCAAAAGACTGCAAGCGGTTGGCCAACTTCCTGGGGACCGCTGGCAGGGTTTTGGCGGACCGCCGGCGAATGAATATCCGACACCGGGAATGGTTTTGCTCGCCAGGCAAATACCGGAGGTCCGCCAATTCCAATGTCTGAGATGCTAAACCTGATAACATTCAAATTATCAATAATCAAAGAGAAAGCTACTTATCTCTCACCAGTTTCATCTCACACCACCTCGCAGTGTTCAGTGGAGCTGAAACATACGCCTCTCCGTGGAGCGCGCACATATTCCCACGCCGCTTCCACAGAAACAATTGTCTGATTTTCGCTCAAACCAAAAGTCACAATCGTACTGTCGTGTTCACCTAGCATTTCGGACAGCCCATGGAGAGCTTTTTGATTGTTCACTTTCATGTACAGCGCTGTGCCATCAAATGTTTCAACCATTAATGTTTTTTTCATTCCACACTCAGACGAAGCACAGCTCGGAACGGGCTCGGAGAGCAACTTGAGCGACGCTGTCTCCCCACTCCGAGCCATCTACTAGAACGACCGCGTTTCCACTCGAAGCAACCTTGGGTTGCATTTCGGGCCGCGGTTGCTGTCCAGGCGATTTTCAAAAATTTCTCAGCTGCTGATTTTTCTTGAAGGCATCGTTGGCGGTAAAAACCATTTTCCATTTTTCAGGCTCAATTTCATGAATGAGCTCAGCACACCACGCCGGTGAGCTTCGGCGTGTCAAAAACGTAGGGTAATGCGGTTGAAGGGATAAATATGAGGTTCCGCCACCAGTTCTCACCAGTCATCTAGCACTTTTTCATAGAATGTTGATGTGACCGTCAAACATTATGAAAAACAGTTACGGCACAAACTCCACATGCAGAAAAACGTCGAGAATGACATTGACGAGGCCTCCAAATGCAGAAGAACTTCAGAAACGATTTTGGTGCAAAATTCAAATTCATATTTACAATGTGTTCCGATTGACTTTTCTTCACATATAAAGGTTTTTCATGGGCCCCTTCGACATTTTCGTTCCCTATAGAGGCCAAGCTACACAGAAACATGAAAAAACAACATGCGGTTCTCTGCGCGTACGATGCCTTTAACTTTCGCTTCTTCTCAAGAGGATGAAGCGTTTTGAGAAGATGGCATACTACCTCTCTCAGCATGTGTGCAAAAAGGTTTGTCCTGCCACAGGCTGCAACAAGGTCACCATCATGTCATGGTCCACAAGGAGGGGACCTCCGTCACCGGGGGCCATGGGAGACCCCCCGGCCGCCAAAATTTGTTCTCCAGAGAGTGATATGAAGTCCTTTCTCAGAAGTGGCCTCAAAAGGCCAACTGCCCGTCTGTACGAGACGATTCGTCTTTTATGCACACTGACCACGTGACCAGCACGTGATCACTTGACGAACAACCAGGCCTGGGTCTCTCTATCTCTTGCGATGGCACGGCAGTCGCCCCGAGAGGGACCGGACGTGAGCCGAGACTACTATTCGAATCGGAAAAGGACCGCGGTGGCATTTCGACACTCGGTCGATAACTGTGCGGTGGGTGACGTTATTATTGGAAGGACCCTCTCCCGCTTCGGTCGAAGGTTAGCCTGAGGAGATTCGTGGGTGTTCAGGGAACTGTTTAGTGTTGGACTATTAAGGTCGTACATGATCGAGCAATTTTCCCAAAAACTTACCCAAGTGATGCAATCGGCGGGTCCTCTGATGAAACTTATGATAGGCCCTATTCTATAGGTGCTGACCAAGGATGTGCGTAATAGAAATTTTTCAATTCGTTAGTCGTTCAACCGGCCAAAACCATCGTTAGTCGTTAGTCGTTAGTCGTTAAAAATCTAGGTTTTGAAAGCAAGCTAAGTTGAGGCAGAAAAAAGTCCTTATGAATAGAAAAAAAGGAAGGCATGAAGAAATGTATGTTCTCCAAAACATTCATGACCATTAAAAACACAAATCACTCATTGTTAGAGAGCCTAGTTCAAACTGCAATTCTACATATATGTACACAATTAAAATCATGCACGAAAGCCTGTGTGTTCGAGACTGACTCGAGAGCGTGTGTTTATCGATTTTTGTCATTTTTTGGTAAAAAAAAGAAACAATATGGGAAACCGAGGAAATCTTGAACTCTGCTTTTTTTCCCAGCGCAAAATTTGCAACTCTGCGTTATATGATGTTATTTGGGATCTACCTGGCGGTGACAACACTGAGAATTGCACCGACTTTGCACTATTTGTGCTTCGCGTAGCGATCCGAGCGCTTGCGTGAGCTTGTTCCCATAATGGGGAAAGGTCGGAAGAAATTAGCACCCAAGTTAAAATTCTACCCCCGAGAGCCCTAGCACCACTTTATGCAAACCCCATATCTCGAATTTATGACTGAAAGTCGAAGGACGGCACCCTATACAATCCAATCATCGGATACAGTTCCCGTCGTTGGGCAGTTGTGGCCTGCAGGCACCGCTCCATATTATCACATCTGATAGTGTCCTCTGCAAAAATCTTCGCTGGAGCCGGTCAGTGTCGGAGCCGGTTCAGTGAGTCTACCAAAAGTAGCGCGACCGACGCGAAGTCGCATAAATACTGCGCCTAACCTTGCGTAACGTTCGGTTGGGGTTTTAAAGTGGGGATTCCAGAATTGTGAAGCAGTGTCAGTAGAATTTATAAATACTGTAGGCTATGCTTATGTTGTACCATACATCTAGAACAACCAACAGGGCAATATGTATCAATCCTGGTCTAAGCCTTGGGTTGGAGCGTGATTTGAATGACTACTGACTTTTTAACGAATTTTGGGATTGCTTACGAAAATATTTTCAATTTCGTTAGTCGTTAGTCGAAACACCCAAAAAGCCCGTTAGTCGTTAAATTCGTTAGTCGTTAGTCGTAACACCCGAAAAGCCCGTTAGTCGTTAAATTCGTTAGTCGTTAGTCGTAATTACGCACATCCCTGGTGCTGACCTATAACGTGTGAACATTTTTGAAAGAAAGCACGCGCGTTCTGAGCAGACTGTAGAATGCGGAATGCTGCCTCCAGCTTCAGCCTCCTGAACAGATAGTCGCCGAATCCAACATTTTTTTCGATTTTCATCCTTAAATCGTTCAGCTTGCAGCACTGGACAACGAACTGTCGTTCTATTGAGAGACCATAGATAGAAATGCCAGTGAGGTGAAGCTCAGTGATTGCACGATCAGTCCCAATGATGCAACCACAGAGTCTCCACCTATGTCTCTGACATAAGGACGTATCTCATTGCGACGGTTCGTTCTTCTTTGAACACGGGTCCAGCTCCTCGTGGAGCGCCGGAGGAAACGGAATGGAGGTCAGCGACATTCGCACTAGGTTGTCACTAGTGCTCAGTCGATCCGGGCTTGAAAGCCTAAATCTCAGCTGATCTCGTACTCTATGTAGGCCAGCAACGGTTTCGCGGTCCGTTCGAGTACCCTCTGTCTGCGTGAAGCAACACGGAAGGTCGAGGCTTACAATAATCGTAGGGCTTTCATGTAATAGCGTAGTTCCGATAAGAGTTACTCCAGCATGATGTAACTTTGCGATTGCTCCTTGACGGTCGGCATCAAAGTTCCATAAAGTTTCGATAATCCTGGGTCAAGTTACGTTAAAAAAGTTTCCTCTGAAAACCATTGTATCCTAAGGCCTAGCATAGGCATTTCGTGTGAAAATCGCTTGGCAAACAATAGTATAGTCTACAGCAATGGAAGTAGGACCTGGTGAGGTTGCGGACTCGTCCTAGCATACGGCAGGTTGTTAGTGGTATCACTCATTTTTCTGAAACACCTACAGATAGATCGGTGAGTCTGTGTTTTGACCGATATGACAACATCTGTGGAAGCAATGAAAACATATGAAAATGTGAGAGTGGAAACAAAAACTGACCGACCAATCTCAGTTATTTCGAAAAAATGAGTGATAACACCATCAGACTACAGTATGTTGAAAGTCCGCAACCTCACCAGGTCCTACTTCCATTGCTGTAGACTATACCCCCAATGTGGGACGAGATTATTAGCACGAAGTTGTTTCTTTCAGCCCTTAAAGATCGCCGTGAAGGAGGGGAATATCACATCATTGCGATTACACAAGGAAGCCCTATTCTGGTTTGAGCATGTGAGTTACCGATTGCCACCATCCTTTAACGTGTTATCAATGATTTCTTCACAAATTTCTGAAACGCCAACTTCGTTTGTTCTCTCTGGTTTTTAAATGTTCTAAAAAGTACCATAAGGGCTATATAGAGAGATAGGACATCTTGTTCATAGCGGTTTATACAGCCCGTCCCATAATCATGGGGGCACTTGAATTTTCGCTCTACTTCTCACAGCTTTGATGCTGAATTGTTATAGCGTAGAGCAATAGATTCCTTTGTTAAAATATATACGTAGACTGATCACCAGCGCATTTGGTTGTTTCTGTTAGGTTTTACGTTTGACTGTCCTCAAAACAGTCACATTTCACCGTCCCATAATTAGAGGGACACTGGCATGTTTACAAGAATACTTAATTCAAGCTGCAAAATAACAAAAATAATAGGACGTATCAATAATCAATGGGATTTCCCGACTCGGAAATAACACTATTAAAGGCAGGGTCCGGGCAGAATTTCGCTTTTGAGATTTCCCGCTGAATCGAAGCGTAAGCTACAAATATTCCCGAGGAATGTGCGAAAACGGCGGAAGAAACTGTCTTCTTCAAGTTTTTCCTGTCATTTCCGTCAACCACTGTGTCAGAACAGTGCGTCCGTCGTCCATGTTTAAAGGCACAGTACACCCTCAGATATGAATGTTGAGATTTTCATGTAAATGTGTAGAAGACCTCTCCTATATAACCCGTGCCAAATGCGAGATCTCAATTCCTCCAAATAAGCGAGATATGAGCGACCACCACAGGCCCGACCCCTTTCGCTCACCACCACAGGCCCAACCCCCCTAGCGGCTCGATGGATGGATGAGTCTCCGTTCTTCACCCCACTGCCGGGCCGTCTCCTTATCCTGGCTTGCACTCGCGTAACGATTACGAATGAAGAGAAATATAGAGCTGAGACAACTCGTCCACCAATTTTTCACCCTTAAAATATAGACATATTTAAGGAGCCATAACTCTGTTCAAGGGGGGTCTTGGACGATTCCAGAGATATCACTGTGATTTGCGTGTGACTCTCTCCAAGATAAGCATGAAATCTCAGAATTAATTTTTTTGGGTGTCATGTGCCTTTAAGCTATCGTCCACTTATTCTTGAAAACTGCAGTGTAAAAATTGGTCATTCCAGCCATGACTATCATGCAGTGAATACCGTAAATCCTGACATCAAGGCTGCTTTCCCCAGAGGCAAAAACTGAGTGTCTGTGAAACGTCCAGACGGTGTTCAGCTAGGCTGGCCCAATCTGTCTAACCCGAATTTTAGTGGTGTCAAAATTTGAACGGACCTTGCCTTCAATATGACTCGTATTAATGAGATTGCCGATTGATGACTGAGGAATGTTGAACACCAGGCGTTGATGACCGCATTTTCTAGCTCTTGCACATCATCCGCATACAGCAACGTCCACGGTGCCGGCTTCTTCAAGTCTTTCGTGACTGCATCCACAACAATGACAAACAACACAAACATAGGACCGAGCCTTGGTGAAATCAGAAATTTTTTCGACGTACCAGCGGCAGCTCGTACGCGGCTCCTTGAGTCGTTGCAGAGAGCTCGCACTCACTCAATGAGTTCTTCATGCACAGAATGCACTTACAGGGCATACAGAATAACCTCATGCGGAACAGGATCGAAGGCCTTCTTCGAATCTATGAGAGCAAAATGAAGCGGTTTCTTCTCTCGATGCTTCTCAGCTAGAAGTCTTGCGGCGTGTATGGCATCGGTGGTGCGACGAGAGGAAACAAATCCACACTGGTTATTGAACAGCTTTCCGATTTCTCGAATGCGACCATCGATGATTCGCTTGAATATCTTCATGTCGTGAGAGAGTAGTCGTATAGGCCGGTAATTGACACAATCGGCAGGGCTGCCTTTCCCTTTCCAGATTGGAATGTTGTGCATTGTTGCCAGTCCGCCGGATTTTTCATCTCTGTGACGACCTTGTTTAGGAACCTTGTCCGCCAGACTGCTGAATTCCAGTGTTTCGATTTTCACAGCTCGGATGCGATATTTTCAGGCCCAGTAGCCTTACCAGGTCTTATCCGCTTCAGCGCCGCTTTCTCTTCGTTAACTGTGATACACTGTACTGGATCATAGCAAGGCGCAACTTAGGGGGTGAGAGGATGATCAAATTCTCCCGTACATATTCTCTCAAAGCAGTTGCGCCACCGTTCCAATACTTTTTCGCGATCCATCAGTAGATCTCCACGCTCACCACTATTGCCATGGAACTTTTCGATGTATTCCTCTTGGTGTCGACAAGAATTAGCGATACGATGAACCAGGTGTTCGCCATCCCTCGTGTCTAACTACCTAATGACTTCATTATAGTGAGCGGCTTTCGCGACGGCTACTGCTCGCTTGACATCTCTTTTACCATCACGCTACTTCTGCCAGTTCTCGGTTGTCTTGTGGTCCAGGAAGGTGTGGTAGAGGCGCTTCTTCTCACGCACCTTCTCCTTGACATCGACCGTCTACAACCATGTCTGCTTATCTATCTTACGACGACCAGTTCTTGTTGCGCCCGTTGCAGATCGTGCCCTCCATGAGATGGCCGCAGATGCGTTTTACCATGTTTCATCAACTGTGATAACAAGGTGAAGCTGAATTTGCGAATTGAACCCGTTCCTTCAATCGCCACCGCTTGATAAGAGCTGGCCCACAGCGTTCGTCATGCCTTTGTTTCGGTAGGGTAATCTTGATGGAGCAAATCAACGGTCGATGTTGAGTAGCAACCGTCTCGAAAGGTACAACCTTCGCATCAGTGACCAGATTCCGATCGCGACGTCGAACGAAAATGAAATTGATCTGAGTCTTGTTATTGCCGCTATAGAAGGTAACCAGGAGCGAAAAACGCTTACGAAAGCTTGTATTCGTAATAACGAGACTATTCGAGTCTGCGTATTCAAGAATGCGCTCCCCATCGTCATTGCGTGTTCCGTATCTGAAGCCTCCATAACAGCTATACCCCACCGTTGTCGTATCGACGTGACCATTCAAATCTCCGGCGACGATTATGGTGTCTTCCGGCGAAACCTCTGCGGTTTTTTTCGTGTAATAGCGCCCTGAAATCATCTTTCGACTGATTGGAGCATCCCGTCTGTGGAGCATAAGCCGAGAACACTTGGCAGCGATGTTCCCCAGTAACAACAACAATCTTCACAAGTCGGTCATCAAAACGCTCCACTTGAGCAAACTAATCCCGGAATCGTTGAAAAACACATGCTGCAACTCCTCTTGCAGTCCTCGGGCTCCCATTGTAGATAGGTTTGAAACCACATCCAATGTCCTTCGACTTGTTACCGGACCATCTTGTCTCCTGGACAGCACAAAGATCTATTATGCGACTTTCGAGTGCGCCTGCTAATTCACACTAGCGACCCGACAACGTTCAGCGTTGCAACGCGGGTCTTGGCGACGTTGTGGGATTTTCGGACTAGCTTAGTTGCCCTCTGATGCCGTCCTTGTATCAGAGACCCTCGCATACTTTCCTCACTCACCGGGCCTTGTGAGTGAGCGTCAGTTCCCGCGGACGCCGTAGCTTTTTCACGAGGTCTATGAGCCACCACCATGTGATGTGACATTGGTCCTCCATTGGCCGACTAGTCACGCAAACAGATCTGTCGCCGGTACTCGAGTGTCCGTGATCAGCTCACCCCGACAATTGTTGGGGAGTCTGCAGTGGCACCAACTAGGAGGAACGGACCAGCCACCAAGCGCCAAACATTGTATACGCTAATTTCGTCATAACCTGAAGCGTACTTAGCAGTTATTTTCACTCCATTGCTTTGACTGAAGAATTTGAGTAAGTTTAATTTAGTTTTTGTCATTTTCTGGCCCATCAGAAAGTCAGTTGAGAAAGCCCTGCATACCTTTTTGTCTCTGCTTATCCCTTACAATTTCCACCGGAACTTTTTCCAAAGCGTTGCGGGGTCTGAAAATCAGTCCCTAGTAAGAGTAATCCTTTTTCAGAACTTAAATAATAAAACGTTGCCGGAAAATGTTGCAAAGGACATCTCCTCTATAATCAGCGTGTGCTTGTCGGTGAGTTCCGAACTTTTTTGTGTCAATATGTTTAAGCCTTCGCCACTCATCTGTCAAGCTTTTTTCGCAAAAAAAAATTCCTCTTCGCTACCTTCGTAGCAACGGTTTGTCTCCTATACTGGCATCTCACCATTTGCTTTCCGTTATGCCGGTGAGTCATCCATTGAGTCGAAAAGGACCATATGAGATGACTAGTTCGATTAACAAGTTGAACATACATATATACTGATGATAGACCATAATGAAATAAACCCACAAAAGAGCAAATAGAGTTATGTTGATAAGACATTTCCCATTTCTCCGTCATGAGAAATCCCATGGCACAGTTGAATTCAGTGAAGTAGACAAAAACCGACTCACACCGTTCCCCGACAGGTTACACGAACACAGATAGTAAAAATTGTTTTATAATCAAGAAAACACAAAATACGAGGCGATGAGTATGCTACTAATGAGAAAAAATTCATTACTATACTATGAGGCAGTGCGATAAAAGTATGGAGATCCTAGAGCAAGGAAGAAAAATTATTACATCTATGAGCAGATAACACAATTAGCAAATGAGCTTATAAAACAATTACGGCCATAGTTTACGACTCCTATATGAATAAGGCACCCCCTTAGTGCAAGGCAAAAACCCATAACAAATGAAAATACGGCTATGATTTCACACCCACAACCCATGCAGCTGTGCAACGAACGCTCAGCAGCCCGTGCAGTAGAGATCCACTAATGAATGATGACAATCTGTATAGCATCAGGATTGACGAAGCAGATCACAGCAACACACCGGACTATGAAGATGAACGGCGATTCGCAAGAACGTGGACCCTATTCCAGCAAAGAAATGGTCTCACAGACCAGCAATGTGGAGCGACAAGAGAAAACACGAATCTCGGCGGTGTGAAGAAAGTCAGAACGACCCTAGCCACGATGCCCATTATCCGTCCCAGCCTACTGCGCGTTGCGGCTGCGTCGCGTGCGCGGAAATCTCAATGGAGCGCGGCAACTGCTCAAAACATCGGCCGTCTCGATTTATATTGAGTGATCACTCTTTCCGGTTCCAGCCATTTCCTTCTTCATTTTTGACGTTCTATTCATCTGCCAATCTTTTGGAGCCATTCGTCTATGCAGTAAGGTAGGGCCGCATCTACTTATTTGTGGTGTATATTCCGAGATTTTCACTGGTAGTCACGTGTCTCTTGAAACGTGAACCCAGATGAAGAGTTTCGCGATTTATCATCAAAGAGGAGTCGTTTGTATTGTCTTATTGAAATAATCATGTTCCATGTGTGGATAGTATGTGAAGTTTCAACAATTTATTTCGTGGAGTGGGGGTAGCATAAAAAACTAATATTGTCTAGCAGGCGTAGTATTTCCATTCTTCTTTGTAAGGGTTCGGAGTACATTGCGGAAAACCCCGCAACAACATAAGAGCAAAAACTGTACGATCAGTCAATGAAAATATTGACGTATGTTCGCGTCTAGGTTGACGACTCCGTGTCACCACGTCCATCAGGATCGAACCCCCTCATTGTTCGAAGCTCTTTGTGGAGGTCAGCAGCGGGTTGTTTCGGCTTCTTCAATTTGCTGCGCTGAAATGAGGAAAATTATCTGAGTTTGCCACTTCGAAAACGACTCGGTGCAAAACTAGTTTGGGAGGGGCTCCCAGAATTCAAGTGAAGAATTAGTGTTACCGCTCTAAGAAATCGGAGAATTCTATAGCCTTCCAGTTAATAATGACTGATTACGTTATCAGGCATCTGATATCACCAGATATTTTCATTTTCCTGGATGAATCACTAGATTTTCTCGAGTGTCCCCCCCCCAACTAGATCTGCACCAACCGCTCTAAAATTTTATCACCTGATAAAGTTCAATTTTGATCTGCTGCGGCTTAGCGCCTGCTTGTGTCATTTCTGGACGGGCTGCTAAAGTGCCCAAGCAATCTGGTCCTCCGATTCCAGCCGCAATTTGTAACTGTGCCAGAATTTCCTCCAGCTTCTGCTTAGCCTCTTCGCTATCCACCTTAGCGTACGACGTGGCCAGTGTCTCTACAGCTGCGTATGTCTGAATTCACTGGGATTTGAGAACGGCAACGCTTCCTTTGTCATAGGTCACTCACGCTTTTGATGCTAGTTAAGAGCTGGTAACGCTCCTCACGACGAACTTGTGCGTCATTAACTACTGGCATGTCTTCTATAAAACATTCTTGTGGTGGAAATGCATCCTCCAAACTTCGAGACGTTGAAGCTTGCAGCAGAGGAGCACCACAGTTCGATATTTTGATATTGACCGCGTGCCTGTGGCTGCAGCTTATCCCACTCCTGTTATCGGAGCATGTACAGCTCCAAGCGTACGCACACACTCCACAGGACAAACAGTGGATGTTTCTCTGAATAAATTCATTTTGCTTATTTCATTCTGAGCTTTAAACTTCCTACCGTGGGGTTGCAAGAACATGGGCCGTCCCACACCACTTCGTACGTTTTCGTGTGGTCTCTGTTCTTCACGTGCCAGATGCCTTCAGATACCTCAGTCACTGCATCAGTTTCCGCATAATACGCATCAGCTGTACGGTGGCGCTTGTGCGTCTCTTGCACACGGAATGCACAGCTGACAATACGGCGGCGTTCCTTAAATGTAGCTATTACATGCGGTCTTGACGTGCCTTCTCATCTTCCTATTTTTCTTTTTTTGAGCGAAAATCTCACATTTACTTCTACTGAGCCGGAAATATCCTCAACGGCCTTGATAAGCAGGTCTACGAAGCTATCTACACGGGAGTTCGCGTTCCTATGGAGGAATTCCTCCTTGATGCGCAAATGGAAGCGTTCACTTATCATAGTGGTGTCCAATGTTGCACCATGATTGGCGAACGATGCCCAGCTTGGTGTGCGTCCTGAATGTTTTGTTATTAATATTTCCGTTTTGCTGTTGCAGAACTTGAGAACTGGGCTGACTAACCGAGGTAATTCCTTTCGAGGTATTCTACGATGGCATCTTGTTGTTTCGCTCGAAGAAACGCCAGGATCTCAGCGAACCTCCTGTCGAACTCGCTCAGCGCTTTCTCTCTCAAAAGGCGTTCAAGAGCTGCGTTTACAGTTGGGCGCAGAGAGGCCTTAAGTTATTTGATTTCGTGAGTTGGAATTCTTTCATCATTTAGAAGGTGCTCACCTCTACAAGCTCTTTGGTTTTTCTCTGCCAAGTTTGCCAAATGTGGAAACGGCAGTAATGGATGCGCGTCGGTGCTCCGGGGAAAACGGCCCGAAGGCCATTATAGAAGCAAGGCGCCTCGTCTGTTACTAACGTTCTTGGGGCGAAGTCAGGGATCAGGCCTCGTATTTCCTTGAACAGCTTTGAGACGTCTACACTGGTCATGGTTCCACTGAGAAGGAACGCTGAATGTAATTTTGTAGCCTTTCTTCATTTGTTTAAACATATGTGCTGTTACTTTCCCATCGCTTACCTCCAGGCAGACCTCGATCTCTGTCGTCAGCCACCATCAAGGTAGCTAATTTCAAATTATACCTCGTTGTATGAAAGGTATCGTCAAGAGTCACTCCTTTACACGAATACTTCTTCAGCCACTCTAGCATGAGAGGAGTGATGATAACTAAATTCCGTGTATGTTGCAAAAGTTTGTGTTTTTTAGATACCTACGGAGTGCGGAATACCTACTCATGACGAATCCTTTGCCACTTGGGTCCTCGGGCAGCTCCAGGACTCTGATGCCGTCATCTGGATTATGTTCCTCGTATCGCATCCTCACCGATGTTACATCGTCATCGTCCCTCCACCCTGGCCTCATTTTGAAAAGGCTGATGATGTTACGCAGATCCTGTTTCACCACAAACGACAGCTTGGAAGACTGAGTGGGATCCTCTTTTCGAAGACGGCTCATGACGTAGTCGGTGGAATGGTCTATGTATGAGTTTGTGCTTTCAAAATAGAATGATACATGCAAGCTAGATAGTTATGTGAATATTTTACCTTCAAGCAAGCTTCTCATATAAGCCTTTTGCTGTGGGGTGAATCTCAGTAATGCGGGCTCCAAATCGTGTCCGACGTGACCGAGGCATCCCTTGATCGATACGGTTCCATCGCTACTGTAATCTACGACGAGGTAGCAGGAGCAGTGATGTGTGTCCCGTTTACTCACACTCATTCTTTTTGTGCTTGTTCTTTTGTAGATGCCAGCGCGATTACATCTGAATGAAATATGGAGAACGCAAACTGCATGGCACTTTTTTCGGGCGATTGCCCATAATAGAGGTGGTTTGGGGGGCCGATTAGAGTCCTGGCGCTAAAAGACCCAACAGTGTGCAATAGAGGAGAATTGATCACGCAGAGCGCACCGGGCGGTGACAGAAGTATAAACTACGCCTAAAAGCCGTCTAGGGGTCAGAAATTTGGTGATATTCGTGAGTCGAAACCCGGAAGTAAAGAAAAAAATTAGTCTATAATTGGCCAGAAATTATGTGGAACCCGGCTCACTCTTTTTACATGGGTTTCCGCTTGGTTCTCCTTCTAGGGTCCTATGAAGCAATAAAATAAGTAAACAATAGTTGAATTTGTGTACTGGAATTACAATAATCGTTTCTTCCTTGAAGATCCAGAGGATTCTGTCCATTTTGTGTAGAATGATGAGCATGTCCGACCACACTCTCTGTCGAACCATCGCTGAAGTGAGGTCTATGGTGGTTGTTGATCTGAAGCAAGAATTCTGAAGCGAACAAACCTCGTACTCTTGCTCGTTGTTGAAAGATAACGAAAAAATATCGAAGTTCTGTGCAACTCCTTCTGTGGCCTCCTGTGAATGGTTCTGCTGACAGTGTTTCGCCAGGTCCTCGTGGCAGAAAAATGCTTGATTACACAAGGGACATACTATCTTGAACGCTCCTGTTTCGCGATTGACTTCATCTCGTACCTGACTCAGCTCTTCGGGATTCAGCTTGTGAACCTGCCTCAAATGAGTAAACAGGTTCTTCTTCAACATGATCCTCTCACATCTCGGGCATGATCGGTATTGTGTAGATGCAGATGTTGTTGACATTGTTGGAAGTATATTTTGTATACAAAATATATGCTTATCAGAGCAAATTTAGGCCATATCAAAATTGATTTGGTTCTGTACAGGACCTCGTTTGGTTGAACGATTACTGTAGGTGACGTAATGCCAGTTCTTTGTGCTTTGGATCAATTATAAACAAACTCCAGTTGTGGCGAGGGTGCGAAAATATCTCTCGACTCCTCTTAATAAGCGTAGTCGATCGAAAAAACGCTTCACTATGGCTCGAACCGTTTTGGAAGCCTAAGCCATGCAGACCCTTTGGAAAAACACTAGCAAAAGACAGTTGGCCGATTACGCCGTTTCCAGCGTGTTTCATACCAGTTATTGTTCTTCTTATGAAGTTTTCAAATCCATGTTTGAAACTGCTAAAGAGTTTTCTGAACTGATCATAGGGTTTTTCTTGGTTGGGCGCTGAAGTTAGAATGCAGCAACTAAAACAGCTCTGAACACTTTAATGAACATGTCGAAGCCTACTGGAGTTTTTTGGAAACCAGAGAGCGGCATTTTTTCATGAGCGATAAGCATGTTAAATAACCCATTACATGTTTGGGCGAAAATAATAATGCGACCACTGGAATAAGTTACGTGAAATATTCTGAATTCTTTCGAAACGGAGCAGATCATTCCTACCTCCACCTATAGGAAGTTTTGTTTTGAATTTGTCGACATAGTCTCCCGATCATCGGTTGAATGGCATTTGCCCTAATATTTAGAATTTTCCCATTTTCGTCTTTTTAAGCAGCAATTATGTGTGTTGTGCCATCTAGTTGTTAATTACATACTGCGAATTGTATTATGTGGCAGTACTTCTTCGCTGTTTGTCACCGCGTGAACGAAGAGACCGGTTTTGCTGAATTCATAGCTGTTCATAAGCGCGGCCCAATGCGAAATAGCGCGCGACGAGCTGACTGCCGCGTTCGGCACGTTTCGCCCCGCGCGCGGCAGTTTTCGCCGCGCAGTAGGCTGGGACGGATAAGCAGGATCCCTAGCAGGGATGAGCGGAATTCCGATTTCCGAATTCCGATTTCCGATGGTTTTTGGCCTTCCGATTTCCGATTTCCGATTTCCGAAAAAAAGGCTAAAAATGCGGAAAAATCGGAAATATCAGAGTTTAGGTTTTGAACCCTTTTCCTTGCCAAGTTCTTAGGGATATCTGGGGCGCTGAATTCGAATTCGAGGCCCGTCTTCACTTTTTCAGAAAGCTAAGGTTGAGTGCATTTACAGGAAAGTTATTCAATAACATCCTACTGTCTACATATGTTTGCCTAACTATGTGTGTGCGTCTGTGTGTGTTTGTGAGAATGAACGGGAATTCGGTGGTTTTTTTTCAACAATGAAAATATTCGGTTTGTTGATATTATGGTGTGATGGCGTGTACTGATAACACGATCAGTTCCCTATATAAAAGGTTGCTGAAAGAGTTCATGAACGGTTTCATTTGAGATTTAAGGCCCGCTGTGAGTTTCTCGAGGGGAGTGTGCGGGACTTCACTGGTAAGTAATTTCTGACAGAGTAACATGCTAATGCTCTCGGCTTTAGATATGCTCTCGGCAACGTGCCTTTACAACTTTAAGTTACATTTGACCTTAAACATTGGATATATGCTCCACGGTGCGAGTTGAGTTACACGTGGCATAAAGCACTGGCGTGTAACCTAAATGTATTATGTATGTTCTCGCACATGTAACTTATCTACGCGGCGTGCCGTTCCCTAGGAGGTATACGTTTGCACCCTGGAGGCATGACTCAGATGCAGGCAGCCTCGTCCATTCAGTTACACTAGTTTTGAGGTACTTGGCCCCGCACGCCGGCTGGAGGCCCTGCCTGACAGACCGCTGCCGGCCCAGTCGTGCTCGCCGAGCAGTCTCCGTCGCGTGACGGTATGCTGGCCTCATCGCTTGTCAGTGTGCCATCCACGTCGCTGGTACATGTCAAGTAACATGTACCAGCAGTACGAGTTACTCGCAATGTTGTGTATTTATTATAAGCGTATGTTACATTAATCAAAAAATCTCGTACAATTACACGTAATTACACGTATGTTACATTAATCAAAAATCTCGTACAATTACGCGTCAAAACAGTGGGCTGGGCTTCACTTAGAGTGCGCAAACCGCTGGAAAAGGTGTGCGGGGTCTAACTGGGAGTACGCCGAGCGCCGGAGGAACTGTCTGTGTTGCGCTCAATTTGGAGTGCGTCGAGCGCCGGGTAGACTGTGTTGGACACAACTTGGAGGGCACCAAGCGCCGGCGAAAGTGTGTAACACCCCAACTAGGAGTACGTGAAGCGCCGAGAAAGTGTGTTGCACCCAACTAGGAGCGCGCCATGTGCCGGGAAAAAAGTTTGCGGGATTCTAATAAAAGTGTACCGCCTGCCGGAGAGACTGTGTTGAACCGACTTGAAGTGCTGCAGGCGCCTGGAAAAGTGTGTGGGACCTAACAGATTCTGCAATGATTCTGAGCGTCACGATACAAGCCTACAAGTACGCGTGGGCATATACCTTATCAATAGGATACCTTATCAGTAGGATAAGCCCAAGTGTTTTGGCAGGAACAATCACCAGGGGTGTATTAAGAATTTCGCTGACCATTTCCGATTTCCGATTTCCGAATTCCGATTTCCGATGGTTTTTGCCGTTCCGATTTCCGAATTCCGATTTCCGAATTTTAAAGAGTCCTTCCGATTTCCGATTTCCGATTTCCGCAATTCAGGAAAAAATTTCCGCTCATCCCTGATCCCTAGCCACCTCGATCCATCGTTAGCGCGTCGCATTTTTTCACGGCACGATGGGCGGTACTCTCTGTGGCGCGAATTTTAAAAGTCAAGTTTTGCGCGTCAACTACTTTGCCTTTTCTGCCGGCGCAAATTAGGCCAGCTACCGTACTCATATATATCATATCGAGGCCGGGACACAACAGCACTTCTTGCAGCAAAGGAAATTAAGCCCCAGGATCATCCATCCGGACATCGATGGTTTACTTGAGCTCAATGATATTTTACCTCTTGTCACCTACAGTAATCTTCTGAGGACTCGAAACAAACCTTATATTTCTGTTCAGCGCCTCGAAAAACCACTAAGTCGATTTCGCACACGATTTTTTCCCTCCGGAGCCCCGTGGGGACGAGCTTGAAAATTTTTAGGGAGTTCCGAATTTAGGAGAAGAAAACTTGCCCAAATTTTGTCCAGGGTGGGTAATTTGAGGCGCTGCACAGAAATACGGGGCTTGAGAGCTCTACACTTTTACTACTACTCTGGCGGCTAAGGTGTAATAGGGAGCTTTCAAGAATACCCGGAAGGTAATCGTTCAGAAAAATATGACGGCGTGGATAGTCCCGGCGAACCGCTCTGGTCATTCCCCTGCGAGTACTGTCGCTCTCGGAGCCGAAGTCCGGTCCGCATATGCAGACCATGGCTGTTGCATCATCTGGCACGTGATAATCGCGCCGGTATAAAGGTGAACCGTGCAGGGACCAAGTCGCTCCAGCACAAATATCATCCTATGTGTGGTGCAGCAGCCGTTGTCCGCGAATTCGGACCGTAGTTCGGCTCCGAGAACGACAGTGCTCACATTAACAGTGAGCTCCAGAGAGCCAAAGAACTATCCGACGTTAGCAAATACGTTTATTAGATGTTTCTGACAGAACCGCAACATATTTTCAGTTGATGGAAATCTTAACAGGAGTGGGTAATGAGACTGCTCTACGACTCAAGCAAGGCAAGTTCATGTCACACGTTCTCCAGTTAGTCGAAAAAAGATGGAAAGAGTGGAACGATAACGGAGTTGTTGAGAAGAAGTTTATAGCTTTTTCTATGGCAAGGCTAAAGTTCTCATAATTATTCATTAAGTGCTCCTGCCAAGATAAACTGTTTGCAGGAAAACGTGCTATATACTGGATTTCTGAATTCTCTCCTGCTCGAAGAACAGGGATACATTTTTGACAACAGAATAGTGGCAATCGAGCTGAGAAAATCAAGCGACGGTCCTATCGTTGAGGTAGGCTACCCCACTAGTTCTGTGTGGTGATTCTTTGGTACTCCATTTCCCATTCTTTTGTTGTTCAAGATTAGAATATTCCTTGTGAGAATCTCATAGATGAAGGAGACACAATTTCAATCAAAGTGTTCACTACAACTCTTAGAAATACATAATCATCAAATTGCGACAGGCTCATGATGCAAAGTTGTTGAGAGTGAAGAAGATTTGATGACATTTTCGGGATTTTCGTCTTCACAGAAACAGACCGAATCTTCTTTCAGAAGAGGTTCATCACAATAAATCTCTACAACATACCGCTACCGATGAGAATATTGAATGCCGGCTAAGGGGGTTTTTAGAGTTCCGCCGCGGGGGCCGTAGGGGAGCGTTCCGAGCTCATTTTTCTTGTTTTTTTTTTCAACGGTAGGATTGCTCTGGGCCCCGCAGCTGCCGATCTCCACCAAATAATCAGATATGGTTTTTATCGTGGACACTGCCTTTAAAGGCAGTGTTCACGATGACTTTCGTTGCGGAGTTTTCCACTCAAAACGATGCGCTGGCCACCAAGTGTTCCCAAAATTACCAAGAAATGGCGAAAAACGCACTGAAACGTCTTATTTCGGTGACATTATCCTCTGACCTGTGCTAGTTGCTCATTTGGATGAACATGTTCACGTTTGTTGTCACCGATGAAAATTTGGGCTAATCTTGTATGGAAAAATATTTCAGGCAGAACAGTTTTAGATAGGGTCTGAAGGAAAGAACGGAGCAACAGTGAGTAGAGTATGGCGAAAGACGGGTCCACAAAAGATTCAGTTGTCACAACGAACAGTTCTTGTGAGAGTAAAAAGGCGGGGTGAGAGTAGAGGATTTCGTGCCCTTCTTGTGTGTTTTTCTCGATTTCTTCCTCATTTCACTTCTATCCGGGAGCCAAACAATCGATTTAGCTATCAATTTCAAAATCGAAGATTATCGTGAACACTGCCTTTAAGTGTGCTGAGGCATGCCAATGAAGTTGTCCTTAAAAAATGTGCAGCAACCCGCACCGAGCATTTATACTTGCCGCGGCACTGTCTACTGTATCCTTGCGAAACCTACCCTGTTGGACATTTGCCAATTTCCATCATGCCAAAATATCACTAAAACGATATAACCAGCACTATTTCGTTTAGTATTCTCCATGTTCTCCGTTCTTCGAACCTCGGCATCGTATCTTAGATTCTTTACTGCTATGCCAAACGAGGTTTTTAGGTGGAACTTTATTAACGGCCTGACGTTTCGACTTTACGTCTTCTTCAGAGGCCTAAAAAGTGGTCCGAGATTTATTTATTCGTAAATCTGTCCTACCAAGCGCTCCCTGACAGTTCTGGCGTACTGTAGGGAGCATCGCACAGGACACGGAAAGATAGGAAAGCTCACCTCGTAAGTCCACCTTTTGAGCGGAAGATGTCCGCTGCCACCGTGTTAGTATACTAGTAGACGCCACTGAGAGTTACCGCGCTTCCTCTGCATAATGATAAAACAGCAAGGAAAACATCATAACCCACAATGTTGTACAAAAGGCAAAAGGTCACTGGTTATCATGGGGCGTTCGACTCTGCTGTTCATTAGTGGGTTCTTTACGTGGATCCAAAACGCCTCCAACGTTTTTCTGGCCGATATTTCGCTTTCGCAAGCTAAGATCGTACACCTTATATCATAGTCATCAGTAAAGTAAAGAATCTGCATAATTGGCATAGCAGTAAAGAATCTAACCAGCACTGTTATGACAAGAGCAATAGATTTCTAGTGACTTTCTGCAATAAACAAGTGATAGAGGGGTGAAATATCGATAAAATACAATTGAAACTCCTGTGAGTTTTTAGTCTGCAATATTGCGTCAAAGACGTCAAAGACGCAACATTGCAGCCGAGTCCTTGATCCACGCAGCAAGCGGCGGCGACAATGTCATTCCGAGAAGTTTTCATTCCGCTGGTGTATAACTAGGGCCTAAGTCTATGAATAAACCATCATACTACCTCGTGCCGGCTGAAGTCAAAGTGCAAGCTATATTCTGATGCCGAGCTTCATCGTGAGTCGAACGTGGAGATAACTGTTATAACTTTAGCCCCACCCTGCCCAGACGACTTTACTTATGCAGAATGCGACGCTTTCGATCAAGCATGACTACTTTCCGCAAATTTTAGGTATACCGTCTCGATGGTGATGAAGTCGATCAATATGAAGTAAGGGGATGTGGTCAGACGAAATGTCCAGTCGAAAAATTCTTGAACTGCTGTGAAAATTATCAGCCACGCGAAAATGAGACATGTTCGAAACCAAAGAAAACAACTCGATGAAGAACAGAAAACAACAGATGGCTCATTTTTCAAAGAATTCAAGACATGATTGTCCTTCATTGCATCTTGTTCGGTTTCAATATTTGTGACAATAAACGGATGTCATACATAGCTGTTATTCCTTGTCCTGTAGTGTTTTTAGGATGGGCGTCCATTGAATAATATCAAATAAATAAATAACCAAAACCTGGCGCATTACTATGATTACCAGAGCATTGACGCATAAGCCTCCTTTTCTCGCAGTTCTTCATTCTCCACCCGCTATTCTCTCCTGCCTC
The DNA here is from genome assembly GCA_029168955.1 of Aplectana chamaeleonis. Taxonomy (NCBI): domain Eukaryota; kingdom Metazoa; phylum Nematoda; class Chromadorea; order Rhabditida; family Cosmocercidae; genus Aplectana; species Aplectana chamaeleonis. The sequence goes on from JAPDOI010000108.1 coordinate 1,170,946, forward strand.
GCTGGAGCTACAAAGAAAGTGACGCTATTAAAGCGCTGACTACTGGATTCTAGCAGCTGATTGAAGATTCTCTGGTGGGATTTGCCGTTAACTGCGAGCCTGTCAAGTAGAAACCTTGCAAGATAAAATCAAGCAGATTTTAAAGCAGCATACAAGCTCAGAAATGATAATAATGTCATAACATAAATCGGAGTCTTCAACATGTTAGTATTGGAAGGAGACGTAAAAAAGGCGAAAACAAATAAATAGATAAACAACGGGTTGGATTCGAATTGGACGAGTTACGTCGTATCATACAAGCGTGGTTGAAATAGCGAAGCTAGCGACAGAATGGTTGAGTTAGCGAAGCAAACAGTTTCTTAAAGGCACAGTCAAATCTCAACCCTGCCAAAGATTTCGATCTGGTCAAATAAGTGAGAAACTACAGGGAAAAGTCGTTCCCGCCCACAACACCTCAGAAGCCTGACCGCTCCCACTGCCCCGGAAGGGAAACAAGGAGCTCTGCTCTTGTACATTTTGCCTTTAAAGGCACAGTCCAACCTCAGAATCGCTCTCCTGCTTTCCTGCTTATCTTGAAAACGGTTCTACACTGATTCCAATGATGTCTCTGGAATTCTACAAGACCCCTAGGAGCGAAGTTATGGCCCCTCAAAATTTAGCTACAAAAAGTATGGTGGACGAGTTGTCCGAGGCTTGTAACTTTCTTCATTTGCAGCCGATGTATGCCAGCCGACCTGGGCAAAGAGAGGTTGAGAATGAAGGGAAGAACGGTGGAAGCGATCGAAACCAATCGCTTATCTCGCCACTGTTGAGCTCGAAAGATCGTAAAAGGGGCGTGCCAAAGTGGCTTCCGGCTGTCGGCGCCCCAGGGAGGCTTCCTCCTATATCTCGCTTATTCGAAGGAATTGAGAGCTCGCACTTGGCACGTGTTATATGGGGTGGCTCTACTTCTTAACCATGTGGGAATCTCAGATTTCAGCCTTGAGCTTGGACTGTGCCTTTAAAGGCAGTGGTCGCGATCAAATATGCTTGTCGTCTTTGTCACTCTAAACCCTTTTCTGGGTCTTGAGTAGTAGGACCTATTAGAAAAAATCGCGAAAAAACCATTGTTTTGGGCAAAATTTGAAGCCTGAACTTTCTTGTCTTTTGACGGTGGACGAGCTCACTCCATATCATCGGCATCGATGACCTCTTATATCAAGAACATAAGCTGGCTTGAAATTGAATTTCAATCAATGCAGCTTCGGATTTATGTACACATCTAGTCAAAAACATTGACTGAAGTGCTTGCTTTCATTGTTCAACTGTTTTTATTAGGTAAATTTGCACTTATTTCGTCCTCTGAATGTCGATGATTTTTGACTTCTCGGCATGAGACTGCGATCTAATTCGTCATCGCTGTGCACGTGTGCACGAACTGGCTGCTTTGGGCCTTAGAAACTCTGATTCTAGCCCGTTTTTCACCGCTCTACCTTTATAGTTTTTCAGCTGTTTTTTATCTAAGCTGATTTTTGTAGTTTTTTCTATAACGTTTTTCATCGTGACCACTGCCTTTAAGCATCGCCAAACAAACCATTTTTTTCCGTTTGCAAAGATTTTGTTCCCCATTCGGACCAAAACGCTTGATTATGCCTTTAGGGTATTGGGGCGGGGCCAACTTTTTCCCCATCTCATTTTCAGATAGCTTCTGATACAAAAAAAAACAGAAAACAAGTCACATACATATCAGCCAGAATTTTTAGGCCGCAGAACCGATTTCCCATGTCAGAGTTTCTAAGTCCCCAGTCCTCTGAAACACACCAAACAGGCGTAAATAAATATTTCAGAGGTTTCTTTAAACACTATAATTCTGCAATAGTTGAGAGATTCGTGGGAGCGTTTCCCTATTGTCCTTCACGTCGTACGCTTAACTATTCAGAACATCGAAAACTAGAATACGCTTATTTATCGTTGAAACTGCCTTAAACTGGGGCACCAATCAGGCTATCACACGTCTCACCTTCCGGCTGAGGGCCTGAGTCGAAGGATTTATGACTTCATTATATGAAGCTCGAGTGGGGGTCACCCCGCCCACGTCATGCAACAGTTGTCTACCAATATTTGCACCATAGGAACAGTTGCTGTATTTTCGAATTTTCTTCACCCCGAAAGATTCTATAATCCAAGGATGTGCATTGAACCCACCAAACAGGCGTACAGGCGTGGCGAAAGAGTATCCATTTCTTCGCCTAGGGTTCCTTTTTAGTGCTGTCGGGGCGCTCTTTCGGAATAGACGACCCACTTGGGTAAAAAAGGCTTTTGCATGCAGCTCCATGATCATTTTATCACGTTCCTGCTTCTAAACATGTAGAAGCATAGAACAACATGTAAAATTTGTGCAAAGAATATATATGAAACACCTCGAAAATCCGATTCTTTCAAGTGGGTCGTCTATTCCGAAAGAGTACCGCTGTCGGTAGCAGAAAAAAACGGGGAAACTCATAAAAGCCTGAAATGAACTAAGTTATTACTAGCGAGACCTAGCGAAGTTTTCGCTCACAGAAACTTTTGCGTGAGCCAACTACCTGAGACTGATTAGTTAGTTAGAACGGTGGTGACTGACTTCCGTCTAACCGAAAGTTGCTGTACGTAGGTATGGACTCTCCTGAGCAGAGCAGGGTGCCGTACATTTACAGCAGGCCGTGGGGGTATCACAATGTGGGATCAAAAAGCAAAACATAAGAAGCCAGCAGTAAATCGTCGGTTGCTACCGGCATAAAATTCACAACCCCTTCTGCACTTCCTTCCCTTACTCTGCCAATTCGAGACTTGATGCCGCAGCAAAGAGACTTGATGCTCATGTACAAGTCGGCATGAAGTCTTAATTTGCCACGCTAAATTCACTGTATGGGTGAATTTGCCGCTAGGAGAGGTAAGAATGAGGTGAATTTCCCGTGAAAATGGTGCGAACTGGCAGCGAGAGAGGGTCAATTTACCCCGAAAATGAGGTGAATTAACCTCGAAAAATGGGTGAATTTACCCCGAAAATTTCACGAATTTGAAGGTCCACAGCAAGGAAGCCCCCTTGTCCGCAACATGAGCGTAATCTTCACCGAGGTCTGCGGTGAGGAGCCACCCTCTGCGGACCCCGGCGTAACTCGTCCCCCGTCGTGAGGATACCCACTGTATCCTCCCAGCAACCAAAATTATGCTGGCCTCCGGAGAGTGACCCGAAGTCACCTTTCAGGGCCGGCAGCAGAATGCCGAATGAGGACTCTGGTGGGATGAGGCTGTTTTTATACCGGCGGTGCTCATAGTAAACACATTGAGACGTGATCACATTGAGACGTGATTATTCGTTTTATCATGTTTTCGCTGGGATGTTTTCATTTGTTTAGAAATTTCTGAGATGCCAGCAACGGCGGTCATTTCACCCTTTGCGCTGAGTGGTATCCAGCCGCTCAACAACTGATATGCATTAACATGTTAGCGCAGGCGGTATTTTCACGCTTTGCGCTGACTGATATCCAACCGCTCAGCAAATTCACCCTTTGCGCGGATAAGCTTTCATGACGGCGCTAAAGGTGAATTTGATGCCTTATGATAACAAAGCGTGATAAAGGCCGCTTTCGCCGAAGCATCAAGTCTCGAATTGGCAGAGTACGTCGCTACCCTTTTGCCCTTTCTTCCAATTTGTAGAGTTCACAAGCTATTAATCTCGCCTTACCGTCTCTATCATGATAAGGACAAACGCATTCTCATTTTATATGATGTTTCCCTAGTTCACCAACGTCATGCCCTTGTTCTCAATGAATGAAATTAGTAGGTGGTTGTTTATGTTTTTGTGGTGCAGATTTTGATAAGCTCAGACTTGCAACATATAAAAAACTGGTTTTTGGAAGTTAGGGAATCGAAATGACTGAGCGGTTGCAATGAGTGGCGAACAGAGAAGGAGCGGAAGTGGACCTGCTGCTTGTTTCCTAAAACTGGCAAGAAAATGTCTCAGGAGTTCTGCGTCAATCTCGAAACGCGTCGCACGCTTCTCAAAATTCATGTTTTCTAATCTGTTTTCTTCTCCACAAAAGGTTAAGATTTAGCATTAAAAAATTTAAAAAAAACCTTTTTTCAAATTCTTCACTCTTGGTAACGTCCTGCACACTCCCAATGCGGTCCTGCTAACTTTTGATGACCTGCACACTCCCACTCGTGACCTGTGCATTTTCTATGACGCCCTGCACACTCCCACTGGGGACCTGCGCACCCTCTATGACGTCCTGCACCCTACCATTTGGGTCCTGCACACTATCTGTGACGTGCTGCACACTCGCGTTGGGGTCCTGCACACATTCAATGACGTCCTGCGCACTCCTACTCAGGACCTGCACATTTTCTGTTATGTCCTGCACACTCCAGCTGGGGTCCTGCACAATTTCTATGACGTCCTGCACACTCCCGCTGGGGACCTGCACATTTTCTATGATGTCCTGCGCACTTCCACCGGGGTCCTGCACACTTTCTATGACGTCCTGCACACTTCCTCTGGGGTCCTGCACATTTCTACGATGTCCTGCACACTCCCGCTGGGGTCCTGCACAATTTCTATGACGTCCTGCACACTTCCTTTTGGGGTCCTGTACACTTTCAATGACGTCCTGCACACCCCGCTGGAGACCTGCACATTTTCTATGATGTCCTGCACACTTCCACCGGGGTCCTGCACACTTTCTATGACGTCGTGCATACTCCCACTGGGGTCCTGCACACTTTCTACGACGTCCTGCACACTTCCGCTGGGGTCCTGCACATTCCTACTTACGGCCTGCGCACTTTCTATAACGTCCTGCACACTCCGATTAGGGTCCTGCACACTTTCTATGACTTCTTGCACACCCTCACTGGGTGTCCTGCACTCCTTTAATGACGCCCTGCATTTTTTGCATCGCTAGACGACTCGCAGAAGTTATCATGACCCACGGCCAAAAGTGCGCTCCACGGACAAACTCGGTTGCCCCGAGGCACGTAAGAGGTGACTCGGGCTGATCTTTTGGTAATCGATAAATGTCGCACCCACCTAAATGTTGGTACCATTTCATACAAGTTTTGATCGGCCATTCCTAAGATATGCGGGACACATGCACACACATACACACACACACACACACACACACACACACATCGGGACATAACTGCTTTAAGTATAAGGATTGTCAACATCATAAAAGCACGCCCATGCCGATCACTTTTTCCGCAGGGCTACCGTAACCATTCTTGAACAAAACATGATAACGAATGTAAACACACGCTCATAACATGCGGGGTATAAAAGAGAGGAGGAGCGGTATGCATTCATTCACACACCGCTCTCCTCGGGAAGCCACTGGGGGGTGGCTGAGGAGGTCGAAATTGTGCAAACATGTTTGTTGGCTATTAGGATGTGCTGACACTTGGAAAAATTTTAACGGAGGGTTACGGCAGCCCTGCGGAAAAAATGATCGGCATGAGCGTGCTTGTCAACATCATTATCATTGAGTCATATTGTTTTGCAGTCATTATAAAAGACAATCTGAAGGGCATAAAGGCATTTCTCGTTAAACCTTGACGATGGCGGGGAAGAAGGATCCAGGGAAATCTGCAGTAAAAACTGTTACGAAGAAGCCGTCCAAATCTGAGAAGCCGTCTGAATCCGATTCTTCGAAATCGATATCAGCGTCATCAACTCAACAGCCTGGAACAACCATACAACCACCTCCATCAAAAGGAAGCAAGCTTCTGCTCGCAGTAATTGGGCTAGTTCTCGTCATTGTGCTAGTGAGTCCTACGCCATTAAATGAGCGTGGCTCCGAAAAGAAGTGGTAACGAATAGATTTGATTCCGTTCTAGGTAGGAGCTGCCTGTCTTGTTTTGTTCGTGCTGAAGCCTGGAGAAGCGGAGAAAGTCCTTCACTTCACTCACTCACTCATCCCGTTAGCTGGCGGCTGGCGGAGCAGGATGACCTCTCAACCAGTACACTGCTGTAGGTGCCATAGGAGCTCTTGTGGCCTGAACGATACGCTTCCATTCAGTACGGTTCGCAGCAATTAATCTAGCATTAAGGACACTGCACCGTTGGGACTTCAGATCCGCCTCGACTTGCTTCAACCACGTCTTTTTCGGGGCTGCTCTTTCAACATTCCACAGTGCAGGGCGCTCTCTCCATAACAATCTGCGCGGAAGTCGGTTTCTTTCCATTCTGCATACGTGTCCGAACCATCGCAGCCTTCTCGTTCGAATTTGTTCTTCGATCGTGGGCTGATGGTCGCAAGTATCTCGGATAACGTCGTTCCGTATTCGATCTCTTAAAGTTTTCCCGAGGATTTGCCGCAAACACCGCGTTTGAAAGACCTCCAGCCTGCTGTGATCCGACTTCAGCAACGTCCAGGACTCTGACCCGTACAGTAGGATTGGCACTATGAGCGCGCGAAACATCCGGATCTTTGTCTTTATTGACACATTACCCTTCTTCCATAAACACCAGCCCAGCGAAGCGACAGCAGCCGACGCCTGCCCGATCCTGCACAGTATCTCCGATGTAGCCACTACCTTTCGCTCTTGCACCACCGATCCGAGGTACTTGAACTCCTTGACTTGCTGAAGCTCAGCTCCCTAGAAGAACACAGAAGCACGTGAACCGTCCGACGTCATGACTTTAGTCTTCTACATATTAATCCGCAGTCCATACGATTCCGCGATTTGTGCCATATCATTCAACAAAAGCGTGGCTTCCATGTCAGTATCGGTGAACACTGCGCTGTCGTCCGCAAACATCAAATCCGTGACAAAATCGTTATCGCCAAATTGGATCCCTCTTCTGTTTTCGAAGGTCTTTCTCATAATAGCATCGATCACGGTATTAAAGAGGAGCGGCGAAATCACATCTCCCTGCCGGACGCCTGCATCGACCCTGAATTCTTCGGATAGCTTGTTTCCGACGCGGACACAGCTAGTCGAGCCTCTATAAATTTCCTGCAGAAGCTTCACCATTTTTCCTGGCATGTGCTCGCATTCCATCGATCTCCATAAGGCGGGCCAGTGCACGCAATCGAATGCCGACTTGAAGTCTATGAAGGTGATAACGACGCGCTTTCCACAGCGGATCCTTTCCTCCATAACCTGACGAAGTGCGAAAATTTGATCGCTGCGTCCTCGACCCGGACGAAAACCTGCTTGTTCTTCGCGACAGGTACTCTCCCGATGGCGTTGAAGTCTGGACTGGATAGTTCTCGTGAAGACTTTACCAACAATCGACAACAGGCTGATCCCGCGATAGTTTTTGCAGTCTCTGGCATCGCCCTTCTTATGGATAGGCACGACAATAGCCTTTTTCCAGGTAGATGGCACGCTCTCTGTCCGCCATATGCGCGTGATTAACTGATGCAACTGACGCAGTAGAACATCTCCTCCTGCCTTGATGACCTCAGCAGTGACATTGTCAACACCGGACGCCTTTCCATTCTTTAGCGACTTGATTTCCACTTTCACTTCTTCCGCAGTGGGTTCCGAGTCAAGCGCTGTCTCCTCTGGTACCTCAACTAGTATCGGTTGGGCCAGTGGACCTTGTGGCGCATCGTGAGTATAGAGATCACTGAAAAACTGCCTCCATCGCAACAGACGCTCATCTGCTGATCGCACAAAAGACCCATCTGTATTCCTGATGGAATCGCTCATGGGTTTGGTCTTCTTTTTGAGACGGTTGAGTGTACTGTATAATGTGCGGTAGTCGTTCCTTCCAACTGCCTCCTCCACTTTGTCTGCTACCTTATTCCAGTACGACTCCCGCTCTTCCTTCAACTTTCGACGAAGCTCCTGACACAATTGCCGATACCGTCCAAAGTCCGTTAGTTTCACTCGCTTCCGTTCCTCCACAAGACGGAGAGAATCGTCCGATATCCAAGGCTGCGTTCGCCGGCGAATAACAGGGCAGAGAGGCTCTGCGCATTCAAGAGCGACTTCAACTGTCTGCTTCTCGTGCTCGTCCACAGACAAGGCACCTTCTAGAACCGCGAACCGATTCGACAGCTTGAGTTGGAATGTTTCTTTTGTTCCTGGCGCCAGCAGGTGTGACCAGTCAAGTTTCTTTCTAGGGGGCTCCTCACGCCTAGGTCGTCGTAAGCGAAGCTGCATTACTGCACGCAAGAGATAATGGTCGGATCCACAATCAGGCCCTCTCATGGCTCGAACATCTTTCAGTGATGATCTAAAACGTGAGTTTATCAGCACGTAGTCCAAGGTGGCCACATCTCGTCCGGTTGGATTCCTCCATGTTAACTGATGCTTCCTGGGGTGCCGGAATTGACTGTTACCGATGGCAAGCTCGTTGATAGCAGCGAACGAAAGTAGGCGTAGTGTATTATCGTTTATTTCGCCCACGCTGAACCTGCCCAACACTCCTTCCCAGCCTGTTCTGTCACTACCGACTCTTGCGTTGAAATCACCCGCTACAATGGTGACATCGGTTTTCGGGATAGTATTCAGCACGTCCTGGAGTTGGGTGTAGAACTCGTCCTTGTCAACGTCAGAACTTGGCTCCGTTGGTGCATAGATGGACACGACGTGGGTCTTGATTGTTCCGCCCAAAACAAGAACAGCGATCCTGCCAGAAATCGGCTCGAATGAAACAACGCTTCCAGCTGCGCGACTGCCTAGCATAAATCCAACTCCAAGAAGACAAAACGACAACATATGAGGTCGTGGTAACGGAACCGCCGCCGTATGGCGACCTTATCTCTGTGATTGTTGTGAGTGATGGCCCTTTCTGTTTAGAAGTTGATCTCACAAAAATTTAGGGTTCTATCCTGAACGGGGGTGGGGGGGGGCGGCAACAATGATTAATAGCAGCATCAGGCATCTTTTATCAGGTTTTCCATTCATTTCTATGAGGTTGTTCACTTCATTTCTGACTTTTACCTGACTGCCCCCCCCCTTAGGATAGTCTCGCAATCTTAGCAGCGGAGCGGCTGTTTCTTCATTTCTATCACTATGTTTTCTGAAAAAAAAAACCAATTGACTTTTAGAGCTTGACGATATTGTAGAAGGGAAACCCTTGGAAAAAGTTGTGAAATTTCTGAAAGTTGAGCTGCGCAGAAAAGGTTAAGGATTTGGCATTGCTCTAAAATGTCCTGAAATTGTTTTATTAGATTGGGCTATCAAACTGATTATCTAAATGTAGTGGAATTGTTGAATTGATTTGGCTTTTGTTGGTATAAGCAGACAACATAATAATTAACTGTAGTGAAATTGTTGCAAATGGATTTGGATGGCGCACTATGAATTATCAGAGTCAAATCACGCGTCAGAAGGGGTTTTGCTCGGAGTTTTATCGAATCGAATGAGAACAAGAATAAGTCTAGCAACGAAAACGTTTCCATGTAATGCGAACCGTGAAAGCGTTGAGGACACGAAGACATAGCGTCAGTAGCTAATAAATTGTGTTAGATTTCGTTTTCATGATTTTTATCTAATCGGTGAGGGAAGGTCTGGTGCCTTAGTGGGAGCTACACTGAAAAGGCAGAACAACATTCGAAAACCTTATTTATAGCCCATAAGGCCACATTTCGTTCAGCACTCTCAATTGAGAAGTAGTTTTTTTGTCTTTGTTTGCTCGCCAGAGGACAAATTTTCAATTTCACTACATTTAATCCTTATGTTGTCTTCTTATACCAACAAAAGCCAAATCAATTCAACAATTCCACTACATTTAGAAAATCAGTTTGATAGCCCAATCTAATAAAACAATTTCAGGACATTTTAGAGCAATGCCAATGCCTTAACCTTTTTTGCGCAGCCCAACTTTCAGAAATAGAAACTGATTCTACTGCGAACGACCCCTTCAAGATCTGGATCAGATACCGCTTTGAATATCGAGACAGGAACAGAATTTCCATACGGCATATCTACTGTGATGGTGTAATTTTCCGTACCAAATTTTACTCTTGGGCCCTGCTAAGGAAATGAAGGCGAACAAACGCGAAAAAATGGGTTCATGGGCGTACGACGAAGTAAACGAAAGGGTTCTCTGGATCACCCAAAAAAAAATTTAGAAACCAGTCATAGGCAAATCGAAAACAGTGAGGCGCTTCGAAATGTAATGTTAAGCTATTTGCACATGGTTCCGTAGCTCCGAAATTTCGAGAGCGCATGAGTAACGAGCAGAAGAAGGTTCTGGAAAATGAGTATCCCAATGGACCAGACGAGTTGACAAATGTGAGTAGCGCTGTAGCCTAACTGTACTTTCATTCGAATGTACAGCGATTCAGGTAGGAATTAAAGAAGCTTTCAACTGGGGAAAATCACTAGGCAAACGATATGTGCAGACTGGATTCTTACATTCGCCTCCGAGAGCAAAAGAGGTAACAGGAAATTGTCATGGGCTGACCTCCGTTCTCTAATTTTCTTTGAGTTTCAGCTCAACTTTCGAAAAGACGAGTTCGACAGACACTTACAAACTTCCGCTATAGTTGCCTCCGGAATGTGGGCATCATCAGATGATTCTGGTTTCACTCCTGTTCCAATTTGTACTGTGGAGAGCAGCAATCGAGTAGGTTCAAAATGGAGCTGTTCACGTAACACACACCCGTTTCTAGGGTTTGGCGCTTGGTGATGGACCAACAATGTATGGTCTATGTAATTTAAAAAGAAGGCCGCGACGCAGCCTTCGAATCCTTCCATTTGCTTTGAGGCACGCCACCAAAGCTGCCACAATTGATAGGATATTTGTGTTCTCTAAAAGCTAGGTATTCTTGGGGTAACCACGAAACTGATGGCTGCGGACACCTCGGCAGCCTGCTCTGCGTCGCCTGCTCCCACAGAAAATGTAGTGATCGATCGGCGCACGCGACAGGCGCGTGGGCTAGTCCGCAGCCATCCGTTTCACTGCTACACCCGTTATAATAGCGCTCGCCGAAGATCTCGACAGGGCGTGATTATTTTTCTTTTCTTGCACTTTTTTTATGAAATTACAAATTAGTTTTTTTCTGCCTTATCAGACAAGTTTTGGCCTTAAATTTCATAGTCAAGTACTATAACCAAGTCTCTACTAAACGTTTATTGAATCAAAGAATCAAGAACGCGAGGCGGGGAGCAAAAAATCGCTCTCAGCACTGCCAAGACTGCTGTTCGGCACAACTTCTTTGTTAATAGAGCTGGGTCAGACTATTTGAAATTGAGCAAAAAGTTTTCTATCCCTCATGATATAAAAGGTTTTATCAAAACAGTGGAGTGTTTTCAGAGTTCCTCGGAGCAGAGCAGCTGACCACAGTTTGCTTCGCCGACAACGAGTAACAGTTTTACAAATGTAATTCCGTTTCTTTACCTCATATTAGCTCTTAGTTCTGTCTTAGGTCACCACTCGTTTGTTTTCTGCATTTCATCTGTTTGAATCTGGTGTATTTCAATTTGCTAAATGTGTATCTTTTTGTAGAAACGGTGTTTTCCAACACGGTCGTCGATGATCGTCGATCGTGTAATAAATATATAATATATATTATTTCTCGAATTTTGGATCATTTTTTTTTGAAAATTGAAAAATACTGCAAAAATCGAATTCTCTACAAAATGATCGATAAGTGAGTTACAAAGTAAATACTATTAATGGAGATTTGCTCATAATATTCAAATTTGAAGTTTCGCTGCCGAAACTTGTTCGATGAGGCGGAAAAACGAAAGTGTAATTTCCCGAAGTTTACAAAAACTTCAATAATCACGCTTCGCCAAGTGTTACCGCAGCCGCTACTATATATCTAGGCCTTAGTGAGTTTAAACGTCTTATTAAATTTGGCAGCTTAGGTGGTGTGATTGAAAGTAAATGGAAGCACTCTATAATGCTCATTGCTTAAAGGCAGTGTTCACGATAAGAATCGTTTTTCTGCTTTTCCGCCCATCTTGAAGACGGTCACATGCTGATTCCAATTATGTTCTTGGAACCGTACAAGATCTTTTAGAAACGGAGTTATGGTCCCTAAAAAATTGAGCTAAGGAAACATGGTGGACGAGTTGTCCGAGGCTTGTAACTTCCGTCTTTTGCAGCCGATGTATGCGAGCTGACCTGAGTAAAGAGAGAAGTTGATATTAAAGGGAAGAACGGGGCTATTGATCGGAAACCATTGCTCATCTCACAATACCGGGCATTCATTTGTTCATGTCGGTGGGCGTGGAAAGTGCATCTGGGGGTGACGAGCTGACGGGTGTCCAACTTTGGGGCCGTTGGGGACCGTTCCGAGCTCATTCTTATAAGTTTTTTCAACGTTAGGGTTGCGCTAGGCCCCGCAGCTGCCTATCTCCACCAAAAAATCAAACATGGTTTTATCGTGGACACTGCCTTTAAGATTTATGCTGCATTTTGGCATATATCCAGAGAATTACCACGACATCCATGAAGTAAAAACAAAATTATTCAGAAGTTATCTAAGACGTTCGAACGGTATATCACACTCTGTCTAAATACCAACGCTGAACGTTTGAAAAATCACCCACGAGTTGTCGCCAAGCGTCAGCCATGACGCGAAGACAAAAAAATTTTCAAACAATACCGTCACCACACTGCCATTCGCTGGCAGTGACGCAGGGCCGCGCCAAAACACCTCAGAAAGTCGCCGCATTCGATGCGTGTCGAAAATGCATTCAACTTGAGTGACCACACCCATCGAAAGATTCTATCGCAGGGGCACGTGCTCCAAATAACACGTGCTGCAATATTTCCTCGAAGCACGTGCTGCAAAATTTAATTTCGAAAGCACGTGATGCAAGGTATGAAGTCCAGCGCTATCGTAGCAGCACACAGACACGTGACGCCGCCGGCACACCGACATGCGACTCTGCCAGCTCGCCGAGTACCATCTGGGGTCGCCAGCGGCCGGGCGAGCCAAGTGCCGCAAATTTGGGTAATTGAACCGGCGACACTGCTAACATTAGAGTCCGGCCTCAATAGTGCGTCGTACGCTCTCCTTTTTCAGGAAATCGTTTCGTCATCGAGTTGGATGTGTATCATGCTACCTTATTAAGAGACATGGTTTTAGAGTAGGTTAATATACACGGCTTTCCTGAATTCTCTCCCTAAAGAAGATCAAGGATATATCGTCGATCACTGCTCGAGAGATCGCCGCCTCGAACACATGGGGCACGCACGCAAGCGAGGAGGTAGTGATAGGATCATTACCTTCTCGCTTGCGTGCGTGCCACATGTGTTCGACGCGGCGCTCTCTCGGCCAGTGATTGACCATATTTTCGATAAAAGAGTGGTGGTCGTTGAATTGAAAAAATCTGACGGCGGCGCCAATGTTGAGGTAGGTCATCCTGCTTCATGGCTAGAAGCATATCCACTTCTGTTGCTGGTAGTGTTGTCGCTGATTCAGAGTAAAAAAGGGGTCCAATGGAAACGGGGTGTCTTCATAGTTTTGCATTAAACTGAATTACCCTAAGCTTTCTGACTGGACATTTGCATCATTGCATGACGGCATCTTCCTGCGCAAAGACCTTATAATTGGTTTCACATATTTTAGGTTTACCGGATAGATGGTGATGAAGCGAAACTATATAAAGTGAGAGGATGTGGTCAGACTACGTGTCCAATCACAAAGTTTCTGAGTTGCTGTGAGAACTATTAAGCAGACCAGAAGGATGAGTGTTTAGTGAGAAATTGAAACAGTCTCTCGATAGAAAATTGACAGCCTTATCTCCACATTAATTCAGAGAAAGTTATTGTCTTAACATTGCATCTTGTTCAGTTTCAACGGTTATTGCTTCTCATTATAAACGAATGCCTTTATTATTACTTGTACACATAATACACAACAGGAATGAGTAGAGGCAGCATACATGAAAAAACTAGAGTGCATTTTTTAACGCTTAAAGACAGCATACAAGCTCACAAACATGGTTGAGTTAACAGCATAAAAAGGACTTCCTGGCCCCTACCATGTCGTCAACGGCGTTTGAAGCGCTGAAAACCATCAGGTTGACAGAATTCGAGCATTCCGTCTCGAAAGCCTGTGGAACCCACCCCTACGAATAACAGAATGTAGAATGAGGCATGTGGAAGCATTTGATAATCTAGAGTGATAGCACTATCAAATGAGAGTCTACGAGGAAGAAACAGCTTGATTTCCCTGATTATAACTTGTTTACATCCCGATTAAGTTCCATCCACTTTCAAGGATGCCGCCTTACTTTGGCTGGCTTATAAAATGGAGCATTTCATCAGCAAACAGACATGTTATATTCAGGTGAATCAAGCCGTTTCTCTCGTAGACTCCCATTTGATAGTGCTATCACTCTAAGTTATCTAATGCTTTCACATGCTCCACTCCTCATTCTGTTATTCGCAGGGGTGAGGTTCCACAGGCTTTCGAGACGGAAATGCTCGAATCCTGTCAACCTGGGTGGTTTTCAGCGCTTCAAACGCCGTTGACGACATGGTAGGGGCCAGGCAATCCTATTTATGCCGTTATCTCATCCATGTTTCTGAGCGTGTATGCTGCCTTTAAGGGTAGTGTTCAAGATAAAAATCGTTATTCTGTTTTCTCGCATATCTTGAAAACGGTCCCGTGCTGATTCCAATGATGTTTTTGGAATCGTTCAAGACCTTCTGGGTATGGAGTTATGGTCCATCCAAAACTTGAGCTAGGGAAGCATGGTGAACTAGTTGTCCGAGGCTTGTAACTTCCGTCTTTTGCAGCCGATGCATGCGAGCTGACCTGAGTAAAAAGAGAAGTTGAGAATAAAGGGAAGAGCGGGGCTATTAATCGGAAACCATCGCTCATCTCACAATCGCGAGCATTCATTTGTTTACGTTGGAGGGCAGGCATTGCGCTTTTGGGGTTTGCCTTGCGCTCAATTTGGCAACTTCGTGCTCCTTCGGGGCTCTTCTTGGCTCAATCCCATGCGTTCTTTCGACGTCAGCGTTATAGTGTGCCCCTCCACTACCCATTCCTAGTGGAAAAGGAAACACATGTTTTTGTTTTTGTAAATTTTGTATTGGAGTCGTGAATCATAGACAGTTTTTATAGCAGCTTTTTGAGACACTTCAGGAACTGATCCGATCAAGCAGAGATTTGAAAAATAGATCCGAGTTCTCATTTTCTTCATTTCACTAAATTTCTCCAAATCAATCATAGGTACAGTTCAGTTTCGCAATCGCGTTCAGTCCTCTTCATCACAATCGTACAAGCGAAGCGGTTGTTTTTGAAAAAATCAACTAGAATCATTCTCAAAACAACCGCTTCGCTTCTACGATTGTGATAATGAGACTTTGCGGACTGAACGCGATTGCGGAACTAGATAATATATGATCCGTAGAAATGTTACAGCAGTTACCCGACTTTTCAAAATCTATTCCTAGTCTTATTTTCTATTTGTGACTAAAAATGCTAACGGCGGATTAGTAAACACTCGAATAATATAGGAAATTCCCTGAGAAGGTTTCAACAATATAGGATATACCTACGACCTTTTTGGTTAGGGTCATAATACTTGGTGATTAAAAAGTCTTCTATAGACGACGCGATAGCGGAACATCTGTATTTATTTCCGGTTGAAGGCATGAAAATCAGATGAATTGAAGAGATTAAGAAACACTATCTTGTTTCGAGAAAGCCTTGGATGTTTATAAACATATAGAAAATCTAGGTGACGAATTGGGAAGCTAGGGCGATGCCTGTTTTTTTTTAATTGATTCTAGAGCCTCCGCCATTTTTTAAATTATAATGTTAATATTCGACAAAAGAAATTTATCGCTAAGTGCTAGGCGGCGTAATCGAAAATGAAAAGATTTAAAGCATTGAACAACATTTAAGGTTATTATATTGCGCGAACAGGGATTATATCTTGATTCATAAACTATTTCTATGTTTAGGTGAGATGAGAAGAGAAGGAAACCAGATAAAAAGATTCACCTTTTCGTAAATCACCACCGCGGAATTGAAAATGCAATGTATAATAGCATCATATTGCTGGTCAAGAAAGGTTTCATGTCAGCATGGGAACATGAAAACTCTCGTGAGTTAGCAAATCAATGCATTTGGGACCAAGAATTGTTATCGAGTTGAATAGATCAATTCCTCAGGTTCTAGTACCTTGCAGTTCAGTGGGATACAGGCGAATAGTGTAGAAATACAGTGAGGAAGTAATCAAATCGAAGCACCGCGGAAGAGGCACTCTGGAGACAATCTCGTCCGCGCCAAGGGCGGAGTCGCCCCGCCCAACCGGGTCACGCCCTCCCGAGAGTGCCTCTTTGTGCGCACCCGCAGACTTCGAATCTTCTGTTCACAACTTTATCCTCATTTCCCCTATTTCACATTTCTTTGAGAGTTTACAAGATGCGATTCTTCTTCGGAAACTCTCGTTGTGCCGTTCCGAATTTTCTCCTTTGTACCCTTTTTTTATAGGATGTTCGCTTTTCCGATATTTTGCCGATTCCCGGACCGAGTTCGGTGTATCCAAGCATCGGGGAATAATTTCAAAAATTTATCGAAAATGGGACGTTCCCTAGATCAATAAGCTCCTCAAATTTTCCGAGGACCTATCAAAATTTCCCGTATTTCACACTTTTTTGAGATTTCTCCGAAAACTGTGATAAGGATTACAAGGACACTGGGGCAATCAAAATTGCCGAGCTAAATTTTTGCATGGACTTGTGATCATTTGTGTCATTTGAACTGAGGAAAATTGAGGAAAGGGAACTGTCGTTGAATTTGATGGGAGAGTCCGGCATGTTTTGTAAAGCTATACGTGAACGTTGGCAGATCCATCTGTTTGTTAGAGCTATTGCATGGTAGCCACTGAATTCAAGAGAGAATGTTAGTACGAAACTTATTTATGCACAACCATCTATTTTTACTACTCCACAATGGAAATCAAAGGATGATTGATCGAAGTGATGTTTGCCTGGCGTAAGAATGGATTCAGCTCGAGCGTGGCTTCCCGCACCGAGATCTATAATCAAT
This sequence comes from Aplectana chamaeleonis, assembly GCA_029168955.1. Classification (NCBI taxonomy): domain Eukaryota; kingdom Metazoa; phylum Nematoda; class Chromadorea; order Rhabditida; family Cosmocercidae; genus Aplectana; species Aplectana chamaeleonis. The sequence goes on from JAPDOI010000108.1 coordinate 1,187,898, forward strand.
TTGAGGGGTAGTGATTCATATATCATAGACGGACAAAGGAAACGATGCAGACTAACAGGTGCGGATTTCTAAGCTATGGTTACTTCAAAGGCATTGAACTTTTCTTGTGAGGAGTAATACCTGCACACAAAATTATGGCTTTATGTATATACTCCTAGGACGCTTTGCGCCTATGCTCGGAGGGAGTGCCTTGTTCTTCGAACGACGCATCATGTCCCTGCCCCACGAAAGCCATCTCGCTCATTACATGTTTGTTTGTGGGAATTTGCACCCGCGCTATCAACTGATTGAAGCAAAGCCTATTGAAGGCGTTGACATACAGCTACGGTAACTGCACAGTTCTATCACTGCTTGAGCGGTTGTACAGGATCTGATCTATATCAGGTGAGACTATTTGCGCTCAAAAGTTGAACTACTCCAAAGTCTTCTCCTCGAACCGTGAGTCCCTCACTTCAGAATTTTTTCACAATGAAGTTTATTTTAGTGAAACCAGACGATATGAGTTTATAAGGGTATTCAACAGATTGGGAATTGAGGTGATTTTTCGATCAGGGAAAACGAGAGGAGATGGAAAAATATGGGACGATTCACAGTGGCGACCGAGCACATTCGAGTCTCACCAATGGTGGCTTTAAAGGCAGCATACACGCTCGTAAGCATAGTCGAGATAACACCATAGATTGGTCCACACGGCCCGTACTATGTAGTCAACGACGTTTGAAGCGCTGAAAACTGGTCAGGATGACAGTATTTGACAATGTTTGAGCAATCTTGCCTTCCACGCCCGTATTTTCACACCCCTTTGAGTAACAGAATGAGAATCGATACTTGTGAAAACGTGTGATAATTGAGAGTAATAGCACTATAAAAAGGGAGTGCAGTAGAGAAAAAACTCGATTTACCTCAATATAACATGTTTGTGCACTGATAAAATCCTCCATTGCAAAAGGTCAGCCAAAGTAGAGCGGCATTCTCGAAAGTGGACGAGAGTCAGTAGGTATGCAGACATGTTATACTCAAGTAAACCAAGCTATTTCTCTCGTGCACTCCCATTTGATAGTGCTATCACTCTCAATTATCACACGTTTTCACAAGTATCGATTCTCATTCTGTTACTCAAAGGGGTGTGAAAATACGGGCGTGGAAGGCAAGGTTGCTCAAACATTGTCAGATACTGTCATCCTGGACAGTTTTCAGCGCTTCAAACGTCGTTGACGACATAGTACGGGCCGTGCGGACCTATCTATGCTGTTATCTCGACTATGCTTACGAGCGTGTATGCTGTCTTTAAGTAAATGTGAATCAAGCCACCACAAACGGTAGCATGTTAATGATTGAGAAGTAAGTCAGCATTGTCTCCTCTGCTTTAGAATTCAGGGTTGATAAGTGTTACAAGGCGTAGATTTAGATCTTTGCCTCTGACACAGATACGGCTTCGACTCAATAACAGTTGCACTTAGATGGCACCCGAAATTTGCAAATTGATGGAGAACGTGCACAAAAATTATCGACAAAAGTGTCTCTTCTTCATTTCGAAAATAGGCTTTCAACTTGAAGTACACAGTTTAGAATCCAAACGCTATGCAGAAAAATAACAGGTACTCCAATATCTAGTTGTATCATATATATCTCAATATCTACTCCTCAAGCCATTATTGGAAACGAGCAAGGCCAGCGCGACCAGATGAAGTGTTTCTATGAGGATCTAGCCAAGCTGAGTCATTAGGTTCAATCTTCTACATTCTGTCATTCCACTACAACCGCAGAGAAAAGTTTCAAGATTCTTTGGACGAGTACACTGTGGTTGACCCATTCGACAATCTCGGGAACAGGGTGAACCCCACTCGCACCCATGCTGACGGATCGCATTGCGTCAGAAGCGGCTAGTGAAGGTTTCGACAAGAAACCCAAATGAATGACCACACGTAAATCCTGACTAAAACCAGGAGATAGCCAACGGCTCTCCTCAATAAGCATCAAAGCTTCATCTTACTTCAAGGCCGAGATGTTCCGTAGTAAGTGTCTGATGCTATTACAGACGATACATAATGATTTATCTGCATTTCAGTTCGAGGCTGTTGCACCTTGGTTAATTCTACTCCTCAAGCCATTATTATTGGAAACGAGCAAAGCCAGCGCTACAAGATAAGGTGTTTTTATGAGGATCTAGCCAAGCTGAGTCATTAGGTTCAATCGGCTACATTCTGTCATTCCACTACAACCGCAGAGAAATGTGTCAAGATTCTTTGGACGAGTACACTGTAGTTGACCCATTCGACGATCTCGGGAACAAAGTGAACCTCACTCGCACCCATGCCGACGGGTCGCATTGCGTCAGAAGCGGCTAGTGAAGGTTTCCACAAGAAATATAAATGAATGACCACACGTAAATCCTGACTAAAACCAGGAGAGGGCCAACGGCTCTTCTCAATAAGCATCAAAGCCTCATCCTACTTCTAGGCCGAGATTTGCCGTAGTAGGTGTCTGATCCTATTACAGATGATACGTAATGATTTATTTGCATTTCAGTTCGAGGCTGTTGCACCTTGGTTAATTCTACTCCTCAAGCCATTATTGGAAACGAGCAAAGCCAGCGCTACAAGATAAGGTGTTTTTATGAGGATCTAGCCAAGCTGAGTCATTAGGTTCAATCGGCTACATTCTGCCATTCTCCTACAACCGCAGAGAAAAGTGTCAAGATTCTTTGGACGAGTACACTGTGGTTGACCCATTCGACGATTGATTCGGGAACAGGGTGAATCCCACTCGCACCCATGCCGACGGGTCGCATTGCGTCAGAAGCGGCTAGTGAAGGTTTCGACAAAGAAACCCAAATGAATGACCACACGTAAATCCTGACTAAAACCAGGAGAGGGCCAACGGCTCTCCTCAATAAGCATCAAAGCTTCATCTTACTTCAAGGCCGAGATGTTCCGTAGTAAGTGTCTGATGCTGTTACAGACGATACATAATGATTTATCTGCATTTCAGTTCGAGGCTGTTGCCCCTTGGTTAATTCTACTCCTCAAGCCATTATTGGAAACGAGCAAAGCCAGCGCTACAAGATAAGGTGTTTTTATGAGGATCTAGCCAAGCTGAGTCATTAGGTTCAATCGGCTACATTCTGCCATCCGTCTACAACCGCAGAGAAAAGTGTCAAGATTATTTGGACGAGTACAGTGTGGTTGACCCATTCGACGATCTCGGGAACAAAGTGAACTCCTCTCGCACCCATGCCGACGGGTCGCATTGCGTCAGAAGCGGCTAGTGAAGGTTTCCACAAGAAATCTAAATGAATGACCACACGTAAATCCTGACAAAAACCAGGAGAGGGCCAACGGCTCTCCTCAATAAGCATCAAAGCTTCATCATACTTCAAGGCCGAGATGTTCCGTAATAAGTGTCTGATGCTATTACAGACGATACATAATAATTTATCTGCATTTCAGTTCGAGGCTGTTGCACCTTGGTTAATTCTACTCCTCAAGCCATTATTGGAAACGAGCAAGGCCAGCACGACAAGATGAAGTGTTTCTATGAGGATCTAGCCAAGCTGAGTCGTTAGGTTCAATCGGCAACATTCTGCCATTCTCCTACAACCGCAGAGAAAAGTGTCAAGATTCTTTGGACGAGTACACTGTGGTTGACCCATTCGACGATTCGGGAACAGGGTGAACCCCACTCGCACCCATGCCGACGGGTCGCATTGCGTCAGAAGCGGCTAGTGAAGGTTTCCACAAGAAACCCAAATGAATGACCACACGTAAATCCTGACTAAAACCAGGAGAGGGCCAACGGCTCTCCTCAATAAGCATCAAAGCTTCATCTTACTTCAAGGCCGAGATGTTCCGTAGTAAGTGTCTGATGCTATTACAGACGATACATAATGATTTATCTGCGTTTAACTTCGAGGCTGTTGCACCTTGGTTAATTCTACTCCTCTAGCCATTATTGGAAACGAGCAAAGCCAGCGCTACAAGATAAGGTGTTTTTATGAGGATCTAGCCAAGCTGAGTCATTAGGTTCAATCGGCTACATTCTGCCATCCGTCTACAACCGCAGAGAAAAGTGTCAAGATTATTTGGACGAGTACAGTGTGGTTGACCCATTCGACGATCTCGGGAACAAAGTGAACCCCACTCGCACCCATGCCGACGGGTCGCATTGCGTCAGAAGCGGCTAGTGAAGGTTTCCACAAGAAATCTAAATGAATGACCACACGTAAATCCTGACAAAAATCAGGAGAGTTCCAACGGCTCTCCTCAATAAGCATCAAAGCTGCATCTTACTTCAAGGCCGAGATGTTCCGTAGTAAGTGTCTGATGCTATTACAGAAGATACGTAATGATTTGTCTGGATTTCAGTTCGAGGCTGTTGCACCTTGGTTAATTCTACTCCTCAGGCAATTATTCGAAACAAGCAAGGCCAGCGCGACAAGATGAGGTGTTTCCATGAGGATCTAGCCAAGCTGAGTCATTAGGTTCAATCGGCTACATTCTGCCATTCCCCTACAACCGCAGAGAAAAGTGTCAAGATCCTTTTGGACGAGTACACTGTGGTTGACCCATTCAACGATCGGGAACCGGGTGAACCCCACTCGCATCCATGCCGACGAGTCGCTTTGCGTCGGGTGCGGCTAGTGAGCCTGTCCTTTCAACCTGTCCTTCAGAAAGGTGTAATCCAATCGCAAAGAAGCCCTTCTTGCCGCTGACATTGAGGGGCCTCGGTGTCTCGTCCAACACGCGAGTGCTAAGTACTTTTCTCTTGCCTACTTCAACTATCATTTTGAAGTATATTAATATTATCATGCAACCATTGTTCAGAATGACTATTAAACATTTGCTTACAATACCCTACACAGCAGAAATCCTTAGAAGTGGTTGATATCGTTTGCCCGGGGTGCTACCGCTGATAAGGGCTACCGCTGCTGGAAATCGCTTACTCGGGATATCGCTATAGTCTGCGACGGGTTTGGCCCTAAAGCATAACGACACCGCTGTCGCTGGGGGCCAGTTGTGCTGAGTTATACATCACGCTGGCTTAATACTTATGACAAGCCCAATTGCAAGCAAAAAGACGAATCAACAATCGGGATTTTTTAGAGGAATCCACTGTGTTACATTTATCATTTCGCTCTCCATGGGGTTTTAGATTTTTCATGTGTTTGTACCTAGATGCTCATTGAAACTAGAAAATACGGTTTGGATGGAGCTACTTTGAAGTCAGCAGAATAAAACGGATAGGAACTGGCTGCTGCTAGACCAAAAACAACATCAGCGGCGCAGAATTTAACAATCGTGCCGAAATGAGAAGATATGATTTGGATGAATCCTCTGGTGCACGCAGAATGAAAGTGAAACGAGAGTGGTTGTGATAATAAAAAATAAATTATTAAGAAATGCAAAACTGATCTAGCAGAAAGGAGGGAAGCTCAAAGGAACAGCAAACAGGAACAGCAAACACATAAGGGCACAAGGTGGCAGGCAATGAACAAAATACCATAATTTAATTGTGAATGCAAACGTCTATGTGTGCCTATCGCGTTGTTTCGTTACCCACTGCATAAGGCCTCTTTGTTTTGTTTTTGTTCTGCTTATTACGTCGTTCAAGGCAAACGTCATATACACATAAATATACATATGAATACACATAAATAAAAGTAATAGGAGTACAATAAGAGCCATACGAGTAGGTGCAATGAGAGATGATGATTTCCGAGACATGAATGGGGAAGAAGAAAATGTATACGGCATACTACGGCTTCAATAACTTGGCGGCGAATTTGCGTTCAAAACGTTGGAGTGTGAGCGGCGATGTCTGACATTTCGTGAGCTTCAAGTATATCGAGCCTGCGCGGTCTGTAAAGAACCTAGATCGCAAGGAGGTTTTGGCTCTTTGAAAGGTGATCATATCTCTCACCACGAGTGATCGATGAGAGCTAGCTGAAAAAGCTATTCACTTTTACTTTAATTACTCCATTGAGAATCTTGTGCACCATGCATACGTCAAACATTGCCCGTCGGGTTTCTAATCGAAGAACGCCAAGACACACATTTCTTCTCTGCGCACTAGGCGTTGTAGAGTAGGTCGCCATTCCAGTCCTAATAAAGATCTTCCGAGAGAAATTATTTTGTATCTTCTTTAGAAGCTTTATATCTTTCTTCTGAAATGGGTGAAAACGGAGGTTCCAGACTCAACTAGATGTCGAATGTAGGTGGTGTAAGCTAGAAGGAGAGTTTCCTTATTCCCAGTATCTTAATCTTCAAAAATTTGAAATGTTGCTCCGAGGGCGTTTCTTGATATTGTTGAAATATCAGCAAAAAAATGAAAAATTGGAAGTCTGATAACGTTATCGTTTTTCTGTTTTTCCGCCTATCTTGAAAACGGACCCCTGCTGATTCCAGGGGTGTCTCTGAAATCATACAAGACCTTCTGTGAACGCAGGCATGGTCCCTCAAAGATTGAGCTATGGAAACATGGTGGACGAGTTGTCCGAGGCTTGTAACTTGCGTCTTTTGCAGCCGATCTATGCGAGCTGACCTGAGTAAAGAGAGAAGCTGAGAATGAAGGGAAGAACGGGGCTAATAATTGAAAATCATCGCTCATCTCACGATCTCGAGCATTCATTTGTTCACGTCGGTGGGCGTGTGATGCGCTTTTGGGGTTTCCAATGCGCTCGAAGTTGCAACTTAGGGCTCTTTTGAGGCTCTTCCTGGCTCGTTTTCATGCGTTCTTTCGACGTTAAAGTCACAGAGTGTCCCTCCACTACCCAATCCTAGTGGAATTTCGAAAACCTTTTTCATCGTGAACACTGCCTTTAAAGGCACAGGACACCCAAAAAATTAATTTCCAGATTTCATGCCTATCTTGGAGAGAGTCACACGCTGATCACAGTAGTATCTCTGAACTCGTCCAAGACCCCTTTTGAACAGAGTTATGGCTCTTCAAAGATGCCTAAATTTTGAGGGTGAAAAATTGGTGGACGAGTTGTCTCAGGCCTGTATTTCTCTTCATTCGCAATCGTTGCGTGAGAGAAAGCCAGGATAAGGAGACAGTCCGGTAGTGGACTGAAGAACGTCGACTTGTTGAATTTCATCCATCCATCGAGCCGCTATAGAGTTCGAAAATCGGTTAGGGGGTCGGGCCTGTGGTGGTGAGTGAAGGGGGCCGGGCATGTGGTGGTCGCTTATAGCTCGCTTATTTGGAGGAATTGAGATCTCGCATTTGGCACGTGTTATACAGGAGGGGTCTTCTACGCAATTACATGAAAATCTCAAAATTCCTATCTGAGGGTGTACTGTGCCTTTAAAGGCGCAGTCCAACCTCAGGGGTAGAATTTGATGTTGTAGTCCGCCCACCGTGTAAAAGCGCAAGATCTGAATTCAATTAGATGAGTGAGAAAATCCAGGGATAAAGTCGGCCCCACTCCCCATACCCTAAATGCATATTCAAGCGTTTTGCTCCAAATAGGGGACCAAAATCATTGCAAACTGAAAAATTGATTAACGTGGCGATGCTCATAGGCAAAATAGACTATAGCAGAGCTCTTGGTTCCCTTTTCGAGGCGGTGTGCGCCGTTATGTAGGCTTTTGAGTATTGTGGGCGGGGCCGACTTTTTCCCTGTAGTTTCTCTTCTCCCTTATTTGATCGAGATCTCGCGCTTGGCAAGGTTGCTATCCACGGTGGACTGATCATAGTACGAAATTTTACCCTCGATACTGGACGATGCCTTTAGAGATCTTTCATAGACCTGGTCATTTTGGCTCTGCCGGGGATTTCATATGTAGTTGCTTCCTGTCCGTGCCGTGCGTGTCGCGCGGTAAAAAGTTTCATAGTCCACCGCTCATTCCGAGCGTCACGAGCATTCCGTGCTTGCGGTGAGGACTATGAAAGATACCTTACGCACAGAAATTAGATTAGCGGGCTTTCTCCCCTGAGTATCCTCACTAAAAATTGAAGTTCTGATCATTCAGAGCGCGTGCGGAGCGCGCGATGCTGCTACCTCCGTCGACCTCTGCTCTTTCGCTATCTCTAACCTCCGCTCCGCACCTGCTCGAGCTGAAACCACCAGAATTTCATTGTTTTACAGTCTATGCGTATCTTTTTTATCAAATATGGTATACCTTTCGGAGCCGCAACACTTCCTCTATCTAATAGCGTTACCCGAAATTCCTACTTATGTATTTTACATCGAAGTGTCGGGGACGGTTCAAGGGGCCGAAAATATTTGGATACACCTCGTTCTCCCCTTTAAAGGCAGTGTTCACGATAAATTTCACTTCCGATACCTCCACGGCTTACGGAAGGCCTGGTGCCCTATATAGCAAGGCATGCTTGAAAAGGACACGAAAGACGCGTTTTCGAGCCAAAATAGGCCCTCCCTTGTTTACGTTGATTTTTGAGCGTGGAGGAATTGACCGCTAGAAGGATGATACCTATTAGTGCAATGGAGCAAACAGCTCACTTATCAGCCCTTCCTTCACTTGATCATTCCTATAATCTGAGTCTTCATTTGTTACTTTCAAGGGGCGGATCTGGGGCACGGGGCGTGTCTGGGGCACCAAAACGCTTGTTTGCAGCCGTTATTTTGCCATTCCTGGCTCTTTTTCTACCGTTCCTTTGGCACTGGGAGCCTAGGATCCTTCTAGACTATCATTTTACTGTGGAAAGTCAACGAGGATGATCATCGAGAACACTGCCTTTAAATCTATCGACGCTGTTCAAGATCCAAGAACATTTGAACTTCGTGAGGACTGATTCTTGTACCAAATCGAGTTCGCGGAACTTTTTCTCAATTTAGCGAGTATCGCTTTTCTTGAAATGTTTACAAGGTACGTTTCCCATTATACATATCTCCATCATGCAACGTCTTCAAGCCAATCAACTTCAAATTTGATAATAATGCACAACGATTTATCTTACTGCCTACACCTAATCATTTTGCCAATTATCAACCATTTTTCAGAGATTAGATTTTAACACTTTTCAAGGGTTTCTGGAAGAAATTAACCACAATCAGGAAAATTGTTAGGACCAGGAAAGACTGTGAATAATACCTACATCCGCGAATTTGAGGTTTCGTGAGGGAAAATTCTCAGATAATGAAGATAAGCCAGGAGTTTCCGTTTCGAAGAAGTACCGGGAACTGCGATTTTCGCCCATTGGAGAAATTTTATTAACCTGTTTTAGTACCATAATCCTGCCCTTACATAGTCAAAAGTTCTATATATAAATGTATTGCCTTAACTCTCTTGGTTTTTGTATCGTTGCGGCATATTTCTTGCTTAGAGTTTCGGAAAAACCGTTAAAGTCGAATTGGCTCGAAAGAAAATCAATTACTTTTTTTTCTTCTGCCGGCCACTGAAAGCTGCGAAATAGCTCAAATATTGAGTCGGTAAGAGTTGCACATCGATAATAACTACGGCAGAAAAAAAAACCGAAGTGCCCATGTTTAAGGGCAGCTGAGTACGGGGAAGGCTACAATTACAGCTAGGTAAGGTAAAAATACAGCGATAGTTTCTGAATCCTGCGATGGATCAGCTCGTTTAAGAGCTCCGAATTTTGAAGGTGGCCACACTCATTAAAAATCCGGCGATAGTATGTCTACAGCAAAATCCATAATTCCGGCGGTAGCAGGTCGACAGCTGAACCTTTCGAGGCTTCAGTTAAGTCATGCCGCCGTCTCGAAATCCGGCGCTAGGAGGTATACACCTGGACCTTCCGGTGTGATACCAGGTTCTCTCGCGCTGAAATCACGCTTCTTTTTCGTGTCCTCAGCTGATGTGCTCTGTGATGACACCTCAGAAACCTGCTGTCAAATTTGAGTTTGTCTGAGTATATCGTTTACACTGTTGAGTTGGACGTGGCATTACGTTGAAAAACCACACTTTACTTGATTTCTCCTTTCGCCAAATCGATTGATTGTGTAAGCCCTATATGCCTTGTTTGCCCGTAAGACATGTGTATGCTCAAAAGAAAGAGCTCTCGATGCTGTTCCGAAATATGTCCTCCAGAGCTCAGTTGGAGCACTTTGAGCCAAGTTATGACGAAAAGTCGCGATTTCGCGACTTTTGCGGCTTTTTTGAGAAAATTAGTGCGGGTATTGTAGTGCGTGTATTGTACTTGTATATAACTCGTCCTTGATCTGTGCGGTTGGCATGAATTCAAATATTTACAACAATTTGATACCCAGCTTCAGTTTTCGTGCACTCGATTGATTCTGTAAGCCCTATATGCCTTGTTTGCAGGCTAAGACATGTGTGGGCTTGAAATGAGAGCTCTCGATACTGATTCTAAATATGCCCCTAGTGACCCAAAAGGACCACTTTGAACGAAGTTATGACAAAGCGGCAGTTTGCGGCGAAAAAAATCGCCGAAAACGCCGTTTTTCCCAAAGTCGCGGGCGGTATTGTATCTCTGCACCGAAAAGGTGCAGAGATACCATTAGAAGCAGAAGCAGTTTTGCAAGACATTAGCGACCCAAGACAAGAAACACGGAGTAACCATATTGTTTTTCGCAAGCTCAAGCTGACGTCCATGCGGCGAACACGTGTCCTGCACCTCAACTTCTGGACTGGATCGTGAACAGGAGAGGACACCTTAGCTGCGACTCCTTTCAAAGTTCGGCACTCCATAGGCCTGCAGCTCGCTGAGCACGACGATTAGTCATCAGAAGTGTGCAATCAATGATCCTTTATGTTGTCCTTATAGCATGTGAAATTCTTTAGTTTCTACCTTCTCTCCATTCCATAGCCCAATGCCGGAAGTACCAAATAGACAAACAAAAGCACTCGTGTCCTCGCATCCCGCTGTTGGTCCGTTACCGCAACAAGCGATCCAAATGTGGTCAAGTCGGCTCGTCATCGCCATCCGATATCTCTAGGTATGATCACCTCTCTTCCAAGATAGATGTAGCTGTGCTTGACGGCTGGTGGAACGGGCACAATGTCGTCGTCGAATCGTGAATTGGATAGTCTGCGTCCGCATGTAAATCTATCTGACACCCCTATCCAATCGACAACCTCAGGGCCCGTATGCTTACCGTCCCCGAGAAAAAAACAAGGGAGCCCCCAACGGGAGGGGAATCGATGGGCATGGAATGAGCTACACTAACTCGTTCGAAAACATGTTGTCGCCAACTTATCTGTCAGAAAGTGATGATAAGGGGTGCGTTCCAAGAATGTTTCCACGATGCCGTGGGAGGGCAAATAGCCTTTCCACGGCCGAACTTGTTCCCCATGGCCACGAATTGTAACTGCTCATTGCTTCCACGTCGCCGTTCCTACGTTTCCATGGAAAACTTTTTCTATGGGAATGTTATTGGAACGCACCCAGGGAAGAAGATTTCTTTCCAACCTCACCCTTGCTCTGTGGTTAAAGGACGGTTGGGAGGTATACCAGTGTACCATAAAAGGTAGTCTTCATTAGTAATAGTTCAGCACCGTCGCATCGAAGCTCGAGATGGCCCCACCACAACGACCATCGAGAATCAAGCCGGTTTTTGAAGGTTTAATGGCACAAAACCTCAGATCTTTGCATGCTAATCTCTAGTTTTCCCCTGTTTCCACACTGAATAGCTGAGCATGTGATACGCATTGACTGTTCCCTCCGGCGGGAGCGGTATGCATATGGCCTCAGATTCCGCTCAAACAGTTGGATGCTAGGTGGTTTCAACTTTTGCCAGGAGAAATTCTCACTACCGAAAACGGCAGCTCTTTTACAAAAGCTTTAGAAAAATTGGACTTTGTAAGATTTCTAGATATTGCAGATGTTGTGTGAAATAGGGAAATAGTTATCACAGCCCCGATTCTGCTTCTTCTTACCTCTTTTCTTGGGCACCTCAACATGGTGGATGATCAACTCGGCTATGGACTTAATTTGTGCTTGCTCATCACATGGTTTCATGCTTTTGCATAATGGTCTTTGGAACGGCTAGAGGACCTGGGTCTGCATCAATGACAATCACCGCTCACACCTTCTTGAAGATATGACATGTATTTCATAACCTTGCAAAAGTCTGATTGTTTTAATGTGATCTACTCTTCGAATCTGCTTTCTGGATTACTTTTCCTGTTTTTTTTTACCAAAGTTCCACACATTTCTAGTTAAGGTTCAAAACGTCGGGTGAATGGATTCTTATACGATCTTAAAATCTTTAATTACTACGAACTTCTTGGTTTCCATGTCACAGGCGCAATTGGCCGATTTGCCGGTCCCATGTGGGGCGCCAGGAAACTCATGTCCCGAAGTTCCGGCAAATATTTCATGTGTCATAGCTGGCTGACATGGCCAGAACTCCCCCTTGGATGACTATGCATCACGATTTATCACATGGTATCTCACTGAGGATAACGCTGACGTACTGCGAACTTCAACTAGGGATTGTGGGCGAATCCGTGTGGCCTTGGTTTTTTTTGCTGGTGTTTTCTGGTTTCTGTTTTTTTTTCGTGTTTCTCATCGACTTCAGCTAATCACTGTTTAGTTTTTTTTTTCAATTGTCTTGACTGGAGCGTCCGTTGAAGGCGTATTATTGAATAAATAACTAAATGATGGTGTTGCTTCCTTTCCTACGACAAATGAATCTAATGCTCGTATCACTATCATATCACTCCGCTTTGTTATGAAACCGCTACATATAAAAGTTCACCACACGAGTAGGAGGCCATTTTTCTCGCTATTGTTACAATGGAACAGAAGTCTGCGCTGACGCAGCCAGGGTCCAAGGAGCAAGCAAAATCGAAGGAGAAGATAGCGTCGAAAGAGCAAACAAAGTCCAAAGAGAAGGCAGCGTCGAAGGAGGCAGTGAAGGCTCCGGAGAAGGCAGCGCCTAAGGAAGCAGTGAAGCCTCCGGAGAAGGCAGCGTCGAAGGAGGCAGTGAAGCCTCCAGAGAAGACAGCATCAAAGGAAGCAGTAAAGTCCGTGTCGAACTCAGCGATTAAACCGCCGGAAATAGATCAACCTCTAGAAAAAAAGAGCAAGCTACCGCTTATTATCACTGGGCTAGTCGTAGTTGTAGTGCTTGTAAGTTCGCATTGTGCAATTTGATTCTCATAGGTTGATAAAAGCTCAAAATTGAAAATTAATCACTTGCAGGTAGCAGTAGGCGTATTTATCTTGTTCTTGTGGAAGCCTGAGGAGACGGTTGGTAAGGAAGAAGCTATGATGAGCACGACAACAAGTGCGGACGCTGGAATAGATACCACAGAAAGTGGGAAAGTTGAAGGAGTCACCACAGCACGTGAGGAAGCTACGGAAGAAACCACCACAACGGAGGAAACGAAAGTACTCCCCACAACAAGCAGTGAAATCATCACAGAGACGCCCGAGACAGATGCTGGAGAGAAACCTTATGATGGTGACCTGATATCGGTTATCGCTGTGAGTTACAACATTTTTGAGATCTTGGCCAGTTTGAAGACTCCTCAAGATTCGCTTTTACAATTAAAGCAGCACTTTGATGTCAGATGTTTCATACCTCCATCAATGACGGTTGTTTCCGAATCTGCATAGCATTACCCCCATTACCAGCATTTTCAATGAGCTCTTCAATTCATTTTTACTTGAAGCCTATGTGAGCAACCCACGACTAGGCTAATCCATGAAAAAGATGCAGGACAACCCTATTGAACAGTTCGAGGTATGACAACGTTTGGGGGGGGGGGCACTCAAGATTCAGTTGGAGAATGAATAATACACTAGACGAAAAATACCGTGCGGTACAAATTGCCACGATAGCCGTAAAATATAGTGTATGGTGCAATTACACAACTCACACCGGGAAACACGCCTGTAATTCCAGTGCAACCGCATTCTCAGTAAATAATCACATAGGAACGGTTGTTTGGCGGTGGAAAAGGGATTGTCGGTGCAACCGCGGAAGCAAGAATAGAGATATCAGGTTGAAATCACTTGAAACCCAGATTGGACGGTGCACGGTCAGGCAAGGGAGGTAATCCCCGGGTGGGGGCTGATTTTCGTGTTGGCTGCAATTCGGAGTGGTTTAAATCATTTGAAACCCTGGATGGACGGTGCAGCCTTCGGCTGCACCGTCATGCAAGGGAGGTAATCCCCGGGTGTAGCTGATTTTCGTGTTGGCTGCAATTCGGAGTGGTTTAAATCATTTGAAACCCTGGATGGACGGTGCAGCCTTCGGCTGCACCGTCAGGCAAGGAGGTAACCTGGGTGGGGCTGATTTTCGTGTTGGCTGCAATTCGGAGTGGTTTAAATCATTTGAAACCCTGGATGGACGGTGCAGCCTTCGGCTGCACCGTCAGGCAAGGGAGGTAACCCCGGGTGGGGGCTGATTTTCGTGTTGGCTGCAATTCGGAGTGGTTTAAATCATTTGAAACCCTGGATGGACGGTGCAGCCTTCAGCTGCACCGTCATGCAAGGGAGGTAATCCCCGGGTGGGGGCTGATTTTCGTGTTGGCTGCAATTCGGAGTGGTTTAAATCATTTGAAACCCTGGATGGACGGTGCAGCCTTCGGCTGCACCGTCAGGCAAGGGAGGTAATTCCCGGGTGGGGGCTGATTTTCGTGTTGGCTGCAATTCGGAGTGGTTTAAATCATTTGAGACCCTGGATGGACGGTGCAGCCTTCGGCTACACCGTCAGGCAAGGGAGGTAATCTCCGGGTGGAGGCTGATTTTAGTGTTGGCTGCAATTCGGAGTGGTTTAAATCATTTGAGACCCTGGATGGACGGTGCAGCCTTCGGCTGCACCGTCAGGCAAGGGAGGTAATCCCCGGGTGGGCGCTGATTTTCGTGTTGGCTGCAATTCGGAGTGGTTTAAATCATTTGAGACCCTGGATGGACGGTGCAGCCTTCGGCTACACCGTCAGGCAAGGGAGGTAATCCCCGGGTGGGGGCTGATTTTCGTGTTGGCTGCAATTCGGAGTGGTTTAAATCATTTGAAACCCTGGATGGACGGTGCAGCCTTCGGCTGCACCGTCAGGCAAGAGAGGTAACCCCGGGTGGGGGCTGATTTTCGTGTTGGCTGCAATTCCTCTGATGTACTCGGGGGATCGTCCCCAACCCGACGGCCGTGGCCACGTCATTAGGGACTAAACACAACCTTGGTTGGCCGCCGACATGCATCCTCTAGCCCCTCCCCCTTGGGAGGGACTTGGTAGGGTATTCGTCCCTCCTTTGCTGGATGTGCTCAATCGATTGCGGGGGAGCGTCCCCAAACCTACGGGCTCACTCAAACTCCCAGTGAACACAGGGGAGCATCCCCAAACTGACACGTGGACCAATCATAGGGGTCGCTGAAACATCGACTGGAATTCTTCATTTCTTCTTTTGATGGTTGCTCATGTTCGTTTTTGTTTTTAAAATTGAGAACTTTTGAACTTCTTGCTAGTCCATTTTGTACTTTTGAAGTTTTATTGAAATTCACGCAGATCTTGTCGTCTGATAGAAAATTTAGCTTATTCTCTCAACCAGCATTTTTAGGAAACCATTGATGGCAGAAAAACAAGGAGGGGCAACCGATTTCTGCAGTATTAATCTAGAGCACGAAAGGACAGACAAATTATCAGGTATTATTTTCTAATTTTTTTCCATTCTTGTTGCCCTGGGGCACTCTCGCCGCAATTATGGCTGTCTTATCACCGTATATTCGCGATAAATCCACGGCAAACTCGCGGCTTACTTCTTCTCATATATATTTTTCGTTTCCGGTAATTTTGCGGTAGCCGCTGGGTAGTTCTACTGTGATTTCGCATTATGTTCGCAGTAGTTCCCGACCTAGCGATAGTTTTGCGTCAATGCCTCGGTAAAATTCAGGTTCAAGGTAGATTCTCGGTAGCTTCCACACAACTTCTTCTGGAGCAGAGCTCTATAAGGAGCCTGCAAGAGAATTAGGAGGAGAAGTAGTGCTTTTTAAAAAAAAAGTGTGCGGGAGATCTTAGAGGGTTGGAGGTCTTCAGGAGGAGCGTGAAAGAAGTCTCATAAAGATACCAGGTCTCCAGAAGCAGCCAAATAAAAAGCTGTTCGATCGATTTTGTGGACATAGAGTTTGTATGGAGGGAAGGGGTTAGCAGCGAGGTTCAAGGCAACTTAAAAGCTGCCGCTGCTTATAGTCTGTCCCAATGATACTGTTCGCCCATGCAGTCAGCCTGCGTGACGAGCGGTGGGCGTGAAGACATTTTCTCGGACGTGTAAATCGATTAGAGGAAATATTAGACAGATAGACAATAAAATCCCAGTTAGCTGTTTGCAGCCGTGAAAAGGCTCTTCCAAAAAATGCCTTCGCGACGGTCGCTTAACACCTCCACCGACCGCGTGGACAGCCGGTCTCATTCGAACTAACTGTACATTCTTCATGTTGCGTTGTGTTTGAAAGCACTATGAATTTCGATTCTGAGCTTTCCACACGAAAAAAGGGGCTGGTCGACAAGTGTTGCAGGAGCCACGAAGAAACGACGAAAAACTCTTAAAAACGCCTCATTTCAGTCAAAGAATTGTTTGGCCTGGACTAGTTGTCCATTAAGATGAATTAGCTCTCGGCGGTCGCGACCGCTGAATGAAGATGAGGGACTATATTATGCAAAACAGCATTAGGTAGGATCCAAAGGTTAGAATGGAGCAACAGAGTTGTGAAGTTCTTGAAAGAATTCCATCGTCCCCACAAGCAGCTCCACTTAAAAGCAATGTTCACGATGATTTTCGTGCTCGAGTTTTTAACATAAAGCAATGCGTTGGCCTCCAAGTGTTTCCACAATTACGAAGAAACGGCGAGGAATGCACTGAAACGTCATATTTCAGTGACATTATTCCCTGGCCTGGACTAGTTGTCCGATTGGATGAACATGTTCATTGTGGTGTCACCTGTGGAAGATTGGGTCAATCGAAAATAGAAGAATATTTATCAAGCAGGATCAGTTACGGCCCTGAGGAAAGAACGGAGCAATAGAGAATAGAGATTTGCAAAGGACGCGTCCACAAAAGATTTCATTGTCACAACAAACACTTCCTGTGATACTCAAGAGGCGGGTGATACTTAGAGGCAGTTTTCACGATAGAAATCGTTTTTTTTTTGTTTTTCCGCCTATCTTGAAAACGGCCCCATGCTGATTCCAATGATGTCTCTGTAATCGTACAAGACCTTCTGGAAATGGAGTTATGGTCCCTCAAAGATTGAGGTAAGGAAACATGGTGGACGAGCTGTCCGAGGCTTGTAACTTCCGTCTTTTGCACCCGATGTATGCGAGCTGACCTGAGTAAAGAGAGAAGTTGAGAATGAAGGGTAGAACGGGGCTATTGATTGGAAACCATCGCTCATCTCACAATCTCGAACATTCATTTTTCACGTCGGTGGGCGTGGAAAGTGCATCTAGGTGTGACGAGCTGACGGGTGTCCAACTTTGGGGCCGTAGGGGACCGTTCCAAGCTCATTTTTCTTAGTTTTTTCAACGTTAGGGTTGCGCTAGGCCCGCAGCTGCCGATCTCCACCAAAAATCAGACATGCTTTTTATCGTGGACACTGCCTTAAAGCATTTCGTGTACTTCTGGTGCGTTTTCTCAATTTCTACGCCATTTAAGTTCTGCCCGGGGGCCGCTTAATCAATATAGCGAATAATCTCAAAATTGCAAATTATCGTGAACACTGCCCTTAAAGATCTAAGATTCTGAGATTAATAGCTAAATCGTTTGTTTGGCCCCCCGAGTAGAACTGACATAACGAAGAAGAGAAAACGCACCAGAAGGGCACGAAATCCTTTACTCTCACTCCGCTTCTTTACTCTCAGTCGAACTGTTTGTTTTGGCAATGAAATCGTTTGTGGACCCGCCTTTTGTACTTCTATTTTGTGTTGCTCCGTTCTTTCCTTCGGACCCTAACTAATACTGTTTTGCTTACAACATTCTTCCATTTTTGGTTAGCCCAATTTTTTACCGGTGACAACCACCGTGAATATGTTCATCCAATCGAACAACTAGTCCAGGCCAGAGAATAATATCTCTGAAACAAGACGATTTAGTGCGTTTCTCGCCTTTTCTTCGTAATCTTGGTAACACTTGGTAGCCAACGCATTGTTTTGAGTGAGAACCTCTGGAGCAAAATCATAGTGAACACTGCTTCTAAAATACGGAGGCGCAGTCAGATTACAGTGCATGGCAGTGGAAAAAGACCTATGTGGTTGCGTATTCACACTAAACATGCTGCACCTTGAGACATAATCGAAGGGAAAGTTGTATTTTGCCCTAAAATTTGAAGAAAAGCATCTGGAACGTAGAAAAACGGTGAGTCCCCCCCACACATTATCAATACACCTGAAGTCTTTGTCATACTCTGCCAATTCGAGACTTGGTGCTTCGGGAAGCGGCGGCAGAAAAGGTTAAAGGCAGTGTTCACGATGAATATCGCACTCGAGTTTGACCAAAAAATGGGATTGTTCGGTCGTGAGGTAACTAATAGTGAAGAAACAGGGAAGACAAACGTTCAGAACAAATCAGAATAACGGTTTCTGAATTCAGGGCGTGGACGAGAATCATGTACATTGCTGATTTCGGCAAGCGCGCGCTAATCGCGAAATCTGCGCGAATCAATAATACTAACTGCGGCAGAGTTGCTTGGCAAGATTTGCCATCGAAACGTGTGCGGCGCCACAAGCTCGTCCGATTAGGGGGCGGATCCGAGATAGGTAGGCGCACCGGAAGAGCTTTCAAAGCCGTTTGTATTTATTTCTGGCCAGTTTTCGTTGCTTTCTTCGACCCTGTTCTCTCCAGCATCTGCCAACTTAGGGTGTCACACCGAGACCTCGAGAACGAGATTTATCGTGAACACTGCCTTTAAAGATCTGGTTTTGCCGAAAAAGCTGTGAAATTCCTTCTGACGGATTTGGCAGGCGACAAATCTTTCAAAGATATTGTGAAGTTCCCTTGTTGGATTTGGCGATTAACGAATTTCTTTCAAATGTGAAATTTTCGCAGATGGGTTTGGCCGTTTACAAAGTCATAAAATGTCGTGAGATTCCTTTTGTCAGATTTTTCAATTAAAGAATTCTTGCGAATGTTTTGAAATTGTTGCTAATCAATTTGGCAGGCGCACTATGAATAATCAAAGTCAAATCACGCGCCTGGAAGGATTGACGCGTCCTTTGATCAGTCACGCCCACACCGGTCGCCGAAGCCGACGGAGCGAGTAAGAGCAGTGCTGTGCTTCCACTACTAGTAAACTATTTTTCACTATTCAACGCATCAAAAGTCCCAAACTATTACAAAAAGGAATGGAGCAAGTAGCATTTCGTAAATAACGGAATAGTAAGATAATAAGTGATATCATTGTTTTCCCAGCTTATAAATTCCCCAATCGTCTGGTGCGAACAGTCACTGAGAACCTGAAAGAGCCGTACTAGCGTTCAAGTTGGAGGAAGGGGCTGCGCAGTGTCGAAAGGCCGGCCACAGCTTCGTGCCTCGCCACTGAGATACATACTAATGAATGCAACGAAGAAAAACTAAGATTAATTACGGCAACCTACTTTGATGCAACTTAGTGCCAAAGTCTTTGCGGCGTTTTCTTGTGTTTGCTAGATTTCTTAGTCGCTGATTTAGCCTGCATCCGAATTAGACTCCCGACGCGAGAATCCCCTCCAGGCGCGTGATTTGACTTTGATTATTCATGGAACGCCTGCCAAATCAGATTTGCAACAATTTCAAAACGTTCAAAAAGAATTCTTTACTTGACAAATCTGACAACGGGAACTTCAACAATATTTTGAAAGATTTGTCGCGTGCCAAATCCGTCAGAAGAATCTTCACAGCTTTTTGTCCGGGCAAACCAGATCTTAAGCCTTTCTGCGGCCAAACTTCTTCTTAAACTCCGTACAAGGAAATCCCATAGCATTTTTGTGGCAATGCCAAACCCACAACCTTTCCGCGGAGCCCAACCTTTCAGGAAACGTCAACAAGGTTCTGGGTGTCGACATCTCGAGCAGCCTCGTAACCAGCAGTTCACGGGTCCGATAGGAATGGGTCTCAATGTATTCTCCTTTGAAGGGAGGGGCTTCAATAGAGGGGTCATTCTTTCTGAACATTATTTGAGTGTTTCGAATCGATGTTCATCTATACACTACTCCATTACGATGACATTCAAATTATTAGCACATACAACTGGAAGACGGTGTAAAATTCTCGAAAAAACTCACCTTTTTTTGAACATGATGTCCGGTCATGCGGACGATCGGACGTTAGTCATACGAAGTCGATGCCTGTCAACCATGGGGGTGTTCAGATAAAGACAGCCCACTTCCCGCCGGACCAAGTCGGGGTAGTCGACTTCGAGCGGCCCCACTGTTGTGGGCGTGGCACAGCGCCCCACTTCCCGCGGAGAGAGAGGTTTTCCAGTCTCCCGACAGGAGTGTCGGCGGGCAGCTCGGTTATTCCTGGGGGTCATCGAACACTCACCATCGAGTTCTCACAGCTGGTTGTCCGTATCATCATCATTGCACCGCCCACTCAGAGTGGTGCCAATGAACGATTGCTGAGCAGAGAACGCTGTGCTGAGACTCTTTCCGAAACCCGCGCTGTAGTGCAAGACGCTGGCATTGTGCAGGTGAGCCATATTGTCAGTTGGCGGCATCTGGCGGATGAAAAGACTGCAAGGGCAAAGTGAGTGTAGCAAGCAACCTCTGTGTAAGCTTACTGCTTGCACTTCTGTCAGAAGCTTAAGCTCAAGATGAAAAGCCCAGAAGGGGATTTCTGGGAAACTTTGTTCCAAACAGACCTTTATCTAATGGGGTGATTTTTCGAATGTGCCTGCAAAAATGCTTTCGGATTGTCTTCTCTGTCAGTCACCAGACTAGCCGTAACGCGATGGCAGAAGCGGGCCGCAGAGTGCTCGTTCAACGTGTACGGGCAGTAAACGAAGCGGTTTTCTGCCGACTGCCCGGCAACCGAACTTTATTGGCCTTCCGCAGGAGGGGTTACAGGACGTCGGCCAATGGTACTGCGGGAGGTGTACTCTGTCTGTATCTGAGTGAGAGAGATTGGACGAGAGAGGCCCCACAGACCGCGCCGCCGTGGTGCAGTAATGTAGCAGCGGGTGCGGGTGGAAAGGGGGGCTTGTGCACTCCCGGAGTAAGGGCAGTATATTTCAGAAGAGGAGAGCACTCGCGAATGGGCCGTCTACCACTGCGCGGTAATGATGAGTGCACGTCGAAGAAGGAGCTCATCTAGGCCGAAGTCTCAACAATTAGGTTTATATTCTTGTTGATTTTCATGTATGTTCTCTTTGAGCACGTTTTTTGGCCTTCCCTATTTCACTTTGTGAGACCTGCATTAAATGCAACCTTCCGGGTTGTCCAGGATTGTTTGCCTTTCATTTGAAGATTTTCTATCCATGGCCGCTGGTTTTTCTTGGTATGGAATCATGAAATATCATTTCTGTATAATGTTAGTCCTGTATATGTTAAACCTGTATAATTGTTGCTTGCAGCTTGGCAGAAGACCTCATTTTCTTCATGTATGAGATTCATACTGTTGTGAGCGTTTTTACAGTTTTTGATTTTGGATTGAATTTGAAGGGAATTGAATTGGAAGTAAATTTTCGTTTGACTTTGTGTTGATTAACGTTTTGATACCGTTGCGATTCGTTACAAAAAGGAGAGGAGATGCGTAAGTCTACTGAGCAGTTTTAGCACAGTAAACACGTAATGACCGAGGAAGCTAGCGGAAAGGTAAGCGGTATGGAAAGCGTTTTGAGACCTGGCTCCCTAAGAACGGCCTCACAGAGCCAACTAAGTCCCTGCAAAACTCAGCTTTGGTCCCTCCCAATAACAAACTTAGAGGGACCAACCACGGTCAACCTAGTCCCTGCAAAACTCAACTTTGGTCCCTCCGAATAGCGAACCTAGGGAGGGATCAACCACGGCCAACCAAGTCCCTGCAAAACTCAACCCTGTCCCTCCCAATAGCATACTTAGAGGGACCAACTCCGCCCACTTTAGGGGGACTGTCCCCAGCTGTCGGTGGGGATGGAATGAGTTTGGGTTGGGGATCGTCCCAAGAGTTCATCAGAGACCGGGATTTCATAACACTGACTCTGCAGTCCGTCTCCGCTCCTCGAATTCTATTCGGTTTTGGGGGACTGTCTTCGAGCGAGGCAGTACAGGCATCGAGGAGTGCGTCAGAGAGAGGAGAGCAATAGCGTGGGAGAGCGCGGACAACCGAGAAATTGAAGGGAGACCATCGTCAAAACGGAATTCATATATAGAACTAAGAAAGATTAAGAGTCAAATCTCACACTTTTCCAGGTACAGAGAGACAGCTTTGAAGTCAGAATTACGACACAAATATACTGGGGATACTCACGTTCACGTTTCTGCCGTTGATAGAGCATTCTACTTTTTGGGTGAGCAAAATATGCCATAACTATGTCAAGAAGTAACAATTTTCTAAACTTGAAAAGATTTTTGGAATCAGGACGACGAGAGGAAGCGATTAGTGTTTTCAGAATCAGAAAGTAACCCCTCACAAAGATTTTGACTCTTCTTAGGGAAAATAGGCCATAACTTTGTGAAGACTGTAGTTTTTCTCAAGTCTGAACATATAATCGCAATCTCCTCATCTAGAGGAATCGAATGGTTTTTTCAGGTTCTCAAAATGTCCACTCCGAACGAAAACGGCGTTTTCGACGCGATTTCGCGTCGCCGACGCGCTTTGGGACAGAAGTTGTGGCCGGTATTGTAGACTGCAAATGTCATCATCTCTAGTGTTCATCATGGGTGCGAGAGCATTTTTTGGAGATAAAGCAAACAAAAAGGCCTGGAACCAATAATAAGTTTGAGCTAGTCACTGAGACATGTTGAGCTGGTTTGGGCCACCTGAAACTCGTTATCAACAATTATGGCTTTCGCTATGTCCTACCTACTACTGACTACACCCGGATGAGAGTGTCAGGGTAAGGTATCACCGAAATTGAAATTTGAAAAAATAATCAAGTATCACGAATGTGAAAGAAGAGTCAAATTTATCTGTGCTCTAAATTTATATTGTCCCTCGATCTCATTTTCAAGATTTTTCATGAGATTCCTTACGATTTTGGGTCGAATTTTCGTAAATCTAAAATCGTAAAAAAATTGCCCAAAAACGCCTGTCACTCGTAAATCGTAAACCGTAATTCGCACAGCCCTGGTAGCCGTG
The DNA here is from genome assembly GCA_029168955.1 of Aplectana chamaeleonis. NCBI lineage: Eukaryota > Metazoa > Nematoda > Chromadorea > Rhabditida > Cosmocercidae > Aplectana > Aplectana chamaeleonis. The sequence continues at coordinate 1,211,037 of JAPDOI010000108.1, forward strand.
CCGCCAATATGATTGCTTTATCATGAAAGTAGAGTGGTCGTTTCCTAAGAAAAATACAATGGTCGTAAAATGCAGAAACAATCGCTCCGCTTCCTAGATAGGCTTAAAAATAATTCCAACGCGGCTTCCTCGGAATACGATCCAAATCATACAAATTTCATTTTATTTCAGCAAAAGTTCCCTTTTGAAAAACAAGCAAAAAAGTCTGTTCATGATTTTCCTACTGCCATCTTCCGTAGTCTCTGGAAAGCTAAAACTTTCTTCATACCCGTGTTCAGCGCCCCAATTAACATCTCCGGACGGAGACTGAGGCACGACTTGTTTCCATTTTGAAATCCGCACCAGCGGGCACTCGGTCGCTTTCTTTTCTTCCGCTTTCCGTTATTATCTTCCGTAGCCCACCGTACACCTCGAAGCGGACTTCATAATCGTGTTCAGCGCCCCAAGTAACATCGCCAGACGGAGTTTGGGGGCAATAATTCTCATTCCACGACTACTCATAACCGGATCTTGCGCAATGATTCGATAATGCCTAAAATCGACCGACGATGTGTCATGAGTACAATCCCTGACATGATCAGTCAGACTTACCTATCAGCAGCTGCTGCAAATACGCTCACCTAATCCGGTTTCTACTGCTGTAGTATGCCTGTTCAGATTTCGTGCTCTACGGCTAATTTTTGTTTGTCAACTCCACGATTTTGAGAAGTACCCTTCAAAGTCAAGTTATCAACTCCAAAATTGGATAGGAGCGAGCTGCACCCATTTCCAGCCTCCTAACTGAAAATGAGCTTCCTAGCTCAACTTAGAAGTGTTTCCAACAGGATCGTGAAATCTGTCTAAAAAGGACTCGCTAGTAATCATGTCCATGGTCCTACTCCAGAATGGTTGTGCCAGCTCAGGAGCCCCTATTCGTGGGCTTCGGTAGATCAAAAAAGGAATCTTTAGAATCAAAGTGATAGAAACATCGCATTTAGGTTAGTTTTTTCCACTAAATCTCAAATCGTTAAAGACATTTTTGGGGTGGTTATCCCAGCTTCTCACGCTCTTTCTCTTCAGCGGTAAGAAACGGTGTTCTCAAAGTTACTCAACAAGTTGAATTCGGAATTGCAGCTTTGAGCATAGGCGATTTAAAGAGCACTGTTCTACAATATAAAAAGTGTTTGAAATTTCACTTAGAATGGGTAGTGGAGGGACATTCTGTAAGTTAACGTTTGAAAGAACGCATAAACGGAGCCAGGAAGAGCCCCAAAAGAGCCTGAGAGTTGCTTAGTTCGAGCGCAAGGCAAACCACTAAAGCGCGTTGCCCGCCCACCGACGTGAACGAATGAAAGCTTTCTGGAATCGTGAGACGAGCGGTGGTTTCTGATCGAAAGCCCCCTTCTTCCCTTCATTCTCGACTTCTCCTCTTTACTCAGGTCAGCTCGCGTACATCGGCGGCAAAAGACGGAAGTTACATGTCTTGGAAAACTTGTTCACCATGCTTCTCTAATCAATTCTTGAGAGTACCATAACTCCGTTACCAAAAGGTCATGCACGATTTCAGAGACATCTTTGGAATCAGCATGGGACCATTTTGCGAAAAGGGGGCTGAAAGACAGAGAAACGATTTTTATCGTGGACGCTGCCTTTAAAACAAAAATCAGGTGCATTCGCAAGTGCTGACCCATTTCGGAACCATTGAGTCTCTAGATAATGCAAAACCACCAGAACGTATGCAAACTGAGAAAAACAGTAGGTAGCTCCATCTGAGCTCAATGATTCTGATGATTCTGATTTATTTTAAAGAGGGAGCCATTCAATATGGTCACGACAGTAGTAGTTCTCGAATGCACTACACCTCTCCAGCAGCGGCCGAAAGATGGATCTCTGGATCGCCGGTTGAAAGCGGCGAGTATGAAACCAAACGTAGACAAGTGAGCGCAATGAAACGTCAGAATTGAGGGAAAAAATTCGAGACTCACCTCGTCCATAATACTCGCGATATTCCAAACGAAAGTGAGGTACTTAGAAATATTTCCACTTTTTGATGTATGAAAGTGGATAGTAGGTGGAAACTAGTCACCGACAACAAAAACGAGGCGGCAGTCATAGAGCCCTGAATGAAGTAGTCTAGGAAATAGTAGTAAACCTGTTCCATAATTCAATCAGGAGCTGTCTTAGCCACACCACAGCACTTTCTGTATGATCCGTCTAGCTAGATATTGTTAAACCAAACTCAAGAGTCTAATTCGAGATACAATTGCCCGTTTTGATATTAGCAATTAATCACTGGCAAATTTCACCTGAATATAGAAGCGGATGTTTCTCTTGAAATTTTCTCTCTGCTCATCACTGCTGTCTGTATGGAGTTGCTGCTGAAAGAAATATAGGTTGATAGATTCTATATAGCATGAAGCATAGCCATTGCGGGTTGTTTTACCAGCGTTTTCTTATACCATCAGAGTACTTAAAAAAGTAGTATGGCATTGGGAGGCTCATTTCTTCCTCTATTCAGCTTTTTTTTGCTGACCAATCATGTTTTGAAATCGGAATTCAGATTCGAGATATGGTTTCATTTTTACGTACAAGATCTATTTCAATTTTTTTATTGAAGAAGATTTATCTACCAAAAATCGATGAAAACCTCGGAACAAAAAAACATATTAAGATGATGATACCGGAACATAGTCTCTATTCACCTCAACTCAGGAACCGCTTCTCATTTGCTTGGCAGATGGTCGATGCTATGATTGGCAAGGAAGAAGCGGCCGTCGATGCAATTCACGCTTTCACATCAGCCACCAAGTCATCCGAATCTTCGCGAATATCCATCGTTGGCTAGTTTATCAATGAGCGATCAGGAGTGGTAGTCTGTAGGGAGCTATGGTCGATATAGGTATGTACTGTGCTTATCTGGGCCAAATTCCGGCCTGCAATTGCGTCTCGACACGCTTTGCAGCCACGCAAGCGATCGAGTCAGTCGTCGTTTCCAGCGCCGAAGCCGACTCGATGTGGCTTTTTGAACAATTTTCTCCACTTTTTAGTTTCTAGTTTCCGGTAAACCCGCCTGAGAGTCAGCAGATCGGCGGCTGCGGCGCTGGAAGTTTTTCTTGACTTCCGGAAGCGTGCGGCCGCAAAGCGTGTCGATACGCAATTGCGGACCGGAATTTGGCTCAGTTAAGCACAGTATATGGTCTGGCTAATCGTGATCACGTAAACGAACTTTCTACTAAGCCGGGTGATTTGATCACTACAAGAGTGATCTACAATCTCGAAATTTTATGTTCGAAAATTCCCTAGGCAATAATTTCTTGAAACTGCAGTATTTCCTTCTCTGCTGTACCTCGCCAAACAACCACAAAAGGCGGAAGTTTCTTTGCGGTAATTTCGCACTGCGGAAATGAGTCAATCCAGAAATCAACGAACTTTTATTGCATGTATTAAAAAGGTTCTAAGTGAAAGCTTACTTGTACTCATTGAAGCTGGAAGATATGGAAATTGTAGAACGGCCCATAAGCAAACGAATTTAATCGAGTGTATGTAACACACTGGATATCAATTGAGGTTTAACCACTACCAGGTTAAACTAGTTCTTGTCAGGAGGGTTACCATATATTGCAGTAGAATTCTTGACCCAATATGATTAAAGGCAGTGTTCATTGATAAAAAATCTTCTGTTTTCTCTGTTTAGAAAACGAAAATGAAATTAGCACTAATTCCCAAGGCGATACTGCAAAAAAGAGCACGTGAAATGCAAACAAGCGAGATGGTAAATGAAGTAGAAGTTCCTTTCCTGCATGATTTGCTTTCTGGGAAAATCGTTAAACACTCATCACTAACTGATGAGGAATCTTGGCTTCTCAGCAAAACATTTGAAACATGACAAGGTGTGTATATGTGCAGTGTTCTGCATCAACTGGCTGTAAACAATAGCCGCTTAGATAGCAAAAAAGCCAATGAGCAGCTACAGTTCACCTCCGCACTGCCGTTCAGTCTCGCAAAAGTGCACCTTTGATTGCGAAATTGTGCTGCGGCGCGGGCTGTGAGTATCCTCAGACAATGATGTGGATCACCCGGGCGCTTTTTGCCTTTGGTGCCTGGGTGATCCCACCCGCCTGGGTGTATCCCACATCCTCGTTGTCTGAGGATACTCGCAGCCGCGCCGCAGCACGATTTCGCAATCAGCGCGCACTTTGCGGACTGAACGGCAGCGCGGAAGTGAACTGTATGTTAGATCGTTCCTCGGGCTGTAGAGAAAAACCGTACATATTGTTTTCCTCTTGTTCTAGTTCGTCTTAGACGGAAAATCTGTCAGGAAATCTTGTCCTGATTCTACTGCTTATCAGTTTGTAGGCACCATACTCAGAATCGAAAACTTTCCTTCTTGATTCTAACGTAGGCAAGTTGAAATACCGTATCCGAAAATGGGATCTCGGAATTCTGGTTTGACAGAAACCCATTCTCTTCCTTATCAGCTGTTTTCTAGTGAAGCTATTCTGGCATTTTTTGAGCTTCAAGGTACCTTTTCTGATGCAAGTAGTTGAAAACTGCTGGTCTCCACACTCCATTAACGGCCGAATATACGTATTTATATGCTCTCAAAGGATCGTCGGTGCTGTTTGTAGAGAGCGCCTTGAACAAGTGAAATGTCTCAAATGTGGACCTTGCTTTGATATTCTTGCGTATGACCGGAGAAGTCCAATTTGTGATCACACAAGAAGCTCAAATCTATCCTTTACCTCTTTCTACTACCTCGCGAATGCTCATCACGCAGTTCACTCGATGGAACTTCCGGCTGCGATGGAACTTCCTTACTCACCATTCTAATTTTACGAATCAAAATACAGCGTTGCTGGAGTTGATTAGAAAAACCGCAATACAACATGCAATATTTTTGGAGGAAGTCGTTGAAAAAATTACATTCACACTCAGGTCCGAGGAAAGTCAAAACCAGTTGAGCAGCATCCACAGCCAAACCGCATTTGACTGAAATATCAATATGAACGAAACTGAATTTGGACTAAATAGTAGCCCTGGGTTTAAGACCTCGATCACAATAAAGAGACTCACTCCAGCAGTACGGTAAGGTGTGGACAAGGGATACAAGCCAGATTCCTCCATTGATATACATGACTGTTGCTTTCTTGAATATGACACTAAATTCAAAATACAGCCAAACGCCTTGGAAAGGTAGAAGTAGATGAAACTACGCTATCGAATCGACTGCAGAGCATTTTTAAGGACTATGCGGCCCGAATCTCCTTCGTAGACAGCGAGCTGTATAGTCGCCCAAATAAGAGCACGAGCTGCGACATTGGAACTTTAATTCGACCAATCGGTTGGTTGGGGGGGGGAGGCCCCATGCTTCGTAGTGGTTGAAGCTTTCTCCATGTAGTAAACAGTGGCGAAAATGATATTTTTTCTTGCGGATAGACCCGGGCTGCCCTATTTGTCACAGATTGTGACTTTAGCCACGTATTCGCTGTTAGAGACCTCACTTCAGCCGTAGAAGTGAAACACCAAACGCTTCAATAGCGTTGGGGTGCTGCTCCGGCACTGGGAGAGGAGATCTACAGGAGAAATTGACTGTGGATGAACTACAGGAGGTATATTGTACTAAAGATGAACGAATGAAAATGATTAGGCGAACTACTGGATTAATCGCCGCTCTGCAGCCGCGACGCGAACCGTCATAACGTCATTTCAAATGTACTGAACGCAATCAACACCTACATATATGACGCCAGACATTCGTCAGGATCACTAACATATTTAGACAAAGGTATTGACAATGTTGCTGGTATAAAAGCCTTCTCATCTCTCAGTGTACCTCAGTCGGCTCTTTAGAGCCGAGCCCGGAAGGTGGCCTCTAGTCACTTCCCAGAAGATCCACCGGATGATGAAGGACAATTTTTTGTCGCCGAGAGGAGAGGTTCCCAACGGATCGGGAGGAGGGGGTGGTACCCAACTGAGGACCATCTCCCCACCATCCAGGTCCATCCCGCTGCAGACCGTGGCGGTGTGGTCATCCCCCCTGTGGGAACCCCAAATGGGATTGTCCCAGTGGCATGTCCCCGGGATCCCCTGTGTGAGCCCGGAAACTGTGTATCCCTGTAAGAACACGTTAGGTTACCGCCTACACCAGAATTTGAAATTCCCTCCAAAATCGAGTTCTGTCTCAACTGCAGTGCTAGTATACCTAAGGAAAACAGGTTAGGTTTCGGTCATCTATAGCGGAATTCCGTTCATCTACAGCTGTCAAGACTAGATCCTTCGGATAGCTCCAGTAGATGACCTCTGCCAGTGCTGGAGTGCGATGACGATCAAGGTGCGGCATAATTTGTGCCTATGAGCGCCACATGCTTCTGCCCTAACACGAAGTGCTGCTGCGATCACGCTGGGAAGTGGCGGGGGGGGAAGCAGCAGAAGTTTTTGGCACTTGTGCTCACATGGTGGTGAGCATCAAGTAGCCGATTTTAAAATCGGCTATTCAATTCTTACCGCCAAGTAGCCAATTTTAATTGCCTACGTCTCCTTGGAGCAACACGAACTGCTGCTAGGGAGCTTTTCATTTTTTCTGGTGTTCGATTGTAGCATTTTGCGGCCGGGTTGGACCTTGCGCAAGAATATATTGTCGACATAATGAAAAGCCGCTAGCCGCTCTAAATTGTCATATTCTGCGAGTGAACAGTTTTTCATATTTTCTCACCTATAATGAAATGGAAATGTGATCGCAACGAATCGGTTCACAGCTATGTGTAGATGAGAGTATACGGTGACGTACCAGAATAATAACGCGAGCTGGCCAACTAGGTAACCTAGACTGGAAGTAGTCGTGGCCATATCAAAACGGCTGCAACCATATCTTCATTTTTGAAATAGATTTGTTAACGTTTCAAAGTTTAGAATAGCACTCACAGGAGGATAGCCGGCGCTAACCAAAATACCGACGTGCACAACGTTCCTGTGTTAGCCAGAAGCAATGATATACAAATGTATCCAAACGAATTATGGAACAGTGGGAGTTTCAAAAGAAGCGCAATCATTATAATATTAAAGCCAATAGCGAAGACGCCCATCTGAAACAAAAGATTAGGAATTTCGGATAAGGTATGAAGACCTTCCGCCAAATTTATTCGCGCGAATGGAGAAGGGGATCCATGCGACGTTCGCGGTACCACCGTTCCTCAGATATTTGTAGGGAAAATCCCGAGGGCAATAGACCACATTTAATCGTTATCACTCGGTCGAGGGGAGAGGGATGAGACGTCCTCGGAAAGGGACGTCTTGCCCCTCTTCCTCTGATTTATGCACAACGACTGACGTTCGAAACAGTCGACTCGGGGGAAAACAAGGGAAGTTAGCTTCACGTTTGTTCCCACGACCTGACCTCGAGCATGATGAACGAGAAAACAACGCCGCAGCGTATACTGTGATGTTAACTGGCCTGTCTGGCGGTGGTTTCGCACTTCGCAAGTTCATGGGCAGGTTTTCCACTCAAGGACTGTGTAAGGTATCACTGTGTGGATTGCAGGGGTGAGACAGTCTCCCCTGTAAAATACATCAGAAGTTAATATTTTTGGCCTTTTCCAGTTTTCAAGAATGGGAAACTATTGAAAACAGATAGTTTTGTCGAACTGATTTTTGGTAAATCAATGAACAAAGGTGTTGGGTTGCGACAGCATAGGTAAGGCCGGTTGGCATGAGGTCCCCTCCGCTTCCCCTCGATTCGGGGAAATTTTCCAGTTGTTTCTACTCGTCGCTGTCGGGACCTTCCCCACCAATGTCTGGAAATCAGGGGGACTTTGATCAACGACCAGCCACCGTTCAATCACTAGACCTAATGCTACGGAGACACTATACATACATATAAGGAGTAAAGAAGACTTCATTTTCATTCAACAGCGGTACACTCTGCTGGTAGTGGAACGGCGGAAGTGGAAGCAAATCCGTGTCAGACGATCAAGGAATTGCCAAGTAGTCTAATCCACCTTTGTCGACAATCCAAGAAAATTTGAAGCAGATTGGGAAAGTATGCAGAAGGGAAGGGAATCTGAGATGTGCAACTCAGACGATTTACACCATGTTCAAATGTAGCCAGTCGACTGAATTCCTATTACAGAGGAGCTTCCTTCTGCCCTAAGTGGTACTGATCGGCTAAAGGCTGTTCAACATTGATTCGCGCAGAAGTTCTTGATAGTATTGCTTGCAAGAATCACACTGTCGTTCTCGGAGCCGAATTCGGTCGGCAATTGCGGACTAAGGCCATTGCATAACACGACACGTGATAATCGTGCCAGGAGAAAGGAGAATCGTCTCGGGACCACGTAGTTCCAGCACGATTATCATCTTGTTGGGGGATACAACGGCCGTCGTCCGCAAATGCGGACCGGAACATGGCTCCGAGAACAACAGTAGGTCGCCAGATACGTAGAGCCCTCGCAATCAGCTTAGTCCGACGCATGGACGGGGCTGCGATGGTAGATCGCCGGGCGCTATCGAAACCCCGTTGGCCGGTGATGCCGCCGACGCTGCACGGTTAGCTGCAGTCATCGCTCCTGGTCTATTCATCAGAATAAATTTGATGCGCGAACCATACAAACCCGGCCGACATTTACTACACTGACGAGGGAAGTGTTTAGAGTGGTAAACACATCTGCTAGAACAACTAGCATCGTTAGTATGTCTAAAGGCTCAATAGTAAAACGCGCAGTATCCCGCCCCGAGCTGCAGGTTCCAAGAAGTTACAAGCCTAAAAGGTCGTTTTTTGTACTTGATTGTACCTCTCCAAAAAGACATTAATCTTAAGAAAATTCGAAACAGACCTCATAAATGTATTCAGCGCCCAAAACTACCCCACTGAGCAAAATTTGGGTGAAGGCGCATTTTCCATACTTTTCCAGGCTGACAGCGTTTTGGAATTGCACGGATTTTCGGGTGGGCGTTTATTTATACCAATTGAAGGGCTCTGGAAGCGTTCTAGAAAAATGTTCCAAATTTGACTTAAAATTCTCCCAGGTAGATTTTTGAGGCGCTGATCACGAATCTGTGGTTTAATAGTCGAGTTTCCAAAGTTTTGGGCAAATTTCGTTCAAAGCTTCCCAACTGGGAACATTTCGGGGACAAACCCCACTTTCAAGATTTTCGGAGTGCTACGGTTGATATTGCTCGAATTATTCCTCTGGGAGTTATTTGAGTGCTAAACACGAGTCTGTAGTCCGTTTATCGATTTTCCGCAGATTACGGTAGATTACGGTTGGAACGCGGTAGTTTGCTCAAAATCTCAGACTTTACTGAAAATTTGTATACATGGGTTATTCGGGGCGGAGAGTACGAATTTAACGTCCGTCTGTCGATTTTAAAAATACTAAGGTGAGTCTCCCCCCCTAAATGACATGTTACCCACCGTAACCTACAGTAAACCTCGAAATTTCGACAAATGGACTCCAGATTCGTGTTCCCCACCATTGATTACCCCTACAGACAAGTTTTGGGCTAAATCCGGAATTTTCTCTTGAAACTCCCAAAAAAATGTCCGATGGGTGGTACCCTTACCTTTTCGCGGAGCATAAAAATGCTTATAACTTGTTTGAACCTGCAACTCGGGGCGGGATACTGCTCGTTTTACTATTGAGCTAGAAGAGATACCAACGATAGTAGTCGTTTTCGCAGATGCGTTTACCACTCTAATTACCTCCCTTGTGAGCATCATAACGATAAGATACCCTGAAATCGTCGGTCTCGTGTTTGTTGAACAATCTAGATTTTTTTCGTCAATACTACTGTATTCAAGATGCTAAATAACCCCCGTTAACATCTTTTGGGTAACATCAAATGTTTGTGAACTTTTTTAGGAATAAATTTTTGTTCTACTTTGCGTACCAAAAAGATAGGACACCTCTGGGTTAAATCTGAATTCTCTTTCGATAACATTGCATGATCACAACTCTAAAATCCAACTGGCCCTTCTTGCTCCTTTGTCGCACCTAATACTCGACTTGGTGAGCTATCGACCAAGTAAGGCCCCCGTCATAGTCGGTGGATCTACTGAGTCCCACCGGGTCGATACGCATCGAATTCGTGGAAGACGGGTGCAAAAAAATCAACCCACTGAGTACGACTGCGGCCATCTGATGCCCACCGCAATCCCCCCGGTCGATACTGATATTTCTCATGCGTACAAGGGCGGGGCCAATGCACCGACTGAGTCCTACTGAGTCCCACTGAGTCCCACCGAAATCATCCTCACCCCACCCGGTCGATGGTCGATATAGGTGTTTTTCATGTGATTTGGGTGCATTTTTTTCGGCCGACTGCGACCTGCCGAGTCCCGCCGCATCTCGACTCTCGCCGTCTGCGCTCTGCCTCACGTACTGCTGATACGGAAATCAGATTCAGACATGTTGAAAACAAGAAAAATCAGCCACCAAACACGTTTCGATTCACAGTTGAGGTGATAATCGTCACTATCAATTGCGTGTTTCGCAGAGGAGTTGGTTGGCGCTGGGGGCAACCGGACTCAGTGGGACTCAGCAGGTTTTTCCACCTTAGACTCATTCGGACTCAGTTGGACTCAGCAGGTTTTTCGACGAAGTCTGACCGGGGCCTAAAACAGCCTTTCCTGGATCAATCTTGCTCCATTTCTTGGTTATGGCCAGTTGGAGAACAGAAATCGAGAGATATCGCCGTCCGTTGGCTCAGACCCGACGAACCTTAACACCCCAAAGATTCTTCATTGGGTTGAGATCAGGATTGGGCGACTAACTCTGGACAAGATGGATTTTGTCAAACAAAAGAGTCGACCTCAGACTTCCTCACGTGGATACATACTTACGCTGTCTTGCTGAAAACTGCGAGTTTTACGAGCGAAAACACAGGGATAGAGAGGTAGTTGCCTCTTAGAAATTCTCTGGTGCTCGCTTTAGATCATCTTACAGCTAAAGAACGCATTCTGTAGGTGTCCTTCATGGGAAAATACTTTGAAGGATCCTGTTTTTATGATACGAGAGTAGTATACAAGCTTACACATGACAGAATATATTCTGACAGGACGCAAGTGCCTTGATCTGAAGATGATAACTTGCGAGTATGTTGATTCAAAGTTTCTAGGGTGGTCGGTCACTACTTCGGCACGACCTTAGGTTAAGGTAGGATATGCAAAGCGTGCATCTCATAATTGGTGAAATTGATATTTTTGAAAACTCACAGTGATCATAAGGCTTCCAATGATTGTGTCCTCCACACGCTCACTAAGGTACAGAACCGTCTCGTTCATCCTCGTTGGGTATTCTTGAACTTCTCCATTAAAAAGCTTCAGAGACAATCAATCGGTCACGCCACGGACACCACGAAAACGTGGTGGAATGGATTCATCTGAAAACAGTGAAATGACGAATCGCACAGGAAATGTTCAAAGCAGACCGTGAGACAGGTAATGTGCTATTACCAAACTCCTCTCGAAACTGATATATGAAAGTCACCA